>JAUCMT010000114.1:7815473-7830630 GCA_032357475.1 Enteromius thamalakanensis
TAAAACCCAGGATTGGTGCAAACTAATCCTAAACTTACCTGGCTAGCCAGCTAATCTGGCTTCATGGTACAGGCCCCAGGTTCTTCCACCTCAATTCTCTTGAGAATTGGCTTAAACCAAAAGAATTGCTGATTAAAAATGATTTAAAAATGACTTACTATGAGTGTCACAACAGAGGCTTTGCAGTCAGTACAGCTACCAAGCTACCAGTTCTGTGCCTTCACTCACATCTTTTGTTTTTATTTTGAAATATATATAGGTGTGTATGGTGTCAGACCACAGTGCATGATGACTGCCGTTCTAGTCTGAATGATGATTTGTGTGATCTTGGAGAGTTCCGCTCTGTTATCATACCTCCGTATTACCTCTATCAAGTCAATAAACTCCGCCGGAGACATCCTGATGAGTACAGCAAGGTGAGGATCCATCCACCAACACAAACATCTGTAAAACTACAACAAAGACAGCATGTTTTTTTTTAAGCTGGGCACAAGAGGTCCAGAAATAGCTTTTGTTGAAACCAAGCTGTCCTAATGAATATTTTTATTTTTATTTTTTTAAAGAAAAGTTTTTAACCATGGGTACAAAAATAGTGAATAAAAATGCTTATTTCTACTACTTATTTATTTCGATTAATTTTAAATGTAGTGTACAGCTAGCCCAAAATATATGAGATCATTATGATATTTTTAGTAATGTAACTAAGTATGTCCTATTTTACATGGATGTACTTTTGCAATATTCTTCAGCATTGTGTTGTGTTCATTGTGCTTGTTTTTACATGTATGATAAGCAGCAGCAGTAACTGTTAAGAACAATTCACCGTTAAACATTGTGTAGTTTTCCTTTTTATTTAAATGTAATTTAATATAAGTATACAGTATAATGAACCATTAACCATTTTGTTTTATGCAGCTTGCTGCAGTCTGTGGGAGTGGCTGGACTCCAGTTCTGGTCTTGGCAAACACCAGAAGTGGCAACAACATGGGGGAGGTTTTGCTGGGAGAATTTCGTACCCTCCTGAACCCTGTGCAGGTATCATTTGATTCTGTGTTTACATGTACATATTCAGCCTGTCTCTCTGTTTACATGCACTTTTGGCTCTTCCTACTATCCTACTACTTCCACATTCTTCCTACTATCTAATGGTTAAAACAATTTTTTTGTGTCTTACAGGTATTTGATCTCTCTGAGCTGCCTCCCTCTAAAGCCCTTCAGCTGTGTACTCTTCTGCCCCCAGGCAGCGTGCGTGTTCTGGTGTGTGGGGGAGATGGCACAGTAGGCTGGGTTCTGGATGCTATTGATACCATGAAGCTGAAGGTGAGAGCTGTTGCCGATTAGGTGAATGGACTTGAAATTGAAATAATGTGTTTTCCCTAATGCGTTTTAGCTTTGTGCCATATAATGACTGTACATGTCAGTATGTGGCTTTGCTAGTATTGATGTATGATGTGTACTGTCATGTGATGCTTGTATTCACATTTCTGGTGTTAATTAATTAGAATTAATTAATAAAGTTTTTGTCTCTCTCTTAAGGGTCAGGATCAGTTTATCCCTCTTGTGAATATCCTGCCGTTGGGCACAGGCAATGATTTATCAAACTCTTTAGGATGGGGAGCAGGATATGCTGGAGAAATTCCAGTAGAACAGGTGCTCAGGAATGTTCTGGAGGCTGAGGTAGTCAAAATGGACAGGTAAGACCCTGGGAGTGTTGTAAAGTCTGGAATTATGAGGAATTGTTTTTTGTCACTCAATTTATTACGTATTTCTGCTGTTAATCTGTTAGGTGGAAAGTTCAAGTTGTCTCCAAAGGAAACTATTTTCGTAAGCCAAAGGTCAGTACATAAAATACATGGTTAACTAACAGCAGACTGTACCCCAGAATGCAAATGAAATTATTTGGATGCTAAACATATTTTAACATGACCAATTTATTAGCATAAAATCCCATGAAACACAGTATTTGATGAGTTGAATTCATGAAGTTGTTTTCTTACTAGGTTTTGTCCATGAATAATTATTTCTCAGTGGGTCCTGATGCTCTCATGGCACTGAACTTCCATGCGCACAGAGAGAAAACACCCTCCTTTTTCTCCAGCCGAATCATCAATAAGGTCTGAGGCATTTCCTGTACATCTTTTTTATTTCAGGGGATTAAATATATTGCTTCTATGATTGTTTCTATGTGGCAAGAATGTTCATTTCGTGAAAAAACTGCAAATTTCAATGCAAAAAACATTTCTGTAAAGCCAACCAATTTCCTTTAACTTAAATTTGCTTACAGTTTCAAAATAATTTCTTCGCTGTAAAGACTGTATATAACTGAGAAAATCATGATTCTGGTGTTAATTTATACATCCACAAATATAAAAAAGGAACATTTTTATATGAAATGTCTTTAACTATTATGTTTGAATCTACATTTTATTTTTAAAAATTATATCTTTAATTCATTTCTTTAGATACATCTATACACTGTTAACCCTACTCTTGCCTCTTAACCCACCATTACAACTAACCAGACCACATTAAACCACTTAACTTTACCATGTCTCACCTCAGTAGCAGGTAAACTATTTTGCACATGAAACATGAATGCAGTTCACTCTACCTTTTATAAATGTTTCTATCTACTATTAACAGGACTATTACACAACTTTTCTATATCAAAACACTGCTTTTCTTTAAAAACAGTTGCTCTTTTTCAAAACGGTGTTTTCTAAATTCATGGCTGATAGTGCTGACAATTGTCTTTCCTCACAGGCAGTGTACTTCCTCTATGGTACCAAAGATTGTTTAGTGCAAGAATGTAAAGATCTGGATAAGAGGATTGAGGTAAACATATTACTTTGCTTACTGAAACAAGTGATTCAAGGGAAAATTGTTTCAATTGTCATTGTTGTTGTCATATGATTGGTGTGTTCTCTTAGCTTCGATATAAACTTCCTGCTTCATTGCTTGGTGTCACAGTTATGATATAATGATGAAGCCTGGAATACACTACATGACTTTTAAAATGTTTAAATGCACTGATAGAGGATAGAGGAAAACCGGCCATCATACACTAAAGTCATAAACCCAATTCACAAATCCATCCACCTGCATTCACTATCTATCCTAAATATTATTCAGAATTAGAATTAGTCTGTCCAAGTCATAGTTTGTTAAAATGAGTATCCCAAAGGTGTCCCCATGGTTTACTATTTCAGGTGGAAATTTAAAGTTCAGATCTGTGCATATTCTAACAGATAATACTGCCTTTAGTAAACCATTTGCATGTTGGATGCCAATTAGATAAGAATTACAAATGTTAAAAACTGTTAAACTGTTAAAAAAGTGTTAAAAACTACAGACATAAGGATATGCAAGGCCAATGGACAAGTAGAGTAAGGTGACATGCTGAAAAAATATCTTATATTCCATCAGCAACATTGAGATCTTTTTATAAAGATACATTAAGTCATTCTTTTGGTTTAAGATAATTTCTCATTCATGTTGTGGGAAATTATTCTAAATGAAATAAGGGTGATGTTAACTGTGAGAAGATGATTGTCAGGCAGTTTAAATGGTCATTGAATGCACATTACTAAGCAACCAAGCACTCCATTTAAGACAAAGTAGAAAGCCTATGTCTAATATAAACATACTTTTTAGGGCACAGTATGAGGCGAATAAGAAAATAGTATATCTCTAACAAACGGCTTCAATCAACAGCTCTCTAGTGTTTGGTTATGGATTTCTGGTGCTTTTGTGAGAACAGCTTTTACTTAATTGAAAGCTGTGCTAAATAATTTCTGTTAAAAATAATTTTCTAAACTGCTTTCAGCACCAAATGGAATTGCAAACATGATTACTCTTTCTAAACAGGTTTCCCAAATATTGCCTTATTTACCACTGTTCCTACAAACCGTTAGACCCAATCCAAATGCCATTTGACAGAAGCTGAAATCTGCAGACTCAGCAATGTTAAAAAAAGCCCTGCAGTGTTTACAGTCTTTGTAATTCATTTTTTTGTGCATAAACTTTAAATACGGATTTTTTTTATGCTAAGAAGCTTAACACAAAATGCAGTTTTTCTGATTGTTGTCACAATGTGTGCTAAAACATGGTTCTTACCAAGTGTATTTTTAAGCATAAACTGCATAAAAATTCTATGGCCTAGTTTCACAAACAGGGTTTAGCTTAAGCCAGGAATAGGCATTAGTTAAATTAAGATATTTAAACAACTTTTACAAAAATGCCTTATACGAAAATATTACAGGTGTGCATCCTAACACAGAACAATGACACTGACATGTTTTAAGATATTTTCATCTGAGACAGCTCAAACATGCAATTTAGTCTGGGACTAGCTTAAGCCTTGTCTGTGAAACTGGGGGTATTTCTAATAGATGCAACTATGAGTTATAGTTTCTCTCTTTCACCGCACATATGGAAAATGCTGCATTGTTATAGTTTTAATGCTAGATAATGCTTCATTGTACTTCTTTAGCTGGAGCTGGATGGAGAGCAAGTGGCTTTGCCCAGTCTGGAGGGAATAATAGTGTGCAATATCGGCTACTGGGGCGGTGGCTGTAGACTGTGGGAGGGAATGGGAGACGAGCCCTATCCTCCAACACGGTGAGAATCCAAACACAGTTTTACTATATGCTGTATATACTCTACTATACTCTAATATACAGGGTTGACTTTATCGAGGTTAGGTTGAAAAGTTGATGCCTGTAGATCTGGATCAGAGTAAAATGACCTTTGCTTGTTTATCATCACTATCATTGCTTGTTTAATTAGTATCTTTATGCCCTCTCTCTTTCTTTAGTGTTGATGATGGTTTATTAGAGGTGGTGGGAGTGTATGGCTCATTCCACTGTGCACAGATCCAGGTGAAACTGGCCAATCCTGTGAGACTGGGACAGGCACATACTGTACGGGTAAGACATACAAATGTTCTTTATTCGTACAGCTTAAATGGCGATTAAATGTGAGTCATAGTTCAGCTCCATGACACTCAATACACTACAATATATCCAGTTTAGGGTGTGTCTGTAGCAATTTTTTAGCACACAGTCAATATAATCATATGTCAATTTAATAATCTTGTTAAGTCTATTCAAAACTACAATATATGTAGTATTAAAACATCCAATTTGTGTGTAAATATGATTTACGCATAAAATCCAGCAGAAACTTCAGTACAATCTGTGTGGTTTTTTTAATATTTAAGAAAAATGCAGCTCGTTTGCGTAAAATGTTGGATGCTCTTGTTTTTCACAAGCCAACACGTGAGCTTCCATAGAAATGAATTGACAACACCAGATAAACTAAATTAAACTATACATTCAATCAGGGCAACTGAATCTGAAACTTAGCCATCTTCAAGAATCAACTAAAATCTCTTCAATCTCTTTTTGACCCTCTAATGCTTGCACTCTCTATTCTAATTTTATTCTTTAAAAAAAAAAAAAAAAGGATAGCCACTTTTGCAATTGCACTATATTAATTTACTAACTGCTTGTTAACACTAGCTTCTCTATTATTTTTGTTTTCTGTTTTCTTTATTTATTGTGGAATTAACAAAAAATAGAAAATACTTGCTGTGTTTTTTATTTATTTATTTATTTTTATTCTGTTTTTTTTTTAATCATTATCTCATTTACGCTAATTGAGACTTGCACTTACATTTCATTGGTCTTTTGTTGATTTTGACTGCTTCCATTGTTCTCTTTTTCTAACACGCTTTGATTATAAGTGACATCTAAATGACAAAAACCTGGTTTCACAGACAGGACTTTGACTAAGCCAGAATTAGGCCATATGACATTTAACAAATTTTTATGAATATTTCTTTTCTTTAAAAAAAACATTACTTTTATTATTATTTATTAATTAATACTTTTTATTGAGACAAAACAAAGGCACTGGGATGTTTTGAGATCAGTCAATGCAAGTTTCTTTCAGTTGAAACAGCTTAGACTTCTGTGACACCAGGGATAAAATGTAATTTTATGTAATATAATGTAATGTAATGCTTGTGCAGAGCTCTTTGCTGAATAATTGCAATCCACAAATCGGTGCTGGCAATATTTAGATGAGAACCAATCTTGAACTGAATTGAGCTGGATGACAAACCATTTGTCTTCTTTAGAGCTGCTTTATAGCCTTAGTTTTCATGATAGATTAAGTTTGCAACATGTTCTGTTATTGAACAGGATCGTATCACTTGACATAAACTGAATAATGACACTGTTGCCTTTTTTGCTGCTTTTGATTTGATCTCATAATTTATCATAATTGATGAATTTTACAACATAAACAGTCATATTGAACTGAACAAACACTTAACTGAATTGAGCTGATTAATGACTATTATGTTTAAAGCTACTATAAAGCAGAAATTTGCATCACTGATTCTGTTCCAATTTAATTGTGTAAAGCGGCTTTAAAAATATATGTTTTATATAATGCAGTATATGAATATAACAGATTCTTTATCCATTGTTTTTTGTGTGGTAGCTGGTGTTGAAGAGTTCTCGGATGCCAATGCAGGTGGATGGAGAGCCATGGGCGCAAGGTCCATGCACCATCACCATTACTCATAAGACCCAGGCCCTCATGCTGTACCACAGTGCAGAACACACAGATGATGATGACTCCAGCAACTCAGAGGCTGAAGAACCCTCAGCTGATCACATTGACACAGTTAACAACACGCAGGAAACTGTGACAGTGTCTTAGTAAGGCTGTCATCAGTCTGTTCTATTTCCAGCCCAGAAAGTGGGCACAGCAAGAAAGCAAGACCCTGATGTGATAAATGTCTGATGTCATTAATGTAAATGTACATAATGTGCATGTGCTGCTCTAGTAATATCATCTGCAGTGGTTATTTCTTTTTCCTTTTCTCTCTTAAGCACAACTCCTGCAGTCCTCAGACTGTCCGCTAAGTGTCTGTCTCTGTTGAAACAAGATGGTAGATTTGTGTGAATATTTTTTTTTTCCCAGGGTGTGTTACCCAGAAGCTCTAAGAAGTGGCTCAGGTTTTAGATGTTTAGTCCACAGTGTAATCATATTTAGCTGTAAGCAGAGCTCAGGCAATCATAAAAAAGAAATTTTAGCCCAGATGTGAATGTTACAAAGCAAGCTGCTTGGACACAAATGTTTTGCACTGATCTTGAGTGCCATAGTTTTGTGAAAGTACAACTCACTGCAGAAATCTCGTATTTGAGTTGTATATGTAAATGAAGATGTGCAATCATTTTGTTTAGGTCCCTATATTACTTTTGTTACTGGTTTTGTGAAACACATTTGCACTGCTTGAATCTAGAGTAGATGGTGATGGGGCGTGCCATTGTTTATTTTGCAACTATTCCATGTGTTATTGGTTTAGTTTATGAAGTTTACGGCAGTAAAATGTTTCAGAGCACTGGATTAAGATAACATTTTTTATTTGATTGTTCTTATATTATGTTGATTATCAGGCATTTTTTATTGTTTTATTCATTGTTTTCTCCATATAGGTTTGTTAACTTTTTAAGCATCCTGCTTGTGTAAAATTTACTTTACCTAAAATAGGACCACCATAATACGGTTTCTGAGCATTTTCTTTAGTCCCACTCTTCCTGTCTTTCTGCTTTCAATGCAGTTGTAGCATAAGAACAGTGATGTTCTTGAAAAACAGCTTTCAGAAAGTAGTATGGAATGTCACAAGTTTCATATGATAGTATCTGCATCAGTAGCTTTCCAATTGGTCACACGTCCTGATCTCTTTGCAGGAGTTAGACATATTCATTAAAATTTTTGTTTTAATATGAATGAGAGGTTTTGCCATTTTCCATACATCATTTTGAATAAAATGTTGATACTTTCTGGAAGCTAAAAGGTTTACAGGAGTGTTACCAAAAGTATATATCAATTTTTTTTCTCAAAGACTGAATGTTTTCCTGTTAAATGATCTTCATCAGTTCTTTACATCAAAATGTAGATGGCTATATTATGTTTATTAAAAAAAAGTGTATTAATTACTGAAAACCCGAGAATGATTCTATACCTTGAGAAAGGGTAAAAATCTTAATTGTGATGGTTTTTTTTATTGGTGTCATTAAAATTTACTTTTTCAAATATTTTGATGTGTATAAATACTGAAACGGTAGTTGCAATTGCACTTTTTTCATTTTACACATGCTCTGTATGTGCCAAAGGGGTTTTAAACTAGTGTTATTCTCCTTGGGAGTACTGATACTGTATCATTTTAAATATTTGTTTATTAGTTAGGATTTAAATATTTTGCACTGACTTCCGTATGCTAGAAACATGACACAAGGCTAACACCCATGGCTAATGTCTTGTTTTTTCATTTTAATTTGACAGTAGGTACTCCTGACATTGTGTTTAATGTGTAACTAGGCTTGTTTGCATACCCAGATTACATACCAACATACAGTATATAACAAGTTGGAGCTGATTAAGCCAAATCATTTAGTTAGAACATAGAGAATTCTTTGGTCTAAGATTTGGTTTATTTACTTTAATTGTAATTATATTATTTTTTTTATTGTTCAGCACTGAAAACAATGTGAGCTGCACAAATGAACCAATCACCATTACAGAAGCAGAATTAAGTCATCCCATAACAATTTCACAAATGTGATCAATACAATAGAGAGAAAGTACAATACATCTATGTGATGTTATATTTATTCTTATATGAGACGCGGTCATGCGCTGCCTTGTACTGTATGTATACTTTTTTTTCCTCCAACAATGTACAATATTTTCCTTTATTTCATTTTTTTTTTTTATTTGCTCTATATGGTATATCAACCAGAATTGTAATATTGCATAAAGCAAACAATAAATGCCTTACCACTAAATTTTAACTAAACTTTTCTTTTTACTATTAACATTTTTAAGATTCATTTAACACTGGTTTATTTGACAGAATTACACATGCTTGAAAACTGACTGAACCCAGGGAGGATACATTGATCAGAAAACAATGGAGCACACTGCCAGTGGACTTTGCACATGTGATAAAACCAACAAACGTCTAGTGTGATAATGCTAAGTTAAACAAGTCAAGTAAAATATGCAAAAATTAAATTCACAGAACAAAGTAAGATTAAATAACGTCAACATTTGTAAACCACATATTTACACTGAAATTTCCCTTCTCTGGAGCAAAGACGTCAATCGTAGCCATTAAGTCAAATATTTTTGAATAATGACCACTAAACAATTTAATTAACTGTTGACTTGCACTGTTTTCACTTATTCTCAACCTCGCTGAGCTAGTGTCTCTTGCATCTCTCTAGTCTTATTTTTGAATCATTTCAGACTAAATCAAGATTTTATGTAGTTTTATTTGGGAAGTAGCCATATAATAGGATATCAGAAATAATTGCAGATGCAATAAAGCTTTTAGATATCATCCATCAACCAACCAATCAATAAATTTTTTTTGGTCAACATTACCGGTCATTTATAGATTAAAACTGCTTTAAAAGTTATTATTATATATTATTATTATTCTTTCTGTGCAATCACAAAACACCTAAGTTAGAATTAAAAAAATATTTGCTTTAAAATTGGCTTGATAAATCCCCATAAATTAATAACTTATGTATTACTCATGCTCCTGTCATTACAAACCCGTTTCAAAAGACATTTGATCATCTTTGGAACAAAAAGATATTTTTCATATATTGTAATTATTTTTGCCCATCTACTGAGTTTTTCAAAGATTTTATAAAGATTTCATGAAGTTTGAACATTCCGGTTGTGTGGACTGTAGGATGGATACAAAGATGACAAAATAACAAAAATAATTTAATTTGTGTTCCAAAGATGAACAAAACATCAGGTAATTTAAGTCAATATCAGTTACTTTTAATTGTTGAGCTTGCACAAAGAGACAGAAGAGCCGTTTGAGAAGATCCAGAAAGCAGGATACACAGCCTCAGTGAAAGGAAAGACAAACGTGTGGAAAGGGTAGGCCCGGTCTTGCACATTATAGAATGTTGCACTTCCCTGATCGCAATCCAGCAAGACGCCCACACGGCTTGGACTGGGATTCTGCAACACCGTCTCGATGCTGTTGTGCCATGCAGAAAGCTTCACATTGAACCACTCCACACACCAGGAGTCTGCATTACGCCCCAGACGGCTAGAGGGACCCTTGCGGTCAATTCTTCCGTATGCAAGTCCCAATCCGCAGAAGTTGTTACTGCTCATTTTGATCTCCCAATAATGACGGCCCTGAGAGAAACCCTTTGTGCAGAGCACCTGGGAACATACAGAAAAGCGAAGGGGAATATCTGGATAATGAGCTGGGTCATCCGAGACTGTCGCTTTGGTGTTGTTTTCAGATAACGAGATCCGCTTGTGAGCTGTCCTGACGTCAAAATTAAGGATAGAGCCATCTAGACAGAAGACACACAAGCATATAAATATAAAAGGTGATGATGAAAGAGATAAAATCTAGACTATGTCAAACTCACATTTCAGAAGGTCACTTCGTTTAACAGAGTTTTGCACAGCTGGCGAAATAGCAAGTGTATCTGTAATGAGAGACAGAAGGAAAAAAAGCTTTCAGAAACCAATAATGTATTGCCTCCCAAGGGAATGAAAGGTTAGCTCAGTTTATTAATGCATTAGTATAACAAATCCAACCAATTGGGGTGTATTTCCTAATAGCACTGTTAGCCAACTGCAGCCGCTTATCCACTATTGGGCCGAACGATTTTCTTTGCAGAACCATTCCATGCCGATCCGAGCCGGCCGGTACAGTTCTGCTTTTCATTTCCGCTGCGGGGCTCTTTAGAACGCAACTTTAATGCATCAGTTGTTGCCGTGGTAACATAAATGTTTATATATGATATGAGGTGTAAATAACCGCTGCTGTGGAGGATTATCAGATTTTTTTTTCTGATTTTATTACTAACTTATTTTTACATTGCTCAAAACAGCACTCTGGCAAGCTACGGAGAAGTGACAGTTACTGATTGGCGACGTCATGCACTAGCACTCTATCAGCAAGATTTAGCACAGTTGTGTAACCATGCTGAAAATTTCCGGGACGAGAACGGTTTGTAATTGTGCTGTGCCATTTCACGCTCAGGTGGAAACAACTGTTCTTAGAACCATTCGGCCTGACATTGGTAAAGCAGCTTATGGCTCTTCTGTTGCTACCCATTGCTGTTTCAAGAAACCATAGTTTCAACAAACATTTGCAGTTGTGACTTTGTTGGGTCACAAATTTGTCTGGTGGAAATATAGCTCTCAACCTGTGGTTAGAAGCATATTTTTTTCTTAGAAACACACACACACATATACATACATCCATATTAACAATTTTTCACATGTGCATTAATTAATACTACTTTGTTGTGTGGGACCTACACCCCTGCATGACTTTGCTGGTGTGATACATTTATTTTCTGCTTCTAAAGTAGCATCATCATTCTATTCAGTAATTGCAGTAAATGATAAAGCTTTGGAGCACAGGCTCCTTACAGTAAAGATTCAATTTAGGAGGCCATGATTGAAGAAAACCTTTTCCACATACTTATGTCAGGTATGTCTACAGTTTTAGGTGTGATGTCAAGCAAGTTTTCCATGCTTTTGGAGAAAACAGGGTTTGCTCCTTTAGAGGGATTCCTAGATTCTGGTAAAGAGGATATACATACGACGTTAGAATCATTTGATTCACATTCATTTTCATAACAATTTAAGAAAATCTCTGTAAAAACGTTAACTAACACAGGCCTCTCCTTTTTAATCCAATCACTAGGTGTGAATATGTTCAACACGCATAGCAGTAATAGTCAGTTGTAAAATAATGAACATATGGAGTGGTGGTGGCAGCTTACTGTTTGGCTTTTGGTCTTTGCGCTCTTTGTGATCCTTCTGATCTTTAGTAGTCTTGGCTATCAAGAAATAGAAAAATGAAGTGTAAATGTTAATGTGTGTATTTAATGGCTCCAAAATATTATTAAAAAATATTTATAAGCAGTTGACTTACTGGGATTTTTTTGTTTAGTTGCTGAAGGCTTGGCTTTGAGGCTATGGCCTGGACTGGGAGATCTCAAATGTACTGAAGGATCATTCCACACAATTGGTGTCTTTTGCATCCCTAGGAATCAAATACATTTCTGTTTTAAAAACACAGCAATATTATGAATTCTTTCATCAATATTACATCAAATTAAAGTCAATTACATATTATTTTAAATAACTTAAACAGCATTTATGCTGGCATGTCCGGACTATGATTTGTCTTTCTCTGAAAAAAATTGCAAAATTATATGAAAAAAATCTAATTTGCATATTGTTTAAAACAGTTTCAATTTTAAGAAATGTTTTGAAAGAAGTGTCTATTTTCTTATAAATTAATTTTATTGGTTTCCCCAAATTTTATGTCAGCCTTGTTACCCTCATCAAAAAAATCTGTGTTTTTCTCTCACTCCTTTATAATGTTCTATTGTTAATTATCGATAAGGCTTGACTGATGGAACAGTAACAATACTGTTACCCTTTTAAATTTTATATAATTAATATATAAAGGTAACATTGATTAAATGTACAGAATGTGCATTTGTGAACTTCACTATTAGCCAGAAATTAGCAAATTATTTTGAAATCTTCAACCAAATCTGAAATCTTCCTGTTACTGTCAGCCCTGTTACTTATTTTTAATAAGTTTTTTAATAAGTAATGGTTTGACCTGGGTAACAGGGATGACATAGATTAGTTGTTACCCTGTTTTTTAAAGATTGTCTGTATACAATTTCTATAGGTGACCCTGGGTTTATCACTAAACTTATGCCTATATCCTTCATTAGAATAAGTTACATTTTAGTTAGCATTGTAGGTAATGATACTATTACAGTTGTTAATGACTGGGATAAGATGATCAGTTTTAGCAGTCCTTACACAGTACACAGTACTTACACATACCTCTTGGATTTGGCATGAGGACATGAGGCTCATTTGGGATTCCTGGGAATTGGTTTCCTAGACCTGGAGGATTAGAGAAGTGGTTCAAATTTTCTGCAGCATTTTTATTAAGGGTGGCAAATAATTTACAGATCCTGAGCACCACTAACAAGCATCTGATCTTGTAAAATGTGTAGTAAGTACTGACACTTATTACTATAAACAGAGTGTGATCGCAAAAGTGAAATCAAGACACAATCATGCATATTAATAGCGACTCACTTATGTACTATATATATATATATATATTTTATTTTATTTTATTTTTTTTGCTCTGTGTTTCTCCTACTATGTGAGCTATTGAAATTAGCTGCACTGTGAAACAGCCAATCAAAGCAGAGCTCAAAGTTATTATTCATGACCCTTACAAATCCTAGGGTTGTAAATGGACATGTAAAACTGTTTCTGGAGATTCTTTTGCCATATTTAAGCCACATACTTTCTAAATGGATATCAGAACAGAACAATTAAAAAAATATATATCAGTCCATTCAATGGCACCTTTACATTTTTGTAATTCATGAATTAAAAAAAAAATTGCAATATGATTTTGAATGGTACTGCAATGTCTGATTTTAAAATGGTTTCCAAAGGATGAATTTTAATATTAATCATTTGACAGCACTAGTAAAACAAAAACTTAAATTAGGATGCTCTTGGTCATCTGAATGACAAATATAAAAATATGTATTTATATGAAATCATAGTAAAAAGAGGGACAAAATGCTGCTCATATACAGTAGGGCTATGTAATACATAGTTCAAATTCAACTATAGTATTGTGTATATAACAAGCTTGACAAAAATACCAAAAATAAAATAATAAATAATAAATTACTTAGCTTAAGATGGCACAATACAATAACACAATAATTGAACTTATTTTTTTTATTTGCATATGGAAAAGGCACTGATTTCATGTAATAACCTTGAAACATTAGGAGAACAATTTTTTAAATGAATGAGAAATTAGGTCAGGGCTTGGTCCAGGAGGTCCGGTGTCCTGCAGAGTTTAGCTTTAACCCTAATTAAACACACCTTAAGCATCTAATAAGTATCTTACTAGGCATGTTAGAAACTTCCATGCAGGTGTGTTAAGGGAAGATGAGGCTAAACTCTGCTGCACACTGGCCCAAATTGGACAGCCGTTTTAGGTCATACTGAATAAAGAGGCAACAAAAGCCCATTGGATGGGAGTTACTACTTAAACATACCTCTTGGATTTGGCATGAGTGCTGGAATATCATTTTTGATTCCTGGGAATTGGTTTCCTAGACCTAGAGGATTAGAGAAGTGATTCAAATCTTCTGCAGCAGTTGTATTAAAGGTTTTATTAAAGGTGCCATAAAATTCTAAACTGTATGTACCTTGGTATAGTTAAATAATAACAGTTACGTACATGGAAATTACATACCCTGAGTCTCAAACATCAATGTTTTTTCCTTGTATAAAACCCCTTAAAAACATGTGCATCTGAACATAACCCCGACTATGACATCACAGTCAGCATCCCCAACATAACATAAAACCACCCATGTTCTAGACCACCCACCAGCCAAACCTACACAGCCGAAGTATCAGAAGTTCTGAGGAGGACAATAGCGAAAAATGGCACATCATGGAAATAAAGGTTATGCTCCAGGCTGTGCAGGGGATCAATTTAAAATACTATATCAGTCCATTCTATGGCACCTTTACATTTTTACAATTCATGAATAAAAAAAATGTGTAATAGGATTTTGATGTACCATTTCCATTGTTCCATAGTACTACACCAAATTTTAAAATGGGTTTCAAAGTAGGGCTGGGCGGTATACCTTTTCATACCCAATACTGGTGTTTTTTTTATTTTTAATTATATTAATTTTTCATATACCCCTATACCGGTGAGTGTATGGTTACAAAGTGTCGAGAACACAAAGCGGTGAAACGTCCTGCCGCGGGTCATTGTTTGAGAGGGGGATTGTTTGCAGTGGTAACAAACAAGCTGTATGCGTCTGCATGAGAGCGGTGGAAGCACGGGGTGTTTCTCAATGTCAAGGATACGTCCTTGGCAGGACTGGTCCTTCCAAGTCACTTCCTTCAGAGGCTAAGCGAGGCTCCTCTTAAGCATTCGGAGAACACGTAAATGGAACAGGCTAGCAAGTGCACGTTACTGCGTCATTACGTC
>JAUCMT010000114.1:7830730-7852126 GCA_032357475.1 Enteromius thamalakanensis
TGTTTGTTTTTAATATACAGTAAGACGTTCTATTTATAGCAAATGTAAAAGCACACCAAAAAGTGTCACCAATAAACTTCAGGCTGAAGAAAAAGTTAATTCACATATGTAAAGTGTACAGGAGAAAGTTCAATACTCTTTAGCAATAAAAAAATCCCCAAAAACCAATGAAGCACAATAGTTATTTTTTGCTTGTAAGTCTGGTTGAACTGGATCATCAAATGCCAGCAGCAAAAATATTGGTTAATAAAATAAGATTAGATACATTTGTGTAATTTAATTATTGCGGGTTCGCGAGTTTTTTTAAAATTCATTTTCATGAATACTTAATCCATTTTTTTGAGAGTGAGATGAATTAATGCACATTCACATTTAGTCTTACCTGAAACTGATATTACAATAGTCAGTCTTAACAGTATACGTGATCTGTCTCATTATTTGTATTCATTTATTTCTTTTATATATCCAAATATATTAAATGTGCATGTGGTAAGAGGATCTGCGGCATATCACATTGGCTAAAACACACAAAGGAATGTGTTGTGAAAAATAATCACAGACATTGCATTCGGACTCTAGAATTATCACATAGGTTGTGAGAGAAAAACACAGACATGGCTGATTCGGATGGGATTAAATTCACCAAGTACGTCTCAAACAAAGCATTCTCTAACGACTTTTAGTTATTATTTAGGAAGCACACATATCCTGAATGCCTTTGGCAGAATTAAAATCAACCATTTTAATCTAGATTAAATATATATATATATATATATATAAATATATATATGCCCACCCCTAGTATTCACACACCGCACAAAATGCTCTAAATTTCTGATTTGTACCAACATGGGGTCATCAGACTCGTCAGTTAATAAAAAAGAAAACAAAGTAACTGGCATTCCTTTAACTCCAAAATTAAAAAGTAATGCGTTACTTTACTAGTTGGAGAAAGTAATATTATTACGTAACTCGCGTTACTTGTAATGCGTTACCCCCAACACTGATTGTGTTAGGTGTAGGGGAGGGGTTACGATTACTATCGATTTCAATGAGGGGAGTCATTCCCAAGTACTCCACGTCAGGGCTGTGCAGAGTCGTTAAACAGGGCGGGTGCTCAAATTAAAAATTACAGTTGTGACGTTCGCGAACGAACCGATTCTTTTGAACGGCTCATAAAGATGAAAGATGGGAGCCGAGTCGCGGCTGGGTGGAAGCCGATCTTTCTGTCGTTCTTTGTTTCCTATGCGTGTTTCGCACAGATGCACACAAAATAGCTCCTCCGCGAGACAGAACAGTTATTGGGAGAGTTCTACTGCCTAACAGCATCAGTGCTGCCAACTATTTCCAATGAAAAGTAGCTGCCTGCCCGAAAAGTAGCTAAATGTTGCCAGATGATGTCACGCTCTAATTAGCATATCAGTGATTTAAGTGTAAGCCTGTCATGTCTCTACTCTCTGAGGCGCTGTATTGTATTACATTAAAACATTACATCCAGATGCACAATAAATAGGTTCTTATTATCATATTACTTAGCATGATGATGTCATTGTGTAATCACAACACAAAGCTACATCTTTAGGTAGTATACAAAATAATTAATGTTTTCTCAAATTCACTGGCCATCTTAGCAAAAAACATTATTTGAAATATGTCGATTTAGATTTGTATTAAAAATACTGTCGACTATTTGTATAAGTAATACAAACACTTTTTGACAAGACTTTTTTTGTAGTTTGAATTATTTGACTACAAATCTCATCTCATCTTTCCTAGCAGTGATTAGTTCAGAATAAACTGAGATGCCCCCAAACTGGCTTCTTTAAACTGACGAAATATTTTAAAAGAGCCGTTCTTTTGAACGGAACGGATCGCAAAGATCCGGATCCTCTCAAAGAGCCATAAATCCCATCACTATCAAACAACCATCATATGTAAATGTTGTCATGTAGGCATGCATGGGGAAAAAAATACCGTCAAATACTGTGACACCGGTATAATTTTGAAAAATACCATGATATAAATTTTGGTCATACCGCCCAGCTCTATTTCAAAGGATGAATTTTGAGACTTTAAGTTTTCAAGGGATATATATTTTTTAAAGTGTGAAAGGGAAAAAAGCAACGAAGAAGGATTTCTGTGACAAAGATCTGAACTCCTGTTATGATGTAGATTTTTTAAAATATACTTTTTCTACATAATTATTCTACAAAATCTATTTAGGAGTCTTAGACCTCTACAATAATATATAGTTTTAATCTAATATATAGTCTTAATTAGATTCAATATAGTGAGTAGTAAGCAGAACATTTAAACATATTGGTAGTTGTGGTTCATGAAGTCAGCTCCAGGTAACCTGCAATAGTCACCAAGTTTCACCTCCATCATTGCAGTCTCTGGACATTCTAAGTTACTGTAAAGGAGCGTCACCACAACCTCTATTTACTCGATTTGACAATGAAAAAAAACACAGATAACATTGTGGGTTGAGACTGCTTCTACAAAACACACAGCACAGCAGGTGGCTAAAATGTGAGACCCCCCGGGCACATAAACAGCGTGCAAAATGCTCACAGCTAATAGAAAATAATTTTAAAAAGGAAAAAATGCATTCTGTATGATCGGGTCTTAATGTGTCCATAAAAAGTACACTTAGATAGAGAATGTTACTTGAATTGTGTTACATTTTGTAAGGTAAAGGTACATTTTGTCAGTATATTTTTAAGGTAACTTAAATGTAAATAAATACAATATTAAGAATTATTTAAATCTTCTGAAGAAAAAAAAATCAAGATTTTCTTTTTTGCCATATAACTTATATAAAAATGCTTTATATAATTAATATGTCTCAGATTTCCACACCAATTATTTCAAAACAATCTTACCTGCACCAAAAACAGTTTTCTCACACTCTGTAAAAACATGTATATCAGAACTCTTAACATGCAGTGTTTGATGTTGATGAACATGCTGCATAGTTTATACAAGCTCTGTACTCACCTGGTTTAAGTACACAGATTCTGTTTTCTAATGGGTGCTCCATCAATTTGGTGATCCACTCCTTCAGTGCAACTGCAGTGGAATGATAAGCTATCGCCTCTTTACCTTCCAAAGTTAAACGAGGGTTATAGGGCTCAAAATTTACCACTGAGGGCAAGTCCACTGAGGCCTGTGACAGAGATTGGTAAAGTCAAAAATACAAACATAAACTATGACTTTGAAATCCTTAGTCAATGACACCCCTAATTTCGACATTTGGTCACATAATCATACTCTGTATCACCTTTAAGAATGCTAGTGACTGCGACTGGTCCAGCAGAATGTTGATCTCAGATTTTGTCCTACTCATCTTCTCGACGTTCTCATTAAACTTCTTAATCAGGGAGACCAGTTTGTTCTGACCTTTCTCCTGTTCCTTATCGATAACAAGCATGGCTTCTTTCTCATCTCGGTCAATCATTTCTCTAATCTGCCTGTATTCTGACTCAAGAATACGTTTGCGGGTTGCAGCTAGGTCCTGGGAAAGCAAAACCAAAGGAAATGAAAGCTATATATGCTGACATACGTGATAGCTAAAATTATATATGCACATTTTGTCATCTCTTACAGTACTGTTATCTGATTCTGCCAAAATTTCCAAAAGAAAAATAAACATTTTCCAACCTTTAATTTGATTTGTTGCTCCTTCATCTGTGTGACGACCTGCTGATTCTTGTCAATTTTCACATCAAGGATGTTAAGCTTGTCGGTCAGGTCAGTCTAAAATGTTTTAAGAATAACAATTTTATGCTACATCATATTATATGCTATAGACTGCTTACGTGTGCCACAGTCAAAGGAGCCATGAGAGGTAAGTTTCATTACAGGTGCATGTAATTTATTTAACATCTTCCAACATTTATCTCCATGGAAATGCTTGGAGGGGTCTGGACAGTTTTAAATAGGGGTGTGACAAGATCTCCTGGCTCACAAGAACTTGGATTGGCACTCTTTTATCACTCTTGCATACATTGTTGTATGCTGACTTCAAAAATGAAAAAAACCTGCAAAACCTGATGACGCAAATGACATAATGCAGACGGCAGACATATTCTTTGGCCTTTAAACTGGCGTGGCTTTTGCTGTAGACAAGTTTGTTTTGGTATTTGGCCCAACTGTTTTCTGAAGCTTTTTTGAAAAATCGCTCACCCTGGTTTTAAGGGAATATTTGTGTTAGTTGGAATGCTTTTGTTGAATAAAATTCTATTTTCCTCAATACATTTTATCATTAAGTCTAAAAATCTTGTTCTCGTGAACCCAGTGTCTCATTTCGTGGGGTAAGTGTCTTGTCACACCCCTATTTTTTAATATAACTCTGATTTGATTAGTCTGAAGAAGAAAGTCACATACACCTAGAATGCTTCGAAGGTGATAGTTGACAATGACTAGACGTCACAGGGTGCAAAATTCCCTATGACAGGTTAATTTTTTTTTAGTTTTGGGTGAACTTACCTTTTAAAGAGCCCCTATTAAGGCATTTACAATTTCGCTTTTCACATCGATATACAGCCTACTAAGTCGTTAGTAATTTAAATCCCACTTCCACAATGACTAGACGTCACAGGGTGCAAAATTCCCTATGTTCAATGGTGGCCGGCTGCAAACAACTTTAACTGGTCACAAACACGTCCTTATACTGATGACTAACTTCACTTATCTTGGGGAGTTCAGTCTGGAATTCACAAAATGCTTGCTCTTGAAATAGGGTTCAATATCCCGTTTATTTGAACCAGTGGCTCCACTGAATAACATGTAAGTATTCTAAATAACATATGCTTATATTTCCATTGAGTGTTCAAAATATAGAACTATGACAATGGGTCTATTGTAGTATCAGAGTAGGCTTATGTAAAAGAGGGGTTTACAGAGACTAAATCTTTGAACTCCTTCGAGCGAATCAATCAACCATGTAAACCTATTGTAGGAGACTCCCAAAATAATACTAGGCACCTTAAAAATGGGGCACTGTAAAAACAAACAAGTAAATATAATAATTCCTGGATGATATGCAAATGTTATTTTGCTTAGGGTAAGTTTAAGTCAGCATTTCTAAGATGCATGAATAAAAAAACTATTATTGGAAAGTTAAGGAGAACACGTGTGGCCAAGTATGGTGTTCCAGAACTTGTACTCTGCACTTCACCTATCAATGTGCACACTTATGTTGGTTTTTGTGATTTATGAGGACTCTCCATAAGCGTAATGACTTTTATACTGTACACATTGTATGTGGTATTGTCCTACACTGACACTACACCTAGCTGAAGAGCTAGAGCTGCTTTAAATAATTGATTTCATATTTGATCAAATTTGCAATATGCGTTGTCATTGAACTAAACTGAACCAGGATTTAACTTGTTTATATTTTTTACTCAGGATACTATCTATTAGGGTCTCACTGAATCAGTTTTTTAATTGGTGGACTGCAACACTGACAATATTATTGATCAATACTGCCTAAATTAATCTGAAGAGCAGCTGAAATTTAAGTCATTTAGAATTTAATTTGTTTGCCAGGTTACCCTAACCCTCATATTTTCTGAAAAGTTATCCCTTTATTCTGATTGGTTGATTGGAATGTTGTTCCAGCATCCAGGAACATGCAGTACTAGGGTGAAATCCTCTTCACCATTGTGGCCAATTACTGGTAGGTTTGGTTGGAGTTAGTTTTGAAGTAGGTGTGGAGAGGGGTTAGGGTTAGGGAATCAGGCAGCAACTTCAGTCCTAATAATTTAAGTAAAATGTGGAAGGGGGTCGGAATTGGGAACGTCACCTGCACTCTTGTTCGTGTGATTTAGTAGTACTTTATTATGCTACAGTGAAAACATGTATCAGTATTATCTATCATACATATTTAAGTTCACAAATATAGGCCATACCTTTTGTTTGAAGCGTCGCTCATCTGCCGTGATAAACTCACAGCCTTTATGAATGTCCTGCAGACAGGTACTGCACATGCATCTCTGGTGCTGATTGCAGTAGAACTCCATCAGTTTGCCATGATCTGAACAGAGACGCTCCATCAGATCTGGGAGCGGATCAGAGAGTTGATGCGCCCGAAAAATGGCATTCTCATGGTGAGGCCTGACATGATCTTCACAATAAGACGCCATACATGTCAGACATGTTTTGACGGCTTTGGCTTCCATGCAGTTGTCACATTTGATCGCATCTGGATCTTTCTTTTTCACCTCAAAAAAATTTTCCTTGACGGGTTCAGAGACGCCTGCTTTTATTCTATATGCGTCCAGAACCGCGCTGAGAACGGTGTTCTTCTTCAGTTCAGGTTTACTTAGGAAAACCATTCGGCACTGAGGGCAGGACAGAGATGAAATCCTGTCGTTCCATGTCGCCTCGAGACAGTTGGCGCAGAAACTGTGTCCACAGATTAAACTTACCGGGTTCTCAAATAAACATAAACAAATACTGCATGTTAGCTCGTCCTCAAGACCCAGTAGAGACATATTTTCCGCCATTGTGACACGTCGAAGTTATCAACGATCAATGAAAACACACTCAACTGCGCCCTCGGTGAAAACGAAACTTAACAAGGCGGGGAAACGAAACTTAAACGGTCGATACAGAGGCAATAGTTAAATAACAAACAAACAGTTGTCCATAGACAAATTAACTATTACACACATCAACTGCGATTTTTCCTGATTTCGAATGTGCTGATGGTCTACTAAGGCAATATATAGAGTATTTTTAGCCATTATTTGACGCAACGTTTAAACCTTCTAAAACAATACATACAAAAATCATTTTAAAATAATCGTTTTTAAAAGCTAAAAAATAAAACGAATTTGTTTCGTTTTGTATCTGCGCAATATATTTTTTGCGTAAAGGTACAAATATCATACCGTTTTTTGAAATGTACACAAGAGGGCGCTGCTTGCTTAGAAAACCGTTTTAATAGTTGGTTGGTAAAAGCAAGAATGAAAATCTGTGTAGAATTTGTAAGATTCTGAAGAACATTTTAAAGAAACATTGTATTATTTTATTTAACTATAGTCTTTAAAACAAGGTGGTTATTACATATGCCCATTCATTTCACCATGCCTTCAACAAATAGCATTCATGTAAAGATTTTTAAATCTTATACAGACCAGAAGACTTTTGTGGGTCTTGATGAATTATACTTTAATCTGACGTTGATCTAATTTAAATATACTTCTTGCACGTCTTTCCATTTTTAATACTAAAATCTCTATATAGTTTTCAACAGTTTATTTTATTTGCTATTTATGAACTTCTCTTCTGGTTACAGATAGATATTCACATTTTATATTTACATGTATAGGTCTATTTCATTCATTCATTCATTCATTCATTCATTCATTACTTGAATAAATTATGGCCCAACTTTCAACAGAGATGTCTTGTACAAGCACAATTTTTAGGGGGAAACTCTCGGAACCTATGAACAACTTATATTATTAAATACATTATAGTAAAAATGCTTAATAATACTAACAAGCAACTTATGTGTATGTATGCTTATTTATACTTAACAAGTTTTCTATATTATCTCTAAACTGAGTTTCATAAAAAAAGAAGAACTTATTTGAATATTTTGCTTCTCATCCCTCTATTCCTCTCTTTGTCCCCTGAGTACATTCTGAAAACACACTTACAAGGGTAAACTTGGGAGAGTACAAATTCCATCTAAACTTGACCCTATACTAGCACTCTCTATTCTATTTCTATTCTACTTTTCTTTTTCATTTATAAAAAAAAACTCAATATTTAAACAACAGCACTCTCTATTCTATCTACTTGTTTACTTTTTATTTATTTATTATTATTATTATTATTATTATTAGAACTTTGACCATCTAACACTAACACTTTCTATTCTCTGAAAGGAAAAGAAATCCTTCAGAAATCCATGCTGGGTTTGCCACCATTCGTCACATTGAGAGCTGACAATAACTCTCAGTGTTAGTGTGACCCCTTACTTTGACATCTTCTGGCATGGTGTATAACATGTTTGGTCCCATGCTTAGCTTTATCTTAAGTTGGCAGCCGATACGACTCAGTAATAATTAATCCACTGTTTAATGCTAATCCAATTACACATGGAATCGATTACAGCAGGAAATACTCTAGGAAACTGCTAAAGGTTATTAAGGTCCACTTGTAATTTTAACAGTACATTTAGCATAAATTATTTGAAAATAATTTATGATTGAGAATGCTTCATATTTTATGTTGATCTGCCAGAAGTAAAAGACAACATATGGTATCTGAATCAGTAGGTTATTTTGTTTAACTTGGAGTATCCTTGATTTTTACTTCGTAAAAATGCTATGCTGATGGATGAGGATCATGGATGACCGTTTTCTTGGAGTCATTGCAATTGTAAAATTAAAACATGCAGAAAAAATAAAAGTCCATGTAATGATGTTAAACAATGCATCACATTTCTTTGGACTTCTTGTTTCAGCTTTGTTTAGTCATTCACCCACTAGCAGCACACCAGCCTTTTAGAGTGAAATAGTTTATAATGCCATTTCTGCCCACAGAGGGAACTGCATTATAAGGAACTAGAGACAAAGAGAGGAAGAATAAAAATTCTACTTCATGTTTGAACACAAAGTTGACTTTTGGTTCAGGATGACCCCTAAATATCATTGAATTGTTTAAAAGGTGTGTGTGTGTTGTGATGTGTTGAGTGTCCAGATGTTCACAGCAGGCATAACGTCCGGCTCCTGCAGATTGTGTTCATTTGGTTTTACACAGAAACACTCACATTGACACATATGAGTTTTTTTATTAACACCTTACAGTGCCACTGGTAAACACACTCCATTTTAGACTCCTATAGTCTTACGCTGTCTGTGACAGGCCAAACGTAGGGAACAGAAGTATCCTTAGCGCTTCTAACCCTGCATATATAATCAAAAATATATTATGAAAAACAAAAATCACTTTAAATCAGAAAAGGCAATGACAAAATTAGATTAAAAAAGTTTTTTTTAAATAAAAGTTAGTGTGACAAACTTTTATTTCTTATTATATGGTTCTTTTTATTCAAAGTCATACCTTCACAATTAACAATTTATCTTATTTTCATTATGACGTTGCAAAGCGATGAAATGGATTTGTTAGCCAAGCTTCATTAATTTATCTACACATACACAAACACACACAAGGCATTTTATTACATTAGTGTTCTCTCTGATTTGCCAGCATGTTTGTTTTCATCATGCCCTGGGCCTGAGTATACTGTTCAATAAACCTGCACTTTGCTTTAAATCTTGGGCTCATTGTTTTAGTTTTTTTTTGTAAACTTATGGGTAGGAGACATCCATTTGTCATTTGCCTGTGAGTTATTTATTTATCTGACTCAGATCACTGCCAATCTCAGAATTTCGTCAGGGTTTTGTTTGTACCACCCTTTCTTCACACAAACTTCTGTGCTGTGTTGTTTTTCTGTTTAGCTTTTTCCCCTCCCCACTCGCAGACACACAGACTTTCTCTAATTAGGTTGCAGAGTGCGCTGTGGAGTTATGGTTGAATGAAGGCACTGTCACGTAGACTCTGCACTGTACTGCATACGCACATACACAAACATTTCCATTGAACTCAGCACAGTAATTGATTGTACTGGGACAGCCAGCAGGCTCCTTTTTATTACCTTGTGTGTGTATTTGTGTGACGTGAACAAGTCAGTATTCCCTCTACAATTATTTTCTGTGCTTGTATTTAGTACAGAGAGTAACAGAGAGCTGCTACTGGTACTACCACTTCCTGCTTCTACAATCGTTTTTTCTAATGTGTTTTCCTTTTGTACTCTTTTTCTTGGCTATGCACCGAAAACTCTATCACGCAATGCTAAAGTATTCCTTCATTCAATTAATTTATAACATACTATATTATTTTGAATTACTATGGTTATTTACTTTTAAACTAAACAATGAATTGACCAGAAAGTTTCCCTTTTGATTTATTAACACTGTTCAAATAAATCAAATCAAATAAAACTGCTGAATAATAACAGTTTTAATTATTATTAAATAATAATAACTTTTTCTATGTTAAGAGTTTATTTAACATAAAAGTTCAACAAATATAAAATATATAACTAAAATTACGAATAACTAAACTAGCTCTAACTATACTAATACATAAAAAACGTCAACAAGGACCAGCATCTGTGTGAGTACCAACATTATTTCACGAGTTCACGCTTTCCTTGTAATAAATAATAAAGCTAATTTGGCGTGCTGTCTGGGGAGCGAACCAGGAGAATGGCAAACTCCGAACCCTTATGGATAGAACCCTAGCGTGGGCAAGAGTTCGGCTTTCGGCTCGTACACCATCTGTCCCCCCCGGAAAGGTGTGAATTTAAGTAGAAACGGTAGTGAAGGGGAGGAGGAGGGATAAAAAGGAGGAGGGACAAAAAGCGAGATACAGGGAAATGAAAGCTGGAAGAATGTATAGTGAGGGCAGAAGATTTTATTGGGTGCGAATAAACAAGGGATGATTAGGTAAACGGGCCGCCAGCCGTGTGTGATTACTCGTTCAGCAATCCTCTCAAAACAAAGTTATTTGCAGAACTTTTAATTAAAAATATCTTCTTTTGTGTTCTACAGAAGAAAGGAACTCATATAGATGAGTAAATAATACTTTTCATCAAAGCTTGATAACGATTAAATATCTATGAGCAAGCAGAACAACCATTTCTTTACTCATTTTTTTTCCAAAGCATACTAACCTAATTCCCTACATCAGCACTACTACTACTAACCTGATCTCCAAATCATTACCATTACCTAGAAAGAGAAAAGTTTTTACAAACTCACAGCCATCAGAAAGTTTAAGAGACATGTTTAGGATGTGTTCCACATTTGTGCGTTCCGCTTTTTGCCTGACCTGACTTCTTGTATATCTAATTTCTTTTTCTTTCATGTGACTATGCTATCAGAATGCAGCTGCTTTTGTGCTGAGGGGATTTTTAATACATAATTCTTAAAACTTCCATGCTATAAAAACTGGAGTGGAAGGTGTATCAATTATCTAATCACACACACCACAATGGTCAAACTGAGAATAAAATTATTTTTTTAACAAAGCAGCTTGTATTGAACTATATATATAATTTATTAACTCATTAATTGTAATTCAATTCAATATTATTTAGCATTTGGTTTAAGAATCCTGAGAATGCGGAGGGACTAGGAAAAGTCTTTATTTTTTCCTTTGTGTAGACCCCATGTGAAGTATGTTAGTTCATGGGGGTAAATCCGGTGGAATTCAATTTGACTTGCGCTTGCAAACTGCAGGGGTTATGCATGTGCAGGCAGAAGGGAGTCTTCTGGTGACTTCAGCAATTTTCCAGTGATGACAATTTATTGGCTGGAGCATTCTGGAGTGAAACTGTGTTATTGGTACAGTCCTGAAAAGTATTTTATATGGTTATTGGATGTTTCTTTATAAGTAGATTTTAAGCATGGCAAATGGATTGGGTTATAAACTTACAGAATTAGTTTGACTGCCATTTTACCAAGGTTTGAGAGAACATGCTTGGTCTTAAATTGTATGTTCATACTTTTTTGTGTGCATGTTTGTTTTTGTGTGCATCTGTGTATAAAAAGGACCTCTGATATGCCGGGGGAAGGCCTTTGTTTATACAGTATATTCTGTCCCCAGTCATAGTTATTATACAAATTTATTGGCCAAACATCTACAGTTCTGTAGGCCTATCTGCTGTTAAAAACTAATGCCACTCTGCTGAAATACATTTTGTTTAACAGGTTATTCCATTACACCTGTCTTTATTCTTTTCTTTCATGCAAATTCCCTTTTTATCCCTTTTTTAAATTTTTAAAATAAAAGTCTGCATCTTTTTAGGATACTGAGACTGTATTTAAATACTGTAGTGTTGTATGAAGCATAAGACTCTGCATGACAAATCTGTGTGAAAAATCTTATAAATTTACTTATCAGAAACATTTGGGGAAAAAACACAATTCCTTTACAATTTCGGTTTGGGTGTGTGACATTTACATACATCAAGTTATATTCACCACATGCTTTATTTAACTCAGAACCTGAAAAATGCATTATAAAACCCCATAGAAAATCTTACAAACGCTGTGTGTTAAGTTATAAAGCACAACACTGTAAAAATGTGTTAAAAGAAATATGATGCAACATTTTTATTTTCACTTTATTCAGCTTTAATAGTTTAAATTGTATAGCATCTGGCATTTTTGCCCCAAGCCCCCAATTCATTCTGTATGTGGTGCTCACTGCAGTTCTAAATGACCTAGTCCAGATTCACCTCTTTGGACATGATGGGTGGAGATTTCCCTTGTTACGTTATGGGATAGGATTATGGTTGGATGTGGTTGGACCTTCAAGCTCCACCGATTACAAGGGTGAGCTAGGTGCCAAGCTCCAACCTTTGGCTCTGCAGCAAACACCTTCTCATTGAATTTCTGAGACGTAGCCAGGGGAAGGCCAGACTCCTATACTCTAGATTGTTTACTTATTCAAACTTGTATTTCACAGTGGGCTGTAATATATCTCGAGCTCAAACATTAACGCAACTCCACACCTTGATTAAAAAAGGGAAATGTATTTTTTAAGTCATTTGAAGGCTTTTATTCAGTCTGTCCATGAACTATTCTCTGGACTGCAGATTCTGAATAAATCACTGATAGTCTTTACAAGGAAAGGGGCACAAACCTTTAACAAATTGCATTTAAATAATAGCCTGCAGCCATTGGTTGACCTGTGGCCAAACTCTTTCTGAGAGAGCCCATGAGAAAGCATTCCTTTCCAGATAATTAGCTTTCATTCATCCATTCATCACCCCCCCCAGTTTAATCTCTCACTTTTTTCTAAATCATTTTCAAATGTATAGTTTATCATGTATTTTTTTCCCATTTAAAATAAGGTGAATCAGGTCCCTAAAACCAAGTTCAGAGGGAGAGAAAATTGACACCATCTGTTTTTGTTCTTACAAATACCAAGAGAAACAAGACACTGCTGTCCAAATGAGATACCAGGAAGAATGAGAGCTGTAAACATAGACACAACATGTTTTTGTTTTGAACTTCCCTCAAGAGGTTTGGCTAAAAGAGCTGGATGTAATTTTGGGTCACTTGTATTAATGTGACGTAAAGTGAGAAACTGGAGACAGGTGTGGATAAATAACATTTATTGGAGCTAATGCACAACAGACAGCAAGAAAACTTGATACGAGGAGACATACAGTGAGTATGAGAATAAAACAGGTCAGAAGACAAAAATCAACAATACATGTTTCAGAAAAAGAAGAACTGGGGCAAGAACTGAGTCAGCACATGGGTCAGTTTGTCTAGTACTGAGCAGTATGCATTTTCATTAATCTGGGCTTTGTTAACAAATGTCTTCAGGGATTAAGCTGCTGGGGTCTCATAGTCACAGGGCTTTAGAAGTCACAGGTCATTTGTTTGAATGATCAGAGTGGGAGGTAGGCTAATAGGAGAGTTCAATGAAATAAATTAGCCTTTAATACTCTTGTCCATCTTATTTGTTTTACACACTTCGATATCAGAGCAGATGTAATAGTAGTAAGAGCACGTTTCACTCTGAGAGATGTTGCAAATGCAAGAGGACTTTTTGAGAGAGACAAGTTTGCAATAGTGCAATACAACCACAAAAACAGTTTCACAATGAATCATAGGCTGTGCGCAAATACAAACTGGTCTTGTAAAAAAGGAAGTAAGATTGTGAGGTTTGGTACTTTTGTGACATGTTGCAATTAATATCATCTCCTCCAACTTCCCTTTTTGTGCCATTTCTGGTGATCAAATCTAAACACACAGAAAGAAAACTTTCAAATCTTTTGAAAGTTTTCTTTTTGTATGTTTAGATTGAAAACCACTTGAATTGTTTTACTTGAATTTAATGTCAGTCCCTAAGCCACTCAGCTTTCACGCTAAAGCACTTCTTTCTTGTTGCCACAGCGACTAGGTGTACCTGCATATGCAAATACTTTTAGACAGGAGGCTTTTTCAGCTCCACCCACAGGACCTCCCCTGAAGCCGGTTGCCTGACAACAGCCATAGAGATTGAGAAGGGGTGAGTAGGAGTGGCCAAAAACCAGCAACTGCTGTCAGAACTACTGCGAGTGTGTTGAGTGAGGGAGTGTGGTCAAGCAAACCTGAATCGTGAAGTGTGTTTGCACAAGTTTCAGAAACTGTTTTATTCATACAAGAAGTAAGCGTTTGAAAATAGTCAGCATAAGGATACTCTCCCTCTTCCTTGACCGTGGATTACGATAGTTAAGGACGTTTGAACAGAAGCCTTAAAGTGGATGCGACCTCACCTGTTTGAATGAATTTGAGTTGGATGACATCAGTGAATGGTAGAAGTGGACTGTGTGGAGTGGAAGAGATCATGGCCACTCGGCTGTGAGAAACAGGGTAAGATGAGCTCTTTATATATATTGCGTGTGACAGAAGGAGGAAAGGAATATAAGGAATTGATGTCAAGGGTTTCATGTGTTGCTCACTCGTTACATTACTTGTTTCCTTCTCATTTTTGTTTGTTATTTCTCATAATTGGTTTCCCAATTATGTCTGACATTTATTACTACCACTAATATACCTAGACCGTCTCTTCTGTTCTCTCTTGTACATGTCTCTCTCTAATTAAACTGTCTGATTGCCCTGCAGTCAAATGATAATAAGATTAATCGTTAATTGAGGGCAGCTGGCAATTTGTGGGTGCATAAACCTAAATGGAGCAGACATAATCAATATGTAGGTCAACGTATGTATCAGTTGTTTCTGACCTTGAAACTTTATTTGTTTTGCAAAAAAAAAAAAAAAAAAAACTTTAAAAAGGAGTTATTGGGTGCACTTGGTATATGAGATATAAATGTGGAAGGACCCATGAGAGTGATTGATATTACATGCCATTAAAATCTATGTAGGTCTTAATCATGTAATTGGCAATAATCATGTTCCTGAAATTCATAAAATGCACCTCATCAGGTCACTAGACCGTCATGCTAGGTCATTTAAAATGTGTTCTAGGTGAGTGTTTTAGATATGATTTGTCACTGAATATGGATGTCGGTTGCTTAAATATCTGTTTCGTTACTGAAGCCTACAAACACAGAAGTGTAGTTGTCTTGACGGTAGATTCTGGAGAAAAATCACAATTCTAAATAACAATGTTGGATTTTTTGAATATGTAACTTTATTTTTTAATAAAAAATGTTAATGTTAATTGAGGTGTTTAAATGTTTGAGACAGTGTGGCTGCCCTGCTGTCCCTATCTATCATCTTGCTGACATTTGTTATATCACCTGTCCCTTACCCTTGCAAACAGTCTTTCTTTTTCTTTCTCTCTGCTGTCTCGGAGTCGGCTAAATATAGACACAACAGGACCAAGGCATACTTGAATTTAATTGCCCACTTGACTTTCCACACACTTAATGTGTTGTGTAAAATATTCACACACCAACTTGCATAAAAATGTCTCAAAAACTGATATTTTGACCACTAATCAGTTGACCGTTTTATTCGAAAAATTGAAATTCCCTCAAGTGTATTTTGTATCTATGTGTCGACCCCTCGGCTTGAGTTAGCACTTTAGCACATTGCAGGTTTTGATGCACTTTACAAGCTGCGCAGCAGAGTCTAAACAAAGACCAGCTGTATGTTTGAAAATAATAAATATATAATTGGCATAGCAACTTGGCACAATCTACACTGTAAATATATACAGATAAATATAGCAGTACACAGAAATAGTATGTTTATAAATATATATATTTTTTGCTGATGCGTTTTAATGCATTGTTTAAACCTTGAGAATGATGCATTTGTTAAGTAAACATGCTATTAGCAGGGAGATTTTGCTATCGATAATTCTATAGTTTTTTTTTTTTTTTGGATTGCAAAAATTGCAGTGCATCTCAGGATGGTGACTCATTGGTTCCTGTGCATCAGCTCGGCCCTGACAGATCTTTCTGTTTTTTCCTGGGTGTGTGTGGGAGTGAAACTGTCTCTTCAGCTGAGTGAGAAATATGAATCAGTATGATACATTACACTGTAATCATTATAAAAATGGAAAATGCACTCGTAACTTCTGTTCTAAAACTGTGCGATTCCAGATTTTGAGTATAAATACCATGAGATGGCTCAAGATGTATATGCGGCAATAAACACTAAATTTTACATTGCAGCAAATTCTAACACATGATCTCAGCTTGCCTGTTCACAGCAATGTGCAAGTGCCTCTTGGGAATCCTCTTCCTGTCTCCTAAAATGATTTTACAATTAGCTAAACAGGCCTTGAATCAGTGGTCTAAATATACTCATCAGAACATACTGTTTTTCATTTTTTAATCACAATCTCTGATCAGTTTCGCTTAAACCTATAATAACTTTATAAAAAAGACTTTGACTTTCCTCATTTTAATAGATATTTTAGTCATATATTAAATTAACGTAAATTACTTGTATAGTAATTATATTTAAGATGTAGGGCAGATAGTTTAGCTGTGACATCATGCTACCTCCCATAGGTCATTCAGTATTGTCAAAAGAGTTTCTGTTCTTACAGCTGACAATAAGAGCATTCCATAGATATCCCTCAGTATAGTAACCTTTCCTTATGTGACAAAAACACCTGAGCTTGCTTTTGGCCTAATGAAAGTCAGATTTTGTACAGACTGCAGAATCGATTGTGATTCTGAAAAAGGCTTCTTTTATCCCTTAATTTTTTTTTAAACAAAAAGTTATGTATGGTTAATCAAATAATTAAAAAGTAATGCATTATTTTTTTGCTTCTAGGATTACATTGTACTCCAGTTAATATTTGTAGATGAATTTAGACATTTAAAATATCTGTATTGGGACATAACTTAATTCATTGGATACAAAAAGCTATTGAATATTTTAACTGTTTCTGCTCAGTAGCTTGTAAAGTTACATAAAAAATATATTAAAAAAAATTGCAATTGCAAAAACAGCAATTATAAACCCATTAATGAAAGAGCAGGCATGTAAAAAAAATGAGATATATAATATGAAAAAAAAAAATCTAACCATTGGAACAATGCATGTGACATTTATTGAGAACCACTCTATCTATCAGGTAAAAATCTTTGTAGAATAATTGACCCTTGTGTAAATAAATGCTTGTGTGATTTTATTGGGTTAAATTTACTTCAATTTAATTTTAATTTACTTCTAGCTGCAGCAATGCAAATTTTCATATTAGAATTACATTAGAATTAGTAATATTAGATTACAATTTAGTTTGATCAGTTTGAAATGTAAAAATTTATTATCTCGCACCTTCGAGTAATCCAGGGAGGTTATTATAATGGTTAATTTTAAGAAAATTTTTGAAACAATGATTTGTGTCACTGAGCTTTTATTTAAATACTTATAGTTCTTGCGATATAGTAACATCTTGATATAGTCTGGTGGTTAATCTCTGAAAACATCTCCAAGTAAACCCAGTCTGCTATACACACTCCTATTTTGCATGTACAGCATGTCTTTACAGACTAGAAGATTGATATAAATGCAAGGTAAAATCATCCATTGACTGTGTAAATTAATGGGCTTAACCAAGTGTTTGAAAAGTGTATGCACTATATAGGTGAATCTGTTGCACATTTAACTTGCTTTTATGTTCAAGTTAGTAAAGAGGCCTGATTAGGGTTTCAATGAATTCTCTAGGCTGCGAGCAGTTAAATGGAGCTTATGATGATAAGCTGTTAATAAGATGGAAATGAGAACAGGGCCCATGGGTTTCTTGGGTCAAGGGCGGACAAGAGACGTCACATTCCAAAGGTCTATGAGACCCTGATGTGCACAATCGATTCTGTAGTTGTTTTTAGCTTCACCCATTCTGCCGTGGGGAAGGATTATGTTTTTATAATTTCTCCTTGGTGATACTGCATGGGTTTACCTTTCTAGCTTCTGTTTTTGCTGTTCGTGTAATTACCTGACGAAACCAGTTTGTTGTTTTGGGAGCAGTGTTTCACCCTTCATGAGACTTCTCTAAGAATGATGTAAGAGATGGAGAGGTTTGTCATTGCTAAACATTGTCTTACTTAATCCTAGTATTCAGTTTAAATCCAGTGACAAGTTTTTTCCCCGCTTTTCACGCTCACTGGTTTTGAGTCAGTTAATAATTAGTGCACCTCTTGCTTTCTGTCTAAATTAGATCATGCTAACTGTACATGTTCTAATGGTTAGTTAGGCTCCTTTTAGTTTTGCTTACTGTATTCATGAAACAGCTGCCCACAGTGGCCTTGAAGCTGTTTGCTGAAACCCATTAAAGCATTATATAGTGGCTGGTGGGTGGTATGTTTGCATCTAAGTGAACTGGATGTCTTTGACTAGACAACAAGTCATTGCTACTTTACAGTTTCTCAATACTTAACATTGTGTTTGTGCTGAAAATAGCTTTAGATATTGTACTCCATGACAGCTGGGAAAATCATGAGATGAGATCATAAAAGATGCCTAACCACTGACAATTGACTGAACCATTGACTAAAAGTATGTTTTCTCAGAATACACTTTATAAATCTATGTCATAACAAACACAATTGTTTTTGTGTCCGGTCATGTCAGGTCTCTGAGGTTCACAAAGAACATGTTTTCAGACAGCATGCCTTTTCAGAGTTTTATGTATGGCATATTGTCTGAGTACGGGATTACATAATGCCTGACAAGTGTCCTCAACATTTGGAAAAAAAAAAAAAAAAAACTTTTTCCGAATGTTACAATTATTTTGGAAACAATTATGTAATGTTATTCTAAAGGGGGCACTGCACTGTGAAGTGCTGTTGCCTTTTTGAGCGTTTCACACACGCATTATAAAGCATTCAGTATGTGCATGTACAGATCACTTTCTAGCATTTGCGATGGAAGTTGGCATCGTTTATGTAAAAGCTTCCTGCAGGGCTTTGAATGTCATGTTTCAAGTTGCGGCGAGTTGTGTGCATTTATAATCAGGTGCTCAAACATAAAGTAGGTACATATACTCATACCCTGCTGTTGTGAGACAATCAAGTGGAGAAGGAGATCTATTCACAATTATGAGGGCACATACTTGCCTACATTTTATGACCTGTTTTTATTTTGTCCTGTGACACAAAATTTAAGAAATTTGTGTTTTGTGTGTGAGAAAAAAAGTTGGTGTGTTGGTGTGTGTGCTCACTGCTTCTGTGTATGTAGGACCACTCACTGTTCAAGCTGCTTGACCACACACAGGCATTTTGTATCCCTGCCCCCTCATGTTCAGCACAACAGAATACTAAAGAGCTCTTTTTTCTTTTTCTTTCTCACACACGCACACCCACCTGCTGTGTGCTCAACTTACAAAAGTGACTGTTAGTTGTAGAGCCAGTTTGGTAAACAACAGAAGCATTGTCTTATTTATTAAAAATTGGGAAGATATTATAATTTTGCAGTTCTGTCCATTCTTCTGCAAAGTAGGAACATTTGTGTTTGCCCCATTTTAGCCATGTAGCTTTTGTTTTGTTGTAGGTCTGTCATGTTAATGGTTCCTTCATCTTTTCCTTCTGTGTTTAACATGCCAAAACATAATACAAGCAGTTTACTTTCCTCTTTTTCAGTCTTCTATTGTATTCATTGTTCGGTTTCAGGGTGATATAACTACAGTGAATAAAAAGCTTCATTAAAATCTAAAAATATTTACTTAATGGTTTTAGCATGCTATTTTAGTTACAATTTATACGGTATTAATGGTATAAAATTAAAAATAGTACAAAATCAGTATTAGTACAAGGATTATTTAACACTTGCTTTGTATTTTCTTTGTTTTAGCCATTAATATTACTAACATAGGTGAACAGTTAAAATATGTATTTACAGCTTGTGAGGCACAAAAATACGGCTGTAGTTATCATAGACAAATGCAGTGTAATTACCTGCGACTTTATCCATGTTAGACACATTTATAAGTTCATATTTTAGCAATTGTTTCTGTTCTTATGTAACATAGGTTGGGTGTTATGTGACTAAGTTTAATGTATTTTGCTTTTGACAGAACAGTGAGGACTATTCGGGCTACTAGTTATCATGTCCATCCCAGAGTGCCCAGAGAGTTCAATGCTTGAGGATGAGGAAGGCAGAGGGGTGGAGAGAGAGTCAGACAGAGACAGTGCAGTAGACAGCACTCTGTCGTCAGAGATATCGGATGGAGGGAGAACGGGAGAAAAAGAAGGGATTGGGTTTTGCCTCTCAGGAGAAAAGTAAGGGCTTTTATCATGTTTTCTTATGGATTTGCAAATAAATGAATTTTTGGAATAATTATTACTTGCATTAATATTAAGTGAAAAAAAAAATCAAAATAAATGCCTTTTTAATTCTCTTTCCTTTAAGGTGTGATCAGATGTATAACCGCTCTGAGACTTCTGATCATTCTACTCGTTCATCTGCCTCATTAAATGAGGAGCAGTTTGAGGACTACGGAGAAGGAGAGGATGGAGAACACCATATTAACAGCCCCTGTCCAGATGATGAGATCCGCATTAATGGATGTTCAGATCTGGGCTCTTCAGTTTCCTCCAGGTGTGTGTATTCCAACGGTTATTATTATTATTATTATTATTATTATTATTATTGCTTACTTTTTTATTTATTTATTTTACATGGAACCACAACAGTACTTTCTCTCCCACTGACTTTCTTAAACCCTTTTTTCAAAGGGATTTAATTTAAAATGAAACAATGATTAGTTTAGAAATCAGGATATCTGCCTTCATTACACAGGATTTTGTTCAGCATGTGTATATCAGTCACTTTATAAGTGGATAGAACTGTCTTGACTGTGGGAAACTTTTTTTTTACTCACGTGAGATACAGTGTTATGGTTCTTTTTAGTCCGTACTGTCCAAAAGGCTGGATTTGATTAATATTTTATTAATTTACTATATCTTTTCCATTAAGCATGGAGTAAAAAATGTGTAGAATATACTTTTTTTTTGTGCATTTATTTTGTTAATCAAGTTTTAAACATGTTTACCTTTCTCCCAAAACATCACCTTCTATTTTCTTTATTTCTTATTCTTTTCTTATCTGTTATGTCTTTTTGTAACAGGTCGATGTCGATTTGTATTACATATCAAACTGAACAATATAATTTGCTTCATATGATACTGTACATGTTCTCTCTTCTAATATGCAAATCTGATTGCAAATCATGTGTTGTTTATTATAATGTTTTTTTCTTTTTCTAGCCAAAATCTTTTTCAAGCATATAAATGCTTTATATTTGTACTAGTCAAGTCAAGTCAAGTCAAGTCAAGTCAAGTCAAGTCAAGTCAAGTCAAGTCAAGTCAAGTCAAGTCAAGTCAAG
>JAUCMT010000114.1:7852226-7889056 GCA_032357475.1 Enteromius thamalakanensis
TGTTTACCATCTTTACCCAACATATCATCTGTCCTAATGAGACAAAGGGTTTACACACTTTATTAAATAAAAAAAAACAATGTTTTGTAGATGAACATTTCATCATTACCTAATCTCTTATAACCATCCGCTATTCTAAAGTGTTACCTTATATTTAAACGATTGAAAACAAAATACATAAAATGAAAAAGCAATACTAAATAAGATCATATCACATCAAGAAACATTAAAATCAAGTTCCCTTGCTGCCTCATTTACCTGCAGCAAAATACGTAATTACATAGGAATCATAGTGATAAGTAGTTAGTGGCTTATAATTTGACTCATTTACATAATTCTAATTAGTCTCCAGTTCTTCAAAGCCACCTGGTCTGAAGTGATAAAGGAGAGCAAGAACATTAATGATTTGCACACTACTGCTGATCTTTGAATACAGTAAGATCTGTGTGGCAGTAATAAAGACAGCTCTACTCTAGTGGTTCTCTAGATTTCAAAAGCTTGAGGAACACTGTTTCTTAATTTTAATTATTATTTTGGTTCCCGCTGAGCAATAGAAGACAAAAAGAAAGAACGTGTTGGGTTGTTTTTAGTTCTGCCCTGCATTGTAAACCAATGGACTTCACCATTGAAAGAACTAAGGCCGACCCCCGACTTTTAAACTCTGACCCCACAAGGGGCCACATTCCTTTACATGACCTTTTCTTGAATCAGGTCTTCTTTACATGGGCCCATTGGTGTTCACTCTACTCTCTCTGAGAATATCTAAAGACTTGAAAGGAACCTGCAAGAAACAAGATGTTTCCATTTACATCAGTATTTAAAATGGAAAGTGCAGTTTGCCAGGATATGACAATGATGATAATTTTTAGTTTTTTAATAACGCCAAGCACAAAGTGACCTAATCAAAAGATTTTTAATATTTAAATGTACAGTTATAAAAGGTAGAAATTTGGACCAGTGAGATTTAACAAGTGTGTGGCAATATGCTATATAATGGAGCCAATACAATATCCTACTTCCCTGATATGTAGTGGTTGTTCTACAATTTCTGTTGAGATTCCAAATTAATAATCAAATTAAAACTTAAATATCCCATGAGGCTACATGAGAGGAGTGAAGCAACGCAACTGTCAGTGTAGGTCACATGACAGTAGCCACATTTCCATTACTAATTGACCAAACTGAAAATTTAAATGACACCTAATGGAAAGACACAAAGTTTGTTAAAATGACCATGGATTCCAAAAATAGTTTTTAAGGCTCATGTCTTTTCAGGCAATCTAAAAAAGAAATATGGAAACTGCAATGGAAACAGTTCTCACTTCTCACATTTACAGGTCACCTGGCATACATAGCCTCCAAGAAATGCTTTGTATGTGACCGATCTCTTATAAAATCTTCACAAATGAAGATACATGGATATAAATATTATGCAATATACATAAACCTACCAACATCCATCGCCATGACATCTTAAAAAAATAAATCACAAAAGTTTTGTGCAAATCTGTAACAGAAACCAGGCTAATGTGATTCCTGCACACATTCATACTGCATGGAGCACACTGTTTTTAGTGGCCCAAAAGTTAGTTTCTTATACAAATGTGGTACCTACTCAGAGATCATTTGATTTCGGACTCAGCATAAGTCTTGGAGGAACCATGGATCTCACTCACAGGAGTCTGGGAGAAGCCACTATCAGTTTTTAATTTGAGCCAGCCGCAAAAACTAGGTCTAAATAATGAGCAGATGGATGTGATTCAAGCAGGCATCATTAAAACGCTCTCATAGCCTAAACTCTCACTGAGCCGAACAGACGAATAAAAAAGGAGCAAGCCTTTCAGAGAGTTTTGCACCCAAAAAAAAAATGGTGTACCATGTCTCTCCATTATGTTTTGTACTCTTTTTAATGTTGGGTTAAGGGGGAATTTGAGGGGAGTTTAAACATACCAGTGTTTCCATGACAACCTTATTACTGCCTTTTTACAAATGAGTAAAAACTGAATCTGGTTCTGCACTTTTCTCCCCCCGCCAAAAAAAAACTATTTCAACATCAGAGCAGTATAGTGAGCTTTGAGGACTAAGCCGATTCCCAGATGAAGCTATTTTCTATTTCTGGCTGTGCTGAGGACTAAGACATTAGCAAGCAAAAGCGAAACAGCATATTCAAAGTCATTTCCATCAGCCATGGGTTTAAGCAGAACTTTAGCAAGATAATACTGAGAAAGATAATAGTAAATCCAAAAAGATGAAGTTGATGGTCTGGTTATGAATCTCAGCTGTAAATATGCTGTAGTGAGAAAATAGCAATGAAATCAGGCTCTACAGAGTGTAATAAAAACCTCATTTATTTTCTCCACAGAGAAATATATTTGAGATAACGTATAAACCTTTCAAGACAGGTCTTCCATGAGCTCTGAGATTGTTAAGCAATGATATATGCTTCCATAAAAGCCACAAGTCAGAGTGATTTCAAAGTAGTTTTAAACAAATTGTCTTTAATACCCATAACACTACTCATAATCCACCAATCAAAGGAGTCCATGTTACCATGGAAACCAGAACTGCAATTTATAAAGTTACCTGAACCTTAAAGGGGCAGTTCACCTCAAAATTAATTTCTTGCCTATTGTTATCCTAAACTAAAATGTCTGACCTTGTCTTCAGAAGCAGAGGTTATTCTTTTCTTATGTTTCTTATGTGTTTCTTATGATCTTCCTTTTCTTATGTTCCTTTTCTTATGATCTTCCTTTTCTTATCTTCCTTTTCTTATGTTCCTCATATGTGCCAGTTTCGTTGTACCGCTTGGTAGTTTTTGTGACTCCACTTGGGGACACAACTAAACTTTTTGCATTTTTTTTCGGACTGACAGACCTTCATTTCTTAAAGTGGTGATGGTGGCAACGTGTTTTTCTTTAGTTAGCTGAATGGTTCTTGCCATAATAGGAATTTTAACAGTTCCCCAATAGGGCTGTCGACTGTGTAGTAACCTGACTTCTGCACAACACAACTGATGGTCCCAACCCCATTGATAAAGCAAGAAATTCCACTAATTAACGCTGATTAGGCACACCTGTGAAGTGAAAACCATTTCAGGTGACTACCTCTTGACGCTTATCGAGAGAATGCAAAGAGTGTGCAAAGCAGTAATCAGAACAAAGGGTGCTAGAATATAAAAACTAGAATATAAAATATATTTTTTAGTTCAGTACATAATTCCACATATGTTCAATCATAGTTTTGATGCCTTCAGTGAGAATCTACCACTTGTAGATTGTATGTCATGAAAATAAAGAAAACACGTTGAATGAGAAGGTGTGTCCAAACATTTGGCCTCTACTGTGTGTATATATATATATATATACAGTGAGGTCAATATGTGTATGTGTGTGTATATGTATAATATATTATATAGACATGCACATACACACTTTCTGATGTATTATCCACATACTGTACAAATATAAAACGTACACACTTTGTTTGTTTAATAATCTTTTTAAGAAAGCCCTGTAGGGTATGAATACCCCTGGTTGGGAATCACAGTTCTAGACAGTTCCCTTTGTATTTAATTGCAAGAATCTGATCAAATGTTGCGTGGGAGTGTAAACACTGGGTGGCAAAAATTGTGTGGGTGAATGGCAGTCTTTGGCAACCAGTCTCCTACTCTAAATCACAGTGACAAGATGAAAGTGGCCTGCCACAGCTGACCTAATAGTAAGAGAGAGTGAGAAAGCAAAACCACAGAGAGAGACCGATGTGTGTAATTTATATAATGAATTCTCATGTGCAAAGTCACTGCTTTATTGAGAATGCAGCAATAAAATAAAGCAACAACCAAGACGAGACTCTTCTTTGCAGAAGAGTTATGTGAATGTGTATTTGTGTACAGAGGCAAATGCAATTGGGACAAGAGAATAGTGTGCGTGCCTGCGCATGCGCTTGTCTTTTAGACAAGAGCTGTATGGTTCCGTGTGGGTGGGTCGACTGGATCGGACACTGCACCAACTCTCACAGTGCCTGTACTGGTCAGTCCCTCCTCTCCCTCGTTACTGCAGTGCTCCTAAAGATGCTCAGGCATGAAATATAGATTCATAGAATGGATGTGTGGTCTGCTGCAGTGATGCAGCATGGGTAATGTAGTTTTGCAAGTACTGATGCTGCAGTGTAGTCCAAGCCATCCATAGGTCTGAGCAGAAAGGTAAGTGGGAAGTCACTCTTGGAAAATATAGCTGTCAGCATGGGATCTAAATGCTGATGTTGCACAAAATGAACTGGTGCGGCGTGGGATGAAACAAAATATATAATTGTAATGTTATTGTGATGCATTATTGTATATTATGATTACATTTTTTGTTTACACACATATTTTGGGTCCAACAGGCAGCTGCTCCACAACAGTAACCTCAGCAGTAGTAACGGCAGCACAGAGGATTTGTTCCATGACAGCATTGACTCCTATGAGACAGACATTACTGAGAAGGTAAAATCTGCTCACAGTATACTCACTTCCTTCCTGAACACAGCACTGTGAATTCCAATGCAGTCTATCTTTGGAGTGTCTTATTAAACACGCTTAGTCCTGACCTGCGTTCAGGAAATCACATCTGTAAGCTTCTTAATGCAGGGGGTCAAATGGGTACAGATGATGCTGATGACTTAAATAGGATTTTGTCTGTGTCTGGGTGTGCACTGTTATGTCCCAAGGGTTGATTTTTTTTGATTAAATAAAAGATTTCAGATTTTTATCAAATAATCTGGTCAACTTTGTGTACAGTATATATTTTAGTGTTATCCAGACATATCCAGAATTTCAATCTTAAAATGAAAAGTTTTAAAATTCGTATATATACAGTGCGCACACAAACACACATTATATAGTTTTGCCTTATAATACAATTCAATACACAAGTACATAATTCGATACATGTCCACTGTTGAACCTTGTTGGTTTACACAGTATCTAAACATCCAACGTTTAAAGAACTGAATTTAATTTATTTGAAACAGAATCAATATAGCTTTGTACACACAAACATTTCCAAACTCTTAACCTGCAGTGTTGTTGCAAAACGTTTTTTTTTGGGGATGTGCAGATCAAGGGTTATGTTTCCGTGCTGACGGACTAAACTGGTTCAGAAACAACTACTAATTCAAAAACTGTTCTGTGAGGGATAGTAAGATTTGCATATATTCTAACTTTGTTACAGGTGAGTTACTTGGACAAGAAAGTGACGGAACTGGAAAATGAGATTCTGATGAACGGGGATGTGAAGTCGAAGCTGAAACAGGAAAACATACAGTTGGTTCACAGGTAAATTGCTACTCAAAGTCCACCCACTCTTCAGACAAAGTTCCTTTTAACTAGAACTATTTTATATGCATATGTATTTGCATACATGTCTCTTTAAACAGCAGATTCTTTCCACTAGTAAAGCCTTCCATGAAAGTAGTCCTAACAAATGTTTTGCATTTGCAAAAGTGGGCAAGACTGGCAAAATATTTGTGATAATGAGAACTGTGCTTCAACAGGATTCACGAGTTGGAGGAGCAGCTCAAAGACCAAGAGACTCGGGCAGAGAACATGATGGAAGAGGAGCTCAGAAGACACAGAGAGGCCTACAGCAGACTGGAGAAAGACAAAAACACACAGATAGAGCTGCTCACAAATAGGTCTGCTCATCTTAAGATCAGAACTGCATTTTCCCCTCTTGTTTTCCAGTAAAATTATTCAAACATTTTAAAAACAAGATAATTTTTCATAAATATAACCAAGCAAAATTAAAAACAAGAAAAATGCTTGCCCTTGGATTAAGAAAAACACAGAAATTACATTAGAATTACAATTAAATTAGAATAAAATGTAAACATTTATGCATGTTTTATATTGGAAAACAAGGCAAAAATAATAATTCTATTATTATAAAGCAGTTAGACAGAAGAGTGACAGTTGAGCTACTTAAGGGACCCAGATACTTCAGAAATGTTCATCTAAAATGTTTGATTCTGAGGGCTTTAGAGCAGTGGATGCTTATTGCAAAAATGTATGATTAATGGCTTGTTTTTATTTATTTATTTTTCTCACTGGCAGAGTACACCAGCTAGAGGAGGAAAATGGAGAGATGGCAATAAGCACGAACAGACTGAAAGCCCAGACAGAGAAACTGGATGAGGTTAGATGATTTTTGTATGAGAAAATGGAGGAAATCGACCATTGTGATTTAGAGTGAAAGAGATGAAAATGAGGGTGTGCGAATGCCTGTAAACTTATCTGGGATTTCTCACATTTTCACAAATGTTCTTTTCTTTTTATATATATATATATATTAGGGGTGTAACGGTTCACAAAAATCACCGTTTGGTTCGGTACGACACAGTGGTGTCACCGTTTGGTATGTTTTCGATACAGTAAAAAAGAAGAAGAATTTCTTAGATTTTTTTTTTTCACATTATTTATTTATTAAAACTGTTACCGATCAATTGTTTTGCCCTGTTTGAATCTGTTGAAAATGCCTACCTGAATACCACGGGGATAGTTTGTAATGTGTGTGTTTCTAGTTCCCCTTCAGTCGAGTCACTCTGACGTTACATATGGGATGTAACGTCTCCGTTCCCTCCTTCAGGGTTACCTTCATAACCTTTGAAGTTTTCGTCTGTTTGGGGGTGGGAGGGGCAGCCAGTATGTCTTTTCGACTCCCTTGTTGAGCGTAGCACTGAAAACATTATATTTTACACACTTTATTCTCTTCTTCCTTTTTTTTTCTCCCAAATATAAAAGCCCCGTACCGAACGGTTCAATACAAATAAGTGTATCCTTACACCCCTAATATACACACGCGAACACACAAAATTGTAAAGGAGGACAATGTATCTTCATTCTTAGGGTCACAAATAGCATAAGAGAGGTTTAACTTCAGTGTTATTCTTTTATTGTTTTCATTTTTTTTTTCTGCCACACCATTGAATTCATAGATGAACTGCCCATATATATTATTCCATAAAAATGTTTAAGTTTGCGCTTGGCCAGTCTAAGATTGCAGTTTAATGATTGCAATGTAAAGTTTCCTAAATGTTCATATAACCAGAAGTGCTCATGGTTGATTATTAAATACATACATAAAAAAACAAACAAACAAACAAATCAAGGCTTTAATGATATCTGTTTTAATAAACTATTGCTACATTAAACTTATTTTTAAATATTGGGTAACAAAAAACCTAACAATGATTGTAAAGATAAATAAATTGACCTTATTTACTGTATGCATAAAAAAAATTGTTTGTGTGTGGAAAGGAGAGACAGAGGATGACAGATAAGCTGGAGGATACAAGTTTGCGGTTAAAGGATGAGATGGATCTGTACAAGAAGATGATGGACAAGCTACGACAAAACAGAAATGACTTTCAGAGGGAAAGAGATACCATGCAGGAGGTAAGACCATGTGCTAAAGTTTCCACTGAGCAAAATATAAAGAGTAAATGTCAGAAAGGACAGCGAAGCGCAGTCCAATTTTTTAGCAAACTGTCAAACATAGAACATAGAAAAGAGTGGCAGAACCTTGGCAGTTTAGTTGCCCTCCAACTTCACTGGATTGTGTACAGCCATAGCCTTAACATGCACACATAGAAGTCAAACACTGAGAGGAAGATACTCAAGCGTAGAGAAAAACCAAAAAACACATTCCGTTTATATATAGTATGTTGAAATGAATACATTAATTTAGTACTGAGCTACCTTTATGCTTTTCTAAAAACTATACAGCAATTGTGTATAGACTGTGAAATATAAAATATTAACATTATCAATTTAGTAGCTTAGTGATTTTTTTTTTTCTTTTTTATTTGTGTTCAGCTAATTGAGGACCTCCGGCGAGAACTGGAGCACCTCCAAATATACAAGCTGGATGCAGAAAGAATGGGGCGTGGCCGCAGATCTTCTATTAGCCTATCAGAATACAGCACTCGAACACGTGAGAGTGAGTTGGAACAGGAGGTCAAGAGACTAAAACAGGTGAGAGAGATGGAAGGCTGGTAACTTGATCTTATAGCAGGTGTATTTCCAATGGAGAATGCTACGGTAGTTCTGTGTAGTCAGGTCTTTGAGAAACAGTGCAAATTATTTTTCATAAAACTATGCCTATTTTAAAAATATATATATTTTTCTTTCTTTCTTTCTTGGAATTGAATATGATAACTGAAACAGTGTAAACATTATTGTAATCATAATTCTCTCCTTTTATGTTTTTACAAAAGGAAAGAAAGCATCAGAAAACAATGATACCAAAATTAACTCTTTTGTTAATCATTTATTTCTTGTTTAATCTTGTTTACTCTCTGTAATGCAGAGGAACGTTTTCAAGGACATACCCTTTGACTTCCAGCAGCTTCTGTCTGCTTGGGCACGACTTTGTCAGAGTCCAATGGTAAACTGTAATTCCTGTGCAGACTTAATATCATTTAATTAACCACTAATTTGTTTATTCACAAGGAGTCTATTTTCAGATTATCCGCCAGGCTTACATGCCTTCTCGCTTAACATCTAATATTGCCACACTTTTGTAGGTTGTAGATTTTGTAATTCCATAGTCCTTTCAAAAGAAGGGGATAACAACACAATACCACAGAAGTGCTGTTATATTTAATATCCAAAATATTACCTCTTGCCCACAGCGTAATTAGAGCCATGTTTCTCAAAGCTTTCGGTTTTCATACCACTCTAACTTTCCATTTTCTGCACTCTGCTGATGCTTCAGCCTTGAAAAACACTTCTCACCATCCATTGGCATACTTTGGAGTGATACAAATAGTGAAATCACCCGGTGCTTAGTATATTAAATATGAGCGCACTTGGAACTAACTATGGTATGAAGTAGTATAGTTAGAGCAGTAAACATTTAGTAGAGCTTTGTGTTGTGTATGTTGGTTATAAGAAGACCTAATATTTTTTAGGTCATTGCATAATCATCTCAAACAACAGAAGCTGGCTAACCATCTCTATTGTTTCAGTTAACAAGGCCACAATAAGAAAAAAAGAAAAGCAGGATAACTTATTTTGGGCGGTAAATTGTAACTCTTCCCTCTTTCCTATTCCAGGAGAATCAAAAATTGAGGGAACAGAATGAAGATCTAAATGGTCAGCTTCTTAGTCTAAGCCTCCATGAGGCCAAAAACCTGTGTGCCACACAGACAAAAGCGCAGTCTCTGGCCATGGAGATTGATCATGCCTCCCGTGACCAGGTAAGAGAAGTAAAGGAATTAGTTTGATTTTAAACAAAGAGTATGATGTACTGATAAAACCGCATAATTCTAGCTTTACAGAATTAAACCTGTAAATGGTCCATACCATTCTAAACTTGTACCATTCTCACAGTTGATGGAAGCCCTCAAGGAACAAGAGGAGATAAACTTCAGGCTAAGGCAATACATGGACAAGATCATTTTATCTATTCTGGACCACAACCCGTCTATTCTGGAAATCAAAAACTAAAAGCCTGTCATAAGCTGTTTAGAAACTTAACAGTGGATCTAGAGCTCCCCCTGAGGTAGCACTGAACCTCAAATAACTTGTGCCTCTAAATGCACAATAAGTACAATGTGCTGTTTTTTTTTTTGCACCTTTCTCATGCTACAATATACTGGTGAAATATTTCATGCACTTTTACAGGGCATTTTTTTTGCTGCTCTGTACAACACAAGGGAGTTTTCCACTGGAATGCCATTATGGTTACCAAATTGCACCAACTAATATGTGAATATATGACACTGGATGTTCACAGTGTATGTGGTTTTATGGATTGTGAATGTTTGCTAAGTTTGCACTGGGGATGTGATGAGAGGCTGAATGATGAGAAGAAAAAAAAAAAAAAGAAAAAAAATTTAATTACCTATTTGATGGCCGTCAAAGCCTGGCGCATTTAGAGTTGCTGAGTATGATCAGAGGAAAGAGACTTTTGTTGGGTGTACTTGTAATGATTTCGGTGAGAGTTTTTGACTGTCTTCCTATTATAAATGGCATGTGAGGGAACAATGTAAGGAGAGGTAATTGAAACTCGAACTGGAACTTGATAACACTGCCTGTTGTAAAAGAAATCCATTTTAGAGCAGGGCAATGCTCTAGTCTGTTTTTGCAAGGTAATGGTGAGGTGCTTATTCAGGCAGTACATGCAGTATGTGTGCTTCAAAAAGGAAGTGAAAATACAAAAGACTGAATGTAAAATGTAATTGTGAATGTAACAAACAAGTAGTATTTCAGGTTATTTATAGGCTTTAGCATAAGTTTACCTAAATTATGTTCTTAATAGCCTTAAAACGACTTGAACTTGTTCTTCCAAACTAAAATAATATTGTTATTAATTTCAAATGGCACGATTCTCACAATTTTCTATAATGTGATTTAAATACAAATAAACATACATCATGTAATGCAGGTCTAAAACACAAAAAACTGACATTTGTGTTCCTGTCACAGGAAGGTTTCATATTTCAGATTTTTAAGTCTGAAATAAGTCTATAGATTGAATATGATGATAATATAAAGGATCTGATTTATTCTGTGCTGATATAGACCTGCATTCAGTATGTGATTCTGTAAATTTCATATTTTCATAAATGCCTCCTATTTCCTTGTAGTATTTGTATTTTTCATTCATTAGTTAAAACCTCAAGTAAAACCTTTATTTTGGTCACAAATTAAATAATTGCTGAGCTATATTACACTTTATACATTTGTGGGATTTTTAAAAACTTGTAAATGATGTAAAGAATGACGTTTTAACATGTAACACTCACATTAGTTTTTCATTGTTTCTCAGTTTGTGAATACTTAATTGTTATTTGATTATTTCTTACTCTCTTTATATTTATGAAGGAGTCTCTGAAGAAGGCGGCAGTATTAGTTTTGCTTGTTTATGCGAGAGCAGACTAACTCAGTGGCTCAGGGTGTCACAACATGCAGAATAGTGACACACTTTAATTAAAAAAGGGTATACTTGCACAAAATGCATACCTATTGAATTGCATTTTCCACATAAGATCTATCTGAAATGCCTTAGCAATACTTATGACTGTGGGCTTTTTCTGTAACAGATCTGAATTAGATCAAGATGTGCATAAAGGCATTTACTTTTGCATGTCAGGAATATCTAACAAACTGATCTTTTAAAATAAAACAATATAAAATTCTATATGTGGCTTAAAAGGTTTGGTATCTGTACATGACCCTGTATTCAAGACTGGTGCAAATAAATGAGCAGATATAATGATTTATATAATATGAACATTTAATTTACAAATCCCATGACATGCATAAATCAAGCAAAGAGCAAGAGTCATAAAGGTCATGAACAAGGAAAATCAAAGGATATCATAAACAACCTTTTTTTCCAAAAGGGTGGAAAGGTACAGGTTCACTAGAACTGTTAGTATGCTACTTCTGGAACAAAGGCTGCATCTTTATTTCATACCTTGAATAAAAATAACATTCTTATTTTTTATTCTTACTGCTCTTGTTTCCTCGTAGTACAAGATCTAACTTCCGCTCATTGTTCAAGTTATATTTTGTCTGCATTATCGATTGTTAACACGAAGACGATTCTAAATAAACGTTTACAGTAGTAGTTTAACAAAAGTTGACACAACCCAGTAATATTGCTAATAACATAACATATATTCGTATATATAACATATGTGTAAAACATTTGTCGCGTTACTTCCGTTGGCGTCTCAATCTTCCTGACTAACGTTCCACTTCATGCTACACTCTTCTAAGAACATTTAACATATATGAATGCAGAGTACCAAGGCCTTGAGGCGTTACTGTTCTCAGAGAGCCTTTATAACACCTTGTAATGAAAAATAATGGCAATAAGAGCGTTTAAAACTAAATTGCCGCTAAATGCCGTTGGAGTGGTGTTTGCACTGACCATTCGAGGGCGCTGCTAGCTTTAGACGTTTGAACTCGAGTTCGCTTGATTTTTTTCACTCGGTTCTTGCTCGCAAAGGAAAAACTAGACCAGAGTGACCGGCCGTCGTCATCATATCACTGATTACGAGCAATAGTTCTGACGGAAACGAGGGCGTCGCCGTGAGTTCAAAAGACTGCAAATCTGTATAACTCATAAATTTGTTAATGATGACAAAACGTAAATTAACCAATGACATGAGTCTGATGCACTATCAGTACAAGGGAAACATTTGGCATAGGGATCATTTTTGTTTTGTCACAAAAATGTAGTCTTACGGAAATAAAAAAAAAATAAATTCATCCACTGTGATTTAAACAAGACGTTAAACGATTTAAACCCGGTAAGGTGATGACAATTGACTAATTATTTAACATATTGACAAAACGTCAACAAAACCCCTGTTCAAAGAAAGAGAGACAGACAAACAACTACCAGGGGCCTGTTCCATAAAACAAGTTTATAAATAAGCCAGGCTTATGGCAGATAGTCTGATTTATTTGTATTAAAATAAGTAGATTTTAGAATAGAATGGAATGCTCACGTGTTGTTTACAGTTTGTTACATTTTAACATATTTAACATAGGCCTAGGATCTGGAGGAAGAACATATCTCAGTTACCTTTGAAGACCTCGACTTTAAAGAGGTAAAAAAAGAAGAAATGCGCCCACACAAAATAGTATATAGAAGATTCCCTCAGATGGGTAACAACATCAAGCCACAGCCCCCTAGACAGGAAGAGGACTGGGAGAAGGAGTTAGAGGAGATTTCACAACACAATGAAAAGCAGAAACAACCTACTTATGGTAATTGCATTTCCAAATAAAGCTTTATTGAATTTATATTCCATAAAAATATCTGTATAATCAACGGTTTATGTGGCTCAACATTGATAGTTGTATTTTTACCACAGATCCGGGAGATGATCTGAGAACAGAAGTAAGGGAGGGATTTCATTATAGCGTCCAGAATGGCCCAAGCTCAAGCAAGGAACACTACATCCCAGCAATTCACCACATTAAACCTGTGAAATGGGTCCGCTTTATTTATGCTAAAGTGGATGACCAGTTTGCTGATGCTGAAGAATAAGGCTGATAGTTCCTTGTTAATTAAAAAAAAAAAAATTATCTAAACTTTTGTTGTTTTTAGTGACCTCAGTATTTGATGTTAATTTATAGTTATCTTGAACAAATCAAAATAAATTTATAAATTGGACAATTTAATTTAATTACTGTTTATGTATTAAATACTGCATTGCAATGTTAATCTGAATTAAAACAGTGACAGGAAGAAATTGTATTCTTGTTTACACTTAAGACACATTAAAGAATTATTGGAATTGAACTATAAATGAGTATTCATTTGTACAACGAATAATTTGTCAAGTGTTTCCACTAGGTGGCAGTACAGGTTTAGTCTTCAGGAAAGCTTTGTCTTGGAATTGAGCATTGGTACTCTTGATCTCTTGATTTAAAAACATCTCTTGATAGACTCACACAGCTCTGTTTTTACATACAGATCTCAAATATCAATATGTATAAATCATTCCAGGATAGCATGAGTCAGCTTTAACATAAGTATCTGATGCTGTAATAAAAAATTAGAAAAAACTTTTTATAGAACACTGAAAAAATGGCATAGTTTTCATAAAAATATAAAGCAGTAAAATTTACGGTGGCCGAGAGAGCTCAACACTCTGCAAACTTCAGAAAACACATGCAAACAGAAAAAACAACAACACATTAAGAAAACATCTTCATCAGTTTGACAACACTGAAGCCCGGACCACAACTGAAATGTTTCAGGGGAACCCCAAAAAGTGACGAACCCATCTGAGAGTAACTCTAGATAACATAGAATTAAAATAATGTTTCATAGTTAAGTGTGTAATTCGTCATAATATCTAATAGTCTAATAATATCCAAAAGACTGTATGATCAGATTGTTAAAATGAACACAAAAAAAATCACCTTTTAGTTCAGCGACAACATCTCTGCACTGACCAAAAGCCACGGAACAAATAATCAGGTCCCAGATAAGTTCGTCACTTTTTGAGATCCCCCTGAAACATTTCCATTGTGGTCTGTGCTGTTTGCAGCGCATTAGTGTGTTTGTAGCGCTTTTGCATGTGTTCTTTGTTTGCATGTGTTTTTTTTTTCTGTTTGCATGTGTTTTCTTCTGTTTGCATTTGTTTAATGATTTTTTTGACCCTATCATAACAGCCTGATAAAAGGCTGTTCCATCATCAGAGACAGCCTCTATGTTATCTATATGTTTATGATCCATTATGACTGTGAAGACCAGACAGTAGTGATTAACAAGTTACACTACAAACTAATTATTTGTAATCTAGTTCAGTTTTTATTAATACTACATTTTTCTGGGCTGAAGATGTGTTGCATGTGTTTTGATTTTGTACAAGGTTTTTATTTATTTATTTATTTTACTTGGGTTTAGTGCAGCTGGCTTTTTGGGCAAAAGTGCAACAAGGTCTAATGTCTAAAACATTAAGGGCGTAATGTTTAGAAATACCTGGCAAGTGTAAAGGCAATTTTATTGGTACAACAGTGTATTTCCTAACTCAAGTGGACCATAAAATGGTGCAATGCTGTTTTGTGAACAGTGCAGGTCTTCCAAGTAGGCCAGGTTTTTTGCATAGCCATAATGGTGCATGTCAGACTAAATTCATTATTGTTATTATAAATGGGTTGTTTGAAGGGTTTCTTTTTGTGTGACTTAGATACCTAATTTAACTCTCTTGTATCAGAATCCTAGTTGCTGGCAGGTTAACTGTAGTACACATGCAGACCCAACAGAGGGTGGTGTATTACAGGTCTGTGGCCCTGAGATGTTGAGATGCAGAGTTTGTCTGCAGGCCTGTGCGCAGGGAGCTGTGACGCTTGTCTCCATCACTGTCTAGACCAGCATCAGGCAGCTGTCTGGGTCAAGCTATAGACTACTGATACTTGTGACTGTATAGCGTGTGAAAAAGATGCTAAAGAGGGAATAAAATAATGTACTACTATCCATTTTTTTCATACTGTTCACTCAATTATAATATTGTAATCATTAAATTCATTTTTGGCATTTGAGATAATTAATTTTATTCTTTAGTGTTTAATTTTGACATTTTCATAAAGCAGTTTATTGTAAATAATTATCGTCTTATCTGCTAGAATTAAAGCAACCATGAAATCAAAATTGTGTGTTTATTTATAATAAACAGTGTTTATTATAAAAGATTTAGCTGTAAACAATTTGTATATATACTAATACTAAGTTCTATTAGGATTTTCATGAAAAATACAGATCATATAAATGTTAACATAAATACAATACATTGAAATACATTTTTATTTATCTATAAAAATATGTGGGCAATACATTATAAATAAATTCCATATACACACATTATATACTAATCTTATGTCTATGTATGAGTATATTAAAAAAGTGTATGCAAGAGTTTGTTTTCTTAATACACAAAGTATGTTAAAAGCACATTTTGGTTTATATTCATGGTGTCTCAAAATAGCACAGTTGAGTACACTTAGATGTTCTTAAAAAGTACTAGATAATATTTTAGCATAAGTACAAAATTAGTGTGTGAAAATAGAGCACTTAGTACTTAGAAGAGTAGAGTACTTCGTAAACTAAGTGGTGAACAAAATCAAGTGTCACCGTCCAGAATGTTAGAAAATATTATTGCAATTTCTGTTTCATGTGTGCTTCAAAAATGGTGCATCCTTAACTGCGCCTTTCAGTCAGGTCAAGTCATGTCACTATTATTTACAGTATATAGCACCTTTAACAATACAGATTGTAGCAAAGCACTGAACATTATCAAGTAGCAGAACAGAGTGATGGTAATGTATAATGACGAGAATTAAACTATTTATTTATCAAATGCAGAGACGGTCTCTGTAGTCAAGACTGCAGATTGTGTAAAAGATTTCAGTAAATACATGACAGCTATCCAGGGCACTTAATGTAGATGTTCTAATGATCTGGAGGGCAAAGAGAAGGCTGCTGAAAGCTGGCTTTGATCACCAGGCATAAACCCACATCCTCATTTCCAGGATTACTTAGACCTCTGATAAGGGCATTTCCTCCCACAGAAGCTGTAAGGAATAGTTCACCCAAAAATTAATCCCTCAGACCTTTCAAGATGAATTTGTTTCTACACTGGAACAGATCAGGAGAAATTTAACATTACCTGTGCAGTGAATGGGTGCCATGAGAATAACAGAGAAAGGTATTGTGAAAACGGTTTGTCAAAAAGAAAAAAAGAAAAACAACTATCACTAAGCCGTTTTTAATTTTAAACAGAAGTTAAAAAGTAATTTCTCTATAAAAGAAAAAAGTTCTCAGCTAAATCAGGACAGACATATGCACAGTTTTAAATAATATATGTAGGTGGAAATTGATAGGACAACAATTTTATTACTGAATTTGAAATTATTAAATGTGTTATTATATGACCAGAGTGGTGGTTTAATGTTTAATATGCCTTAATGATGGATTTGTTTTTTTTGTAGTCGTGTAGTGCTTAATTTCTCCAAATTTGTTCAGATGAAGAAACAAATTCATCTTGAATGGCCTGAGGGTGATAAATCTTCAAGAAATGTTACATTTTGAGTGAACTAAGGACAGGAAGAATGTATTTTAGTATGGCCTCTTGTTTTAAAGGGTTAGTTCACCCAAAAATGGAAATTCTGTCATTAATTACCCTCATGTTGTTTCAAACCCGTAAGATCTTTCTTCATCTTCGGAAAACAAATGAAGATATTTTTGATGAATTTAGAGAGCTATCTGACCCTCCAAAGACAGCAAAACAACTGAAGATTCCCAGATTCAGAAAACATAGTAAAAACATCGGTAAAATAGTTCTTGTTACATCAGTGGCTCAACTTCACTTTTGCGACTCTAGGAGAATTTTTTTCCACAAAAAAAACATTGTTTTCTCTATCCATTCTTCTTCCGGATGTAAGTCACAGAAGAAGAATGGATAAGTTATGTTGTTTTTGTTTTCTTTGGGCAGATAAATTATTCCCTTAGCATTGCAAAAGTGAAGTTGATCCACTGATGTCACATGGACTATTTTTACTGCGTTCTGGACTTGGATCACTGACAATTGTGTGGCTGTCTATGGAGGATCAGATGGCTCTCTAATATCATCAACTTACCTTAATTTGTGTTCTGAAGATGAACGAAGGTCTTAAAGGTTTGGAACAACATAAGGGGGGGGAAGTCGAAGGAGAGGAACCGTACAGATATAGATTATGTTATTTTTATTTTCTTTGCGCAAAAATGTATTCTCGTAGTGCGGCAAAACTGATGTTGATCCACTGATGTTACATGGACTCTTTTACAGATGTTTTTACTACGTTGTATTGCTGTCTATGGAAGGACAAATGTCTCTCTGATGTCATCAGAAATATCTTGTGTTCTGAAGATGAACGAGGGTCTTATGTGTTTGGAACGACATGAGGGTGAGAAATTAATGACAGAATTTTCATTTTTGTGTGAACTAACCCTTTAAGAATGTACTTCATTCATAAATCTGGGGCTAATACTTTTTCCTTTCCTTTTTTCCCATCTTTTTTAAGTGGCTATGTCATTAAATTCCTTTAGGGATATTACCTTAGTTACAAGGTGCTAGCAAGATGACTAGTTCTGTTGTTCTAGTTTCCTTTTACTGACATCAACAGTCTTGTTATGATTCCAAGCATTCCTGCATTCTATCTTGCTGATTTCGACGATAAATGTCCATGGTCTGTCTCTGGCACACTTTCTGGTCTGCTCTGCACAGCACACTTAGCAACAGGATTCGACCCAGAATCCAGGTCAACCCATCACAAGGTCACTCCTCCCGATGCAGAGCTGAAAGGTATGGGCAACCATTCATAAAAGACAAAAGAGATCTTTGGGTGTGTACATGTATTAGAATGAAATTTATTAAAAAGGAAAAGAAGAAGAAAAGTGCAAGGGAAAATGGGTGTGCACACCTGTGAGAAAGAAACATAGAGAACACCATCAAATCACACTTTTTAGCTTATTGCATGCAGAAAAAATGTATTCCTGTCATTTTAGTATTGATTAGAATTTATTAGATGCCTTCCTTACCTCTTAAATTTTCCTTCCTTACCCCTCTTTCTCTCTCTCTCTCTCTCTCTCTCTCTCTCTCTCTTTCTCTCTTACTTTATAAAAAGGCATTCTGATTGGAGGACAATGTCTAAAGTTAAATGTGCTGTGTAAGGGTATTTTCTTTGGATTAAGTGATGTCCTTTAGTGGTTTTTCAAAGGCAAAACTTCAATGAAAAGTTTGAGAATAATGTATATATTAAGCTAATTATCATTCAAAGCATATCATAATGCTACGAGAGGATGATATTCATGGGCCACAGTCCAATAGATTGTAAAATGAAAAAATATATTTATATGTTTTGCCTTGATAAATATAATATTGGTAATAATTCTTATGTTTTTAATGATTAAGATTGTGCAAGGAAAGTATGCTCTTACTTTTTGTACTACTTGAAATGTACGGTATGCTAATGTAAAAATTATACTTTGTATATATATATATATATATATATATATATTTATTTTTTTTCAAAATGAAATCAACACAAATACAAAGAATGCTCTCAGTTCATATTTCTACCTATCCATATATCCAAATGAGCAAACATTGCAACATGAGCATGTTACCCATTTGGTAGAGATGACCTAACCCCCTTACTATTACTATACCCTGTCATCATTTGATGACAGGTGTTTTTGCCCTAGAGAAATAATTTGAGGGTCTAATTTTTTTTTTTATTAAATCTGAATGTCTGTTCCTTAACAAGAATACACAAAATTGCCTGAGAAACACCGTTTGGTTTAACTCACTATTCAGGTTCCTGGTTGTAAGAGAGCACTAGGGCCAGGTCATGACTCTGTCTTTCCATTGAAACACCTCTGAAGCAGCGGAGTGGTCCAGTCTTGAGTTTCTGTATCATTTGTCCAGGTGGAGAAAATAGAACCTGTGCCTCCTCTAAATCTGTCACCTCTGGCTCAGAGCCAGAAGAGAGGGGGAGCGAAGGACAGATAAATAGAGACAGAGAGGCAGCAACAAACAAGTAGAAAAAGAACTGAAAACTGATTTTCCATAACTCTGCCACAAAACTAGATTCAAGAAAAGTGATGTGTCCTCAGAGAACTTCTCATTCTACCCTACCCATCTTGATGGTTGAGTGGCAAACTTATTGCTAAAGAAGGAATCATGTGTTCAACATTGTTAAAAGTCCAATCATACCAAGCTTTTGCTTGAGAAGGATTATGGGTAAACACATGTCTCTTACCTTCTCCTGACCCTTGGATATTTCACCAGTTTGTCTCCTTAACTAAAAGGGTCTTGGGTAAGAACATTTTGACAGGGCTTTAAAGTATAGTGGCCACTTGAGACTTGAGTGGGGAACGACAGATATGTGCTTCCTCTTTCACCTACATTCAGTCAGTCTGTTGCATTGTGCTGGAAATGAAACTGTCGAAAGAACCTTTTCCTGAGTGAGTGTAAACTCAGCTGACATTGGTAGAAGATTCAATACCCTAATCCAATACAGACCTTGATTCATTTAATATATACATTCCTAAAGTAAACTCGGTCACAGTTTACTTTAACTGTTGAACAATTCTCACTATTAAAGGGTTACTTCACAACACACTTTGATTTGAAAGAAAACAGCATATTCTTGTGGCACCACGTACACAGTTTTTGTCCAGTGTACATGAATGTTTTTAAAAATGGCACTATGATGTGGAGAGACACAGAAGAGATAGACTGTTGAATAAAGTCATTAGGTTTATTATTGGTACATAAAATACAGATTGAGCCACTAATGGCAGATGGACTATTTAAGCTGTCTTTCATACTTTTATGGGCCCTGACAGTGTTCATTACTTGGCAGTCAGTGGGACAGTCAAAAGCCTCCATTTACATTCAAAATATCTTAAATTGTGTTCCGAAGATGAACAAAGCTTTTATGGGTTTCAAACGACATGTTGCTTACTGACAAAATTTTGTAATCACTGACTATAAACTACAACTTTTGCCTCAGTAAACTTTTCGCTGCTTATTAATTGTTATGAGGTAGTTGTTAAATTTAGGTATGGGGTAGGGTAAGGATCTTAGAATTTGCATGTACAATAAATTCTACCCTCATAATAATGTAAATACAATAAGCAAGGGACAGTCAACAGGATAATATTGCAAAATTCTAATAGGTTAAACAGTGTTAGGAAGCGGACTGACACAAAAGTATGAATTCACAAAGTTTATTAACAGGATGAGTAATTCAACAAAGGCAGAATTATGACATTCTGTTTCTGTCGTGTCTTGTTTCCCTCCCTTGTCTGTGTCCTTATGTTCACCTGGCTTCACTTTAGTTATGAGTTCTTTGGCTTTATATACCTCTGTTTTTCTGTTTGAATTTATGTCGTGTTACAGTCTCTATGTTTCCCGCATGTGTGAGTTTACTGCTGCCTCGTCAGCTCTTGTATCTGCTCTGGCTTCTATATTAAATATTGTTGCATTTGAAGTCCACCGTGTTCTCTGTTCATTGCCCCACTGAGAGGTATTTTACGTTTTAATCCGAAGTGAAGAAATGAGAATTCAATTTTGATAATTATTTGAAAAACTTCAGAATTGTCTCGGAGCACACCTCGGAGGTCCCCGCGAACGGGCAGCAGCGGGAACCATCGCCTGAGTATTAGCGTTTCTACCCGGACTTCTTGTGCTCACGTACCCCGGCACGTGCGCCGTTTCTGGAGCTTTGCTACAGTATTTAAGGACTGGCTTTTGCCTGCTTCAGAAGCGAAGTTTCGATTCAGCCCCGGCCATCGTCTCTGAGCGTTTTTCTATTGTTCTGATTACCTGTGTTTGATTTCCTCTCTGTATTTTGGTTTTCCGATTCTCTGCCGCCTGCCCTGAACTGTTTTGCCTGACTATTCTACTACGATTTCTGCCTGTTCCCTGACAACTGTGTTTTGCTGGTGTTTGACCCTCTGCCTGTTTGACAACGATTTGACAAACCATTGCAAATGGATCCTACTGACTCCCGAGAATCCTTACAGGAAACTTCGCCACCTCAGGATCCAGCAATGAGAAGTTATCGATGAGGTGACCTGCCAAGCCTCTGAATTGTTCACTCATCGCAAACAACTGGAGAAACTTACCTCGTTGACTGCGGAGCTAGTCAGCTCAATCCAGGCTCTCACGGCCGCCACCACCACTCAAGCTAGGCCTGTGGATCCACCTGCTCCCCCGGCTCCGCAAGCGGCCTCTAGCAACACCAACCAGGCCCGCTTGGCACTTCCGGAAAAATACGGCGGCACCCCAGGCAAGTGTAAAGGTTTCTTGTTGCAATGTGACATCTATATGCAAGCTCAATCCGCCTGCTTTCCGGATGATGACTCCAAAGTCGCTCTCGTTCGTTCTTTGTTGACGGGCAAGGCCTTAGACCGGGTTACGTCACTCTGGGAAGGACGTCACATGGCCTTCCCATCCTACCAGAGTTTCCTCCGTCAGTTCCGGGAGGTCTTCGACCATACCACCGATGGTAGGGATGCTAAAGCGGAGCTATCAGCACTCGGACAAGGCACTTGTACTGTGGAAAGGCTGGCCACCTCCGTGCCACCTGCCCGGTTCGTCCAGTTAAACCACCAACTCTCTGGGTGAGTGAGGTTTCTGTTCTCTCTACTCTGAAACTCAATGTGGAACTAGAATGGGCTGTTCACCGTATCAATGCTAAAGCCTTCATTGACTCCGGCACTGCCGGGAACTTCATTGATTTTGACTTTATATCTGAACACGGCATTCCTTCTGTTGCATGTACCCCCAACATGGCGGTGGCAGCCCTCGATGGCCGACCAATAGGCTCCGGGAAGATTACCACTCAAACCACCTCCATAACGCTCCATGTCAGTTCCCTGCACTCGGAAGAAATCTGTTTCTACGTCATTAACTCCCCCGATCCTTCCATTATCCTTGGATAACCCTGGTTGGAGCTCCATGATCAGGTCATTTCCTGGAAGGCACATCAGATTCTACAATGGTCCACTTACTGTCAGGAGAACTGTCTACGCAGAGCCACCAAACCCTTCAGTCACCTCCAGCTAGTGTCCAGATCTCAACATCCTGCCCACTGACTACCACGACCTCATCATCGCTTTCAGTAAAGAGAGGGCTACAGAACTACCACCGGACTGCTCCATCGAACTCATACCTGGAGCAGCTATTCCTTGCGGCAGGATTTTTCCCCTCTCTCAGACAGAGACTGATTGCATGAATAAGTATATTCAAGAGGAACTGGCTAAGGGCTTCATCAAACGCTCCACATCACCAGCGTCAGCGGGGTTTTTCTTCGTAAATGCATCGATTACAGAGCCCTCAACGATGTGACAATTAAATACAGATACCCTCTACCTCTGGTGCCCTCCGCCCTAGAACAGCTTTCGGTCCGCCCAGTACTTCACCAAGCTGGACCTACGCAGCGCATACAATCTGGTCCGTATTCGAGAGGGTGACAAATGGAAGACGGCCTTTTCCACTAAAACTGGGCATAATGAATATCTCGTCATGCCATTCGGATTGTCAAATAGCCCTTCTGTGTTCCAATCCCTAGTGAACGAAATCTTCAGAGACATGTTGCACCAATTCGTCATCATCTACATAGATGATCTCTTCATTTATTCTGAGAATCTACATACTCACATTCAGCACGTCAGGGCTGTGCTTCAGAGACTCATTCAGAACCGCTAAACTAAGCAAATGTGAGTTTCACCGAATCAAGACGGGGTAGCTATGGATGACAACAAGGTTCAAGCAGTGGTCAATTGGCCCAAACCACAGAATCTGAAGTAACTACAGAGATTCCTCTGCTTTGCGAACTTCTACCGCAGATTTATCAGGAACTTCAGTCAGACCGCAGCACCATTAACCGCCATGACCAAGAAAGCCTACAAAAAACTCCCCTGGGGACCTGAAAGTGACACCCCTTTCAGAATCTCAAGCAGAGATTCACCACAGCACCTATCCTCCGACATCCAGACCCCACACGCCAGTTAATAGTAGAAGTCGACGCCTCCAACACTGGGGTAGGAGCAGTCCTTTCCCAAAGACAGGGGGATCCTACAAAGCTCTACCCATGTGCTTATTTCTCACGAAAACTCACCACGGCTGGACGCAACTATGATGTGGGCGACAGGGAGCTTTTGGCTATGAGAATGGCGGCATTGGCTTGAGGGGGCCCGGGAGCCTTTCATTGTTTACAACGACCATCGTAATTTGGAATACCTTTGAACCGCTAAGAGGTTGAACTCCCGACAAGACAGGTGGTCCCTGTTCTTCACCCGATTCCAGTTCACCATAACCTACAGACCAGGAACCAAGAACGGCAAGGCCGACGCCCTGTCCCGGATACATGACCTACCCTCACAACCCACTGGCCCTGAGAACATTGTACCATCCACTGTAATCCTAACTCCTATCCAGTGGGACATACTGCACGAAATCCAAGAGGCCCAAGTCGCAGAACCATCACCCCCTGAGTGCCCACACGACAAGACTTATGTCCCTGAATCCCTCTGAGAAAGAGTACTCCATCTCGTCCACAATAGCCTCAGCGCCGGGCTCCCAGGGATCCTAGCCACTATAGAATTAGTTACTAACCGCTTCTGGTGGGCCTCACTGTCAGCGGATGTGACCCAGTTCGTCTCACGCTGTGTAACTTGCCAGACCACCAAGTCCTCCCGTCAACGTCCCGCCGGACTACTCCAGCCACTTTCTGTACCACAGAGGCCCTGGTTACATCTAGCTGTGGACTTCGTCACAGATTTACCATCATCCAACCGCTTTACCACCATACTGACAGTCATTGACAGGTTCTCCAAAGCTTGCCGACTCATCCCTCTGATTAAATTACCCAACGCCTGGGAGACAGCACAAGCCATACTGGAGCACGTATTCCGCTACTATGGACTCCCCGAGGACATTGTTTCTGACCGAGGACCCCAGTTCACCTCTCGTGTCTGGAAGGCCTTTTGTACTCAGCTGAATATCAATATCAGTCTCACCTCCGGCTACCACCCCGAAGCTAATGGTCAAGCGGAACGCATGAACCAAGAACTCATTAGATTCCTGAGATCTTACTGTCATCACAACCAGAGCGACTGGAGTCAGTACCTCCTCTGGGCGGAATATGCCCAGAACTCCCTTCGGAAACCTCCCACCAACCTAACACCGTTTCAATGTGTTCTGGGGTACCAACCTCCTCTATTTCCCTGGTTCGGGGAACCCACTGATCTGCCCACCGTCGTTCATTGGCTTCGCCGCAGTGAACAGACCTGGGATGCCACCCATGTTCAACTTCAACAGGCCATCCGAAGAACCGCTGCTCAAGCCGACCGCCGTCGACGACCCCATCCAGCCTACGAACCCGGCCAATGGGTTTGGTTATCAGCCCAGGATCTGCTTCTGCCCTGTCGCAAGTTAAGCCCGAGGTACGTGGGTCCCTTTAAGATTTTAAGACAAGTTAATCCAGTCTCTTATCGATTAGAACTCCCAGCCAGTTACCGTATCTCACCCACTTTTCATTCCTCACTGCTCAAGCCTGCTGCTGCCCCGGACGAGGTGGAGGACCAGGAGGATCTACCGGGTCAACGAGATCCTTGACTCTCGGCGTCGGGGCCGGGTACTCCAGTACCTAATTGACTGGGAAGGTTTTGGCCCAGAGGAGAGATCGTGGGTGAGCGCGCAGGACATTCTGGACCCCACTCTCACAGAGAGGTTTCACCACGACCACCCTGAGAAGCCTGCCCCCAGACCTCATGGGAGGCCTCGATGCCTGAGTATTAGCGTTCCTACCCGGACTTCTTGTGCTCACGTACCCTGGCGCTTTCGCGCCGTTTCTGGAACTTTGCGACAGTATTTAAGTACTGGCTTTTGCCCGATTCAGACGCGAAGTTTCGATTCAGCCCCGGCCATCGTCTCTGAGCGTTTTTTCATTGTTCTGATTACCCGTGTTTGATTTCCTCACTGTATTTTGGTTTTCCGATTCTCTGCCGCCTGCCCTGATCTGTATTGCCTGACTCTTCTACTACGATTTCTGCCTGTTCCCTGACAACTGTGTTTTGCTGGTGTTTGACCCTCTGCCTGTTTGACAACGATTATTAAAACCATTGCAAATGGATCCTACTGACTCCCGAGAATCCTTACAGGTTCACGGCTTCTTTAATCCTAAATACAACAGCTATCTTCTGTGAGCCACTGTATGACTCTCTACACAAAGTTAAATAAAAATGTGTTTGAAGAGTTTATTTTCATTTGTTTAATTTTATAAGATTATTTGTATTATTTGGTTAGTATGTCTATGTTTGTCATTGAGAAGAGGGCAAGGTAAAGCAATGTATTTTGACCTATTTTCTAAATATAATTTCTACAATTATATCCAACACAATTTCAGTCAAAATAGGAGATTATAAGAAATCATAGCGTATCTAACATACTGTACATCCACATACCTGGCAAAAACTTTATCCTGTGGAGGGCCAGGAATGTTGATCTCTTGCAGGTCTCTTTTTCACTACACTTTTCCTAATATAAGCCAGCAGTGAAAAAAATAAATATTGTATAATAAATATAGCTCTCCTCCTAATCCTATCTGTGTTGCAAAATATAAGATTTCACAGTGATCTGATTCTGCAATTTTTTTAGTGACTACAACATTACTGTAGTAAAAATCATGTGTTACTGTGTTTAGACAAGTGTAAATGATGAGCTAGATTTAAAATTAAATCTAAAAATTGCGAGCGAATAGGCTACGTGCGTATTAACAGCGGAAACATTAACCATCCAATGATAATATGTGATTAAATGTTAACAAACAAGTCTATCAGCAATCATAAATCAACATATTTCTTAGGCTGTTTTACCAAACATGTTATTATAGGTAAAGAGGTGCATCAACTCCCCAACCACTTCACATATCCCTAGCCAACTACACCCCCTGATCACCCCCTGTTCCAGTTATTCTTTTACATACTGCTGTTAAGCAATGTTACAGCTGTAGATACTATATACTGTAGCAATGTGTACTTACACTGTGGTTACATACTAAATACACATCTACTGTAGTTACTATGTGTACTACTAAGTACACATGTAGTAGAGACACTTAATATAATGTGAGACGAAAATAATAATGGCCATATCCATGAACACTTTGAGTCACTCATAAAGAAACTGCACTTATATATAAAATTATAAAACAAACATTTAAAAATGCATTCACTCATCTCTAGTAGTTATTATGCTATTTAAAAACCATCGTCCAGCCAACCAACATCTCAAAATTAGAAGAAATATTATAATTACATCCCTCAAATGGTTTACTTAAGAGAGACATTACTTGGTTGGAGAATTGATTGAATTTGATTGCAGTGTGAGACGCAAGTAGGTCTTTGTGAATTTTAATAGAAAGTTGCTCAGAGTGTCTGATTTTCTGTGTGAAGGAGAACATAATGAATGGTCGAGAGTGCCACGCTTGAAAATTCATTTTCATAAAATACATTTCGGTGACCTCGTTGCATTTTGATAGTTCTCTGTGGTCTCTTGCTTACTGTCTTTTCATTTTTTACCCATTTTGACAAAATAACAAGATGAGGAGCCTTGACCCTGTCCAGTTACTTGCCTCACTGGACACTTATTCACACTTACTCGTTTCTCCTATTTTATCTTTTATCTCCATCACTCTCTCTCTCGCTCTCTCTCTCTCTCTTTCTTCTGCCCTCTCATGCCCAAGCCTAATTTGACAGATGAAAATCAGGGCAGCATTTTTCATCTTCTCAGCAAGCAGCACATACAGTGTTGAGATGCATGTGTGTGTGTGCATGCTACAAACCTTGTTAGGCCCTGTAAAAAGATTCTGCCTCCAACTAGAGTCCGTCTCTCTTTTAAACCTCCAAACTGTTGGACATAAAAGAGCTCCACCACTTTACCTCAAGTAAAAGTAAAATAGTGCTTGAAATGCAGTGATGTGAAAGGAATTGTGGATCAGGAGACTCTTAATGCAGCTTCACAAGAATTATTAAATGTCTCTCTGTTCTTAAAGCCTCATGGCTAATAACAACAGGCATGCAGGGAACAAGCGAGTAGAAAGAGAGCAGACTGATTCATTATTCCAGACTTATTATTTCAGAACTGTGTGTACTGTAAGTGTGTGTATGTTAGCAGTAGTTTAATTCTATGTGAAGTACTATTTTAAATAGATGTTGGTCAGGCCAGGCGTTAACTGGTACCAGCATGCAATATTCACTGTTAATGAGACCAATTAAGCAGTATGAAGTGTTTAGAAAGAAGCAAAGCTGAAATTAAAACTCAGTCAAATAATAAAGAGTTAGTTAAATCTAAAACTAGTTAAAGATTTAACTGTGTTCTTTTATACAGCTAAATCTCTTTTATTTTTTTCATATTTTAATAATTTTCTCTGCATAAAAAAACAAAAATGAAATTTTCTTTTCTACTTGACAGGAGCAAAATTAAAAGCAGAACACATAGGGACTGTGTTTATTTTTTCCTACAATATCTCATAGAGTTTAAAAGGACAGAGAGAGAAAATGTTGCCAACATTTTAGAGTCATTTGACTATGTGACGTTTGTTGCTGATCCTCCCGTGAGGCAAAGAGCAAAAGACACGAGCGAATCAATGTAAAAGTTTTATTCACAAATAACTCCAAAGCTACTGTAACAAACAAAAAGCTGTCAGGGCAGCAAAAAGGTAAACACGGGGCGAACATACAACACTACGACATGATATTAACAAGACCTGAATACAACAGAAAAACGACGGTATTTAAAGGGTTACAAATTAGGACAAAAGTGAGGGCAGGTGTAAAAACAACAGGTCAAACCATCAAAATCATGACGGGAAGAACCAAAAGGACACAGACAGCGGGTGAGACATGACAAGACAGGAACATGATGTCACAAAATATTTGTAAATCATTTTGCAATGTTTAATACTCTCCTCCCACACATTTTTTTTAATTTTTGCTAGCTGTTAGAAAACCTGGTTCTGAAAGCCTTATCCGGACAGTAGTTGTAATAAAGATATGTGAGGTAATTTAAAATTTTACAAGTGCTAGTCTGTCATTTTATCACTGTCCTATTTAAAGTGTGTGTGTTTTTCAGTTTTAATGAAGACTTCCTTGGCCAGAGCAGGCTGAGATGTTGCATGTGGTCCGTGTGTTCGGAACAGGGCAGAACGAGAGTTCCAGGTTGGCCTTCGTGGCTGGAGCAGGGCTGGGCGAGAGTTTGAGGATGGCTTCTGTGGACAGAGAAGGGCAGGATGAGAATTCGAGGATGGACTCCGTGGCGAAGTTCTGGATGGAGTGCCCTCTGGAGGGGCTTATCAAAATAAAGTGTTAGGGGATATATACTGTAACAGTGCTCTAATACTGTGATCCAGGGGAAGACCATTGTTTTACTTTAGCTCCAACTTGACTCAGCACATCTAAGTTTTTTAATATGACTAATACCTTAATGTTCATGTAACTTTAAATGATGTTAAAATAAACAAATTTCAGGAGCACATTTGAATGCTAACCAGCTGCAGCCGATCTCCCTGTTACCAGAACGTAATCCTGTCCTTTATATACCTTTAACATCCTTTGTCTAGCATCTTTGTTCTTGCATCCCTCCGCCTCCCCTTACGCTGCCTAGCAGAAGCTGGGTGTCAGTTCTCGGCCAAATGAGTTTTTGTTCTTTGCCACCATCGCTTTCAACTTGCTTAGTTGGAAACATTCCAGCTTTATTACACTAAAGTAATGCATACATTTTTTAGAAAAAAAAAATAAAAATGGGTAATACGTAATAAAATAAGTAACTTTGTTTCCCATTTATTGACTGACGGCTGCCATGTTGCGAGAAACGGAATCGGATTTCAGCATTAAGACCTGCAGTGTGAACAAAGCCTGAGTTACCTTTTAGGGAGTAATGCAATATTGTAATGCAAGTAACTTTCCACATTTAAGTGGCTTTTGAGAACACTGAAGAAGACTCACTATGTGTGGAGGTGGATGCTGTGACTGATAAAGTGTTTAGTGACATGCATTGCTGATTCTAGACCATGGATTACTTGACTGAAAGAGACGAACCTCTGAGATCTTGCTGGTTAACAGCAGAAGACCTGCAGGGGGTTGATGAGATGAGTTTGGTGGGGCTGTCACTATCACTTTTGGTCAATTTCCCTTAACATCAAATGTGATTTGTGGTTTAATATGGACCTCAGATATACCATTAATAGGTATCCAGATGTTCTTGGATACAAATAAATGCCAAGATTTAATGCTAACTGTTAAATACATGATGTTTGAGAGGAATACATGCAGGCAGTCCAATGAGTGCAAGAGGATGCTGGTATAGGTGGGCATCACATCTGTCCTGAGACAGCTTCACAGCTTCCCTCATCACCCCATAGCCTCACTCTTGCCTGGTATTGCTTGGCCAAAATTCAGAGCTTGAATCTGTTCCCCAAACAGCACCCCAAATAAGCATACTTTATTATTTCTGTAGTTAACAATGTTAGTCTAGTGAGAGTAATTAAGGTAGGGACAGAGACAAAGTATTTCAGATTTATGAGAGCAGAATATTTCCGCTACTGTGAACAGAATGGCAAAGAATTGCCGGTAAACCAAACCAGTTAATACCGACCAACTTCGAGCTCTGCTTAGCGCAAAATAACGTTCCTGTGGGCTTGCAGCTAGAAATAACTTGTTTTTCTAATGATGATGCCTGAAGGGAAATCAGGTGTGAATGTGTTTACTGTCCTTACTCTTCTAATAAACCATTCCAAATAACAATATTTATGGCTCTTGGCCACTTTTAGTTATAAACATTCACTTACATATTTTCGATCACCAAATTCTTCTCAAAATAATCATGCAAAATATTGTAAAATTGCCTTTCATTTTTCAAAGTGATATAAAAGTGATATAAAACATTTCTGGCATGATATTTATTTAATCTCAATAAAAAGAGAACATTCCTGTAATGGCTGCTGGATAGATTGCTCCTCCAATTTAAAAGTTCTTTAGGGGGTTAATTGCTAATGGCAAATCATAAAAAGCTAACCACAATGCACGTTTCAGTTAATTATATATCTACAAAAAAATCATTTGTTAGAAACTTTTAGGAAAGTTTTATATTGTGTTGTGCCATGACATACGGACTGTCATATGAACATGCTAAACCCATTTACATGCTAAAATCTATTCAGCAGTGATTTTGCAGTCTGCAGAGAGAAATCCCCTACTCGGTTAAGCACACGGTCCGATCAGTGCTGTTTAATGTATGATTAACCAGTGTATTCATCTTAATAATGGTCACTTCTCTGTAAAATCAACCATATTTGTTCAACAATATAAGACTGTTGTAATACTTGTTATTTTGCTTAATTAAATGGTTGATTCATCAAGGTTCCCTAAAATATTTCTCCGAGCATTCATGTAAACTCTTAAGAAACCACACTAACGGTGGATTCACACGGGGCGTCAGTGTCAACGCTTGATGGAGGGCGTGACTGAAGTTTGGCATTGACACCTGGTCATAGCAGCGTCAGCCAATGTAATTAGACAGTTTGCTGCTCTTGAACAGGATGAACGTGACTGGCTACCGCCTGGCTACTGTATTTGCATAGAGCGATCCTGATTGGCTGACGCTTCCGTCGGAGGCGCTTCAGTGGCGTTAAATAAATGGTTATTCTTAAAACCAGTCAACATTCAGACTGCTAAATGTTGACAAAACTAATAAAAATAAATTCAGCCAAGATCATTCTGCACGTGACTTCGCAGGAGAAAGAGCACCGCCATCTTGTCAAGTTCAGGCCCCAGGTAGGTCCCAATAAAAAAAAAAATATTTTTAGACTAGATTAATGGGAAAACATGCAACATATTAATTTATTTTATTGTTGTTGTTTCTGAGTGAACATTTAGACAGTGTTTTATGGGTATATCTGAAGAAACATAGGTATAAGTTAGTGTTTCGGATCAGAGGAGATGAGAACAAGCCTATCCAAATGCAGGCTTTATTATAACATAGGGTCAGACCAGGCAAACAGCAAACAAGAGTATCTGAAGCAAACCAAATACGTAGCAGTAATTGTGCAAATGGCAAACAGTATCCGAAGAAGCAGAGACAAGAGCAAATATCCTGGGCAGGCACGGTCAGTAACAATAATCCAAAAACGAAAAAACAGAGTGTAAGGCTTACAGATTGTTACAGAGCCCCTCCCATAGGAGTGGCTTCCAGACACTCTTAACCGAGCTGGGAGAGGCAAAGGAGCAGAGGCAAGTCGAGTAGGCCAGGAGCTGAGGTGAAACAGTCCTATTAGTGAGCCATAATGGTCCATGGTGGTGGAACCCTCTTGGGTGGAGCGAGTGGCAGTGATGCTCACCTGGCCAGAGCAGACGGCAGAGACGCCCACCTGGGTGGAGCAGGCGGTGGAGCAGGCGGCGGAGCTCCGTAGTCGGTTTAGGGTAGGACAATACTTCCACGGCCTCGGGGGCTGGTTCAGGGCAGAACGGAAGTTCAACAGGTTCAGGGCAGAATGGAAATTCAACGACCTCCGGGGCCAGCTCCGGGCAGAACGAAAGTTCAAGAACAGCCTCCATGGTTGGTATAGGGAAGGACAAAAGTTCAATGGCCTCCGCGGCCGGTACAGGGCAGAATGGAAGTTCAAGGGCGGCCTCGGTGGCTGATTCGTGGTTGGACGAAAGTTCTGCCGTCTCCTTGACCATAACGGTAGAGGTCTCAGGAGAATGTCAAGGGTGATCATAGGCAGGTTAGGGGTACTCTAGCGGAACCTCCACACCTTCTGAGGGGACCACCGATACCTCCGCGGGTTGTGCAGACACCAGCGAAACTTCCAGGGAATCTACAGCCGGAACTGACATCTCTGGAAGCCGTGCAGTCAATGGCGGAACCCGAGGGGAATCTGGACCACTGGCAGGCTTTGGCGATTTAGGCCATGGTGAATCAGGATCACTGGCAGGCTCAGGCGGCCATCTTGTGCAGTGGCTCGGGGGCCGGCAGCCATCTTGTGCAAAGGCTCGGGATCGACGGTTATCTTTTGTGAAGGCTCGGGAACAGACTATGAGACTAGGAGTTTATTGTTTTCATTTCAGGTATTATGTGTAAATGTTTAGAGTTTTTATTACATTTATAATGTGCTTTATTGTTCTCAGTGGCAGTTTCAATCTTATTCCGAAGCGAATGCAGCCACCAAGATCCAGTCTGTATCCAGATCAGATGGTGGATCAGCCCCTAGAGATGACCTCTACAGCCCTGAATGTCAGCTGTGACCATGGCAGCTAGATCCAGTAGTTCCAGAGACAGATCCACTTATTGGCCATCAGGACAAGACCACGAGACCTCAATCTGACCGGTTTAGCAGCCTGGAGTTAAACCACACCATACTGGTTTCATCTGGCTAAAGAACTGCTTCCTGTCTTTGCCGCTGTCACCTTTGCTTTGCTTATTTGGCATCCAGCTAAACTGGATGATGGAACTGACTTTAACTGGAAACATGACTTGTTAATGTCCTGTTGCAATATTGAAAATCTATTTTTATTGTTTGACTCGTAAACTTGTAAAGCTGCTTTGACACAGTCACTATTGTATAAAGCGCTATGTGAATAAAGGTGACTTGATGTGAACCTTTGGCAAATAACGGATTTCGAGAGGAATGCAATACGAATTAATCAAACACAGCTGGTAGCCCATCAGCTAATTATTCCCAATCACTTTTGCCCAATAGATTCTTCCCCTATTCACTATAAAACCCAGACTTTCAACCCTTCCACATTTCGCTTCAAGCATCCCTCCTCCTCCCCTTCCCCGCCTAAATTTCTATTCACGCCTCCAGGGGGAGCAGTATGGGACAGAGCCGAACTTCGAACCCTTGCCCACACTAGGGTTCATACCACTAGGGTTCGTGGTTCGCTGTTCTCCCGGGCTCGCTCCCCTGACAGCATGCCAAACCCACAAAAATTATACTAATGAGGAAAGCGTGAACTCTTGAAGTGTTTACAATAAGAGCATTGTCTACTAGTTTATTTTGCCACTTTTCAGTACACCACATTAAGAAAGCCAACTGGTCCTGCAAGACTTTGAATGTTAAAGTGCAAATTAGTGCTGCGTGATTAATCATATCGCAATGGCGATGTGAGCCTATGCGATTACATTACAGCAAATGTTGCGATTATATTAAATAAACAAATGCATTTGTGGACGTAACAAGACATTCATTCTTGCGTTCACACCAGACGCAAATGAAGCGTTAAGCGCGAGTGACGCGAGTCACAAATAAAGATCATAGCAAGGGTAAAAACTGAATAGTTTTTAATAGTTATAATATAATAATTAATAAGTTTAATAATTTAATTTAATTTAATCGAAAACATTTGATGTAAGCAACACAACTACAAACAAATCCGATTTATAATGGGTGTGTTAGATTTATAGTGTGCGATTAATAAAAGATTATGTGTCACTAAACTCAGCAAAACAAAATCCCTGGAAATAGAGCTTGACTTGGATCTATGTTTATTGCCTTCAGCTTCACAGACAGTTTCATGACATACAAAGATTATACAGTAGTACACAATATACCCAAAAACAATTGTTTGTATATGAAATTCTCTATATAAAACCATTCTTTAAATTAAAGTTTTTTTTCTGAGTCTGTTTTATAAAATAAGTCCTTAAGAATTTGTCTTGATAATAATAGCCCTTGTCTCATGACATTATGTATTGTGCAGAGTAAAAACATTTTAATGTCAAGTAAGTTCCTTGTTGACGCAGAAAATCAAGATGCAACCTTTTTAATCACTAATGCACATTGCTAATTATGAGGGTAAAGCATAATTACTGGTTGTGTATACACTGAAAAAAAATAAAGGGAACATTAAAATAACACATCCTAGATCTAAATTAATGAAATATTCTTATTAAATACTTTGTTCTTTATATAGTTCAATGTGCGGACAACAAAATCACACAAAACTTATCAATGGATTTATTTATTAACCCATGGAGGTCTGGATTTGGAGTCACATTTAAAATTAAAAAGTGGAAAACACACTACAGGTTGATCCAACATTGATGTAATGTACTTCAAACAACTCAAAATGAGGCTCAGCAGTGTGTGTGGCCTCCATGTGCTTGTATGACCTCCCTACAACGTGCAAGGGGTTCTGTGGATCTATCTTGATACCTAATGGCAGTCAGGCTACCTCTGGTGAGTATGGCTGTGCGGCCCTCCAAAGAAATGCCACCCCACACCATTAAAGACCCACTGCCGAACTGGTCATGCTGGAGGATGTTGCAGGCAGCAGAACGTTCTAAACAGTGTCTCCAGACTCTGTCACGTCTGTCACATGTGCTCAGTGTGAACCTGCATTTGTCTGTGAAGAGCACCAGTGGCGAATTTGCGAATTTGAATTCGGTGTTCTCTGGCAAATGCCAAACGTCCTGCATGCTTATCCCCAGGGCTCTGGCTTGGACCACTCTTTGTCTGGTCTATCACCTAGGACCTGTTTGTCTTGGTAAACCCTACAAGAGGCATATAGCCCCCAATAACATAGCTTCTAGGTAAGGTGGCAACCCCAGGAGAGGGCTAAAAGGAGCTATTGTTCTTAACTGTTTAATGTTTAACTTTTGAACTGATTATCCTATCTGAATCCAATAAAAGGTGGTGTGAAGCACTTTTCAAAGATACATCATGTCACATTTGGATATTTAAAGGCTCTGTAGCAAACCTAATTACGTCATCACATTTTGACAACATTAATTCGTCAAAGAAATACAATGCATTTCGTTCCTCTGAGCCAAACAGAAACAATTTTTGCCGCTTAGTCCTACCTCTGCGCACACATTGGTTCAAACTGTCCCACATTCAACCAATAAACAGATGTTTTGGCCTTTTGAACCACATTGAGGGCTTCTCAAGAGAAATTTGAAGGAGTACAAAATTTAAGTAAAGTAATATGATTTGTCCAGGAAAACAAATACAAAATAATACATTTGCATGAGAGCACTCTCTGAAAAAGAGTCTTCCATTGCTTTCTGTTGTTTTGCTTATTGGAGCACCAAACCCCATCCCTAACCTAAACCTACCACCTCTAAACAATATCAACACAAACACACACACACACACACAGGCAAATGCAGTCACAGGTATTTATTGCACTAATAATACTTATAATCATAAACAAGCAGTATAAATACATTACAAACGTCTCATTCAGAAAACATACAGTCCTGTAGCACGATGAAATCGGTCACGAGATACACAAGAGGCAATAGTATTTCACAACCAAAGTTGACATAAGGATTCATACACCGGAAGTATACGAAAGAGGGAGACAGCATCCGCGTCTATTCCTCTCACAAATCAATCGTTTTGATTTAAAAGACTTTTTAATATCCTTTAAATAAATGATGACGGTGGTTGTATCTGCATGCTATATTTTGTGTTTTATTGACAGATGGTAGGTTTCAGGCAGGGGTTAGGTTATGTTCATAAATGTGAAAATAATATAAAATGAAAATCACACCCCTACATATTTGCAATAATGTCATTGTTTTTACCCAATATATTTTTTAATTATGACAATAAAATAAGAAAATTATCGCTTCAGCATATTGGCGCTAAGGGTTTTCTATTTAAAACAACGGAGGACCCTTCACGATAAAAAGTGCCTAAAAAGGGGTACATTGAGCTAGACATCTTTGCGACATTAACTCAGAAAACTCTTGTTTATGAGTAAATAAGACATTCTAATGTCTTCCTATTGTTTTCCAATGGAACATTCATAATGATTTCTTTTGGTTGGCCTTTGCGGCAAGATTATTGCATGCATCTGAAAACAGAACTCTTCAGCTGTGCTGATGGCTACTCTCTCTCTGCTCCAGAGTGCGGTCTCGTGTGTGGTCTCACTATTTCCATTTTCTTTTTACCCTAAATATTTTTGGACATAATATATTTTAGTTTACTTAAAATTATCTATATTTTAAGTGAACTAAATAGACCTGTCTTTCACTGAAAACACCTATAACAATATTAAAATAAATGGCTATAACTTGTGTAAAATGGCTAGATACAATGTTTTAGAGAAAAAAATTTAACTTTCTGCTTGAATGCATAGTAAAAAAAAAAAACACCAAACTGTTGCTTGCATTTTTCTTAAAATTTTGGAAATTAATTAATTCTTATAAAAATCTGAAGGAAATTTGAGAACTTGAATGATCTACACTTAATCTTCAAGTCTGTTTATTATTATATATGGCACTTGATGCTGGTTGCTAGAATAGGTCTGAAAAAACAGAAAAGTGTAGGTGTGTCAATGTCCCAAAAATGCTTTAGGTCTGGATTAAAACAGCAATTTGCATAATACATGCTCTTTCAAAGCAGCCTTAATAACCTTACAAACCCAAAGCATGACGAGCTACACAGTATTAATAAGAATGATGACCAGTTTGACGTCTAGTGGAATTAACATAATAAATCAGACGTCTCAAACCTCTCATCCTGTAGCATTTGTAGCAGCACTAGCAGATATTGAGAAACTGTCAGTGCAGAAGGAAGTGTGTGAAGGAACAAAGATCTGAGATCCTGAATGAGACCCTGAAGAAGAAACACACAAACACTTTATCAAGCACCATATCTAAACAAGAACAGAAGAAGAAATAAATCAGCTCAGTTTGATCGACTCTCACCTGTGACTGAGATCCAGCTCTTGGGTGACTCTCCTCTCTCTGGGTGTTTG
>JAUCMT010000114.1:7894537-7935150 GCA_032357475.1 Enteromius thamalakanensis
CAGTCTTCTAAATTATTACCTGTGGGTTTTTTAGGTCCGATAATTAATACCTCTGTTTTGTCAGAATTTAACAGTAAATATACATTAAACATTGAAAAACAGATTTTTTCCCATAGATTTGAAATCTCATCCGCACTTCTGAATATTCAAACATGCTGAGACTCGATCAATCATGAAATAAAACAGCCAGTGGCAATGAGAATCACTGACGTCAAACTTGGTGCAGTATATCTTCACATGCCATTTTTGTAATTAATAAAACTGATTTTGAGAGCATTAGCCCAGAGAAATATTTTCAGCAAATCAAGATGTTTCAGTTTGTTCAATGCAAAAAGCTATTATATGTCTTTAGACGATTTGTAATATAGTACATCAACTTTTAGAGTGTATATATTTTTTTCCTTTTGAATGATTAAATGCTGCTATATAATAATACAATATCTGTTTTAAAATAGCATTCTTAATGTTACACATTTTAATGCTGCCCCAAGAGAGACTTGTTTATATCAACAATATATATTATGTTTAAACCATGCACACACAAAAATGCACACAAATAGAAACTCGTGTACACAATTATTAAACTTCTTTGTATATAGAAATGCACACACAAACACACTCATTGGGTTTCCATGTTTTATAGACTCTGCACAGGTTTAATGTTTTTTAAACTGTACAAACTGTATTTTCTATCCACTTACCCTAACACTCCCTCTCACACATTTTATTTCCCTGTGGAAACAATGTCCTGACAAGGTATTACTATACTTGTGGAGATGTTATCCATTTCTTTTTGTTTTACAGCCACACCCTAACTTTTTTCATTTTTATTTATTTTCTTTTTTCATTTTAAAAAGATGAAATGTTAGTTGTTTGTATTTTTAAAATGAACTGAGCTAAGTTCCAGTCCAAAGTGCCCGCGAATACAACCTGATTTTGCTGAGTTCCGCGTGTCCCTGGGTCAACATCTTTGTTGGCCCTGGAACAACATTGTGATTAGCCAATCAGATTTGAAGAACCAGTTTATGTTTTTTGTGAAGATAGGCTTACAATCAGTGTTTGGTGCTTGTACATCAGTGTCAGTCATCTATAATTTCCTCTAATTTTAGGCAATACTCATGGGTAGGGTTAGGTTTAGGTGTAGAGATATGGTAAAAACTTAAATTTTGGAATAAAATATGGTATAATATGTTGACCCAGGAACACGCCTAACTCAGCAAAATCTGGACGCGAGCTGGCACATAGTCTAAATAGGAATATAAAGCATGATGAAAAAATATACAAAAATAGACAAAAAAAAAAGATTTGTTCAGCAAATAAAAATATTAAAATGAAAATAAAAGTTCAAAAATTGAGCAATTGATTCTAATTCCATGTCAACAGTAAGTACTTGTGAATTTTGGATCATGTGGATTACAAAGAGTGCTTGTACTTTTACTGAAGTAATAATTATCAGGATTTGAGTAAATTGATCTAAATTTAAATTGATCTGATTTTAGTTTGTTTGCTTGGTCTATATTAATTCATATGCACACACTAAAAAGGGAACTACAACTGGGCCAAGCACATGTTGTTATTAGGAAATTATGTTCTTTTAGAATATCAGTATTAGAATGATTTTGGGAATTTTTACTTCCCTTTTTTGATGGCCAATGATTTTATGTGAACTTTATGCAACCATTATTTTATTATTTTCTGACTTGTTCAAATATGCACATTATGTATTGTTTTTGTGACAGTAAGACAGTAAAAATATATAGACAGTAAGAATCCGACAGGAAAACTTCAATAACACGTAGCAAAAAGTGTAGAAGATCCATCAAAAGAAAGTATTAGCTTCCCAAGTTTTTTAAACTGCACCAAAGGCAGTAAACACCATTTTTATTTTATCTCTGCATTCTCAACAGAAAACCTTGATTTTACATGGCTTAGTTTGGCAGTTTGTCAAGTACCCGAGGCAATTTCTGAGAATTTAAGCATCTTGTGATATCAGGTGACATCATTACATCTTCAATTAAATTTTACATGGTTTCGCAGAATTTAGTCATAGAACAGTCAGTCGTCATAAATAGCTCTGACATTGATACTGTTTTATTTTCTCCACTTTTATTAACTTTTTAGTTTTATTTACATATAGTGTAAATTAAATATTTCTTTATTACATAAAAGACCAGAACCACTCGGATATTGTTAATATTACTCTGAATAAACAGTCCGTTCATCTTAGTTTGACTGCTATCTGATGAGAGATTTAGCCTTTAGGCTTTAAGTCATGTGCATGCCCTCTTTGGAAAAGAAGATGTGTGTAGAAAACACACACACACACACGCACACAGTGTGTGAGAACGTTAGCAATGCTAACAAGTAAGTGAACAAATTAGAATTCATATGCAGTGCAAAAAAATGTTAAAGATGTAAAAAAAAATTATCCTTCTGATCATCTCGCGTCACAGTTTACAAAGAATATATTGTAAGGTCTGGTTTAATGCTTAAATTCAAAGACTACTCTTCAAACCAGGCCCTAGTTTGTTCATTACTGTTTTGTTTTTTTCTAAGTTACTTCTTTAGGTGTTGTAGTCTTTGGTGCGCATATGTGTTGGAGGAGAGGGTGGGAGAGTGATTTTTTTAAATAAAATTTCTTTAAATGAATGTGTGCCTGTGTGTGAATATGTGTGTGACTGGTTCAAACGAGTGGGTGAAGAGGTTATAGGTCAAGAATTCTTAGCTTTCAGGAAAACTTCCACTTACCTCACAGGAACAATCAATCCTCACCCACGCAAATCTCAAGAAACTTTTATGGTTTTGGCTGTGAATTTAGAACAAAGCCTAACAGGCCTGCTAAAGACCTGGATATTAAAACGGTAATATTCTTTAAGCAGAACCCTTTTGTTTTGCATAAAAAGTAAGGTCTGCATGTTTGAATAACAGTTTGTATTGCAAACTATCTTGCTTGTCTGGTTTCCCCAAGAAATTGTAATGCAGTTTAGTAGAGGTTCACCTCATGCAGCTCTGCGACGGTGGACATAATTCAGCATTATTGACTTTTTGTAGGTTCACTGCATGGGCCTGCCATGGTAAACTCACTCTTTGCTTCTCAAGTTGGTGATTCTGGCACAGAAAACTCACACCTTAGATGGGGGCCCCATCTGTTCTGCACACAGACAGCATATCAAAATATAACGGTTACAGAACACAGATAAATACAATGTCAGACTAGTCCCTCTAGAAATTGAATTAGTTCTTCCATGAGTGCTCTCATTTTATATGAAATTTAAATTGTCTGCTAATGTGATAATAAGATGTTATGTTTTTTATATAAAACTATGTATGCAGATGGGCAAGATAATCTGGAATGCAATATCTAATTATGGAATATTATTATTTTTTTTTATATCAGAAATTTATGAGCCTTTTTTTGTAACTGTTTGGAAATTCTTAGGTCGACTAAGTATAAATGTCTCCCTCTAACTGAATTCATGGTAATTTTAAGAATTGAAAAAAAAAAATAAAGTAATTTATTCAAACTATTTATTCAAATTTTAAAAAGTAGTGTTAATTTATCTTTCAGTGTTTTTTTTCTCACTGATGAGTCAATGTTGCCTCTTAGAATACTAAGACATAGTATTAAATGTATTAAAAAGATACTTTAATTCAAGTAACATGCAATATATTAAATTTTATTTTAATATACTTCTAAAAAGTATACTTTTGTATTAAATATATGCTTAATTACACTTTTAAGGAATATGCTAAATACAAGCACTTTTAATATATTCCTAAAAAGCATAGTAAAAATAAAATTGTATTTATTTATTTTTATAAATTTTTGTTTTTCATTATCAATTCTTAGTTAAACTTTTAAGGAATATGCTAAATTAAGCATACTTTTAGTGACGTCTTAGTGTAAAACACACTTATGTTATTCTTACTTAAAGTATATTTTACATTACATAGAACATAAATTTTACACTTTTAGTGAATTTTTTATGTAATTCATTAATATGTCTATCCATACTGCTAAACATTTTAAAAATGTATCTATTTATCATTTTAATATTTGAAAATGTATGATATTTTGAAAAACATTTTTAACATCTACAATTTACAAAAGTTTGTCAACTATTATTTAGCGTTGCAATGGACTACTTTGAATATGTTGTTAAGTATGTTGTTACTTTGGTTGCAACCATAGTCTCACTTCAACTCGTCACATTATGACGACCCGGACCTGGCTAACTGTTTAAAATATAGAGCCGAACCCGCATGGGTATCGGGTCCTCTGAGCTCTAGCTTTTCAGCAAACGTTCTACAGTACTTAAGGGTTAAATATACTAATGTTTTGTTATTGTAATAAACAAAAGTTACTGTTGTGTATCACTGGTTGCAAGTTGTTAAAAAAGTGATGTTATGTTTGTGGTTTAAACTGTGAAGACACAGAAATATCGTCTATATAAACGAAAGATGCTGTGAAGTTAAGAAACACTACAAAACAAAATGTACGAAGCTAAAATAACCTTAACACTATCAACCACACTGAAATAAGAGTGCGTGTATTTTTATGTGCATCTGGTCACTTTAGTCCCAATGAGCATTGAAGTACACTTACAAGTACACTGATATTTGTATACTTACTACATCAAGTATATTAATAAACTTCAAGTAGGCTTTTTTGGAAAGGGTAGCCAAATCACAAAACATTTATTTAGCCTTTTTTAAAGCTCATATTAACAAAATTAAGTTTCTGGAAAATCCACAGTTTGTTCTCATGAAGCAAAGTCAATAATTTTGGATCCAACAGCATGCAGGGGAGCAGTGAGTTCAGTGGTAGTAAAGTTTTCATAAAGGCGTTTGTGATGTGTGGGGGAGATGTGAATGTAAGCTAGGAACAGAGAAATAAAAGAATAAAAAGGAAAATCAGTCCTTTATTGGTGCACATATTGAGAGCTCATGCCTTTTATCAGGACTGACAAAATAGAAATTCATAACCTCCATTAAAAGACAAAGAAAGGGCAAGCTAAATGCATGTTGAATTTAAACAAGTGTGTACTTATCTTTGCACACCCTTAATTTAAGCAAAATTGCCTAATTTACTTATTCTGAAAATTATATTTCTCTTTTTACTAAGCATGTTTAAAATATTTAAATGTTTATATCTCCCCACAAATTGTAGGAATAATTCAAATAAATGTACAAATGTATAAATATGAATTGATCATTGCTAGATAATGTTAGATAATGCATTAATTTAAGTCAACAAATGAGACCTTTTTGTACAGTGTTACCAAAACAACAAAAAAAAAGGTCTAAAAAGAAATGTCATTAACGTTGTACTGTAAAATTGGAATGTTATACATTTTCCCATGGAAGATACACCACTGCCTCATGTTTTTAGAAAGATAATCCTTTTATTACAGTAAAATTAAAAACAAAAACAAGAAATACATACAAAACAAGAAATAAATACTTTTATTCCAAACAAGAGAGAAACAAACACACACAAAATATTACCAAAAACCTCTTAGTGAGTAAAGACAAAAGTGATTAGTGAGGAGAAATTTCCTAGATGGATACAAAGCTGTCTTTGATTTGCACTTAACTGTATCCTTGAGACTGTGAGGAAAGAAATAAAAAAGTGCTTAATCAGGACTGGACAATAATAGTAACATGCACATCTTGGAGCATATCCCGTATATAAGCAATACTCATGTATCCTTAAAGAAGCCCAACGGTCTGTTAAAATGTAAAATGTTCTTCAGAACAGTGACAAGTACATGTCATACAGTGCTAAAAGGTTGGCTATGTTGAGGCAACGTTGTGTGTTTGTTGGGAAGGTACCCCTTCACTTTTTGATGCGAAGGGTCCCCTTCCTGTGAAGGGTTTCAGTTGTTTTGCTTAATGTAATGGTTTACATGCATATATAAATGTATTATATAATTTGTAACTTTTATTGGAGCACCAAATCCCACCCCAACCCTAAACCTACCCACCTCTGAACAATATTAGGGTCGATCACAGCAAACAGGCACATCAAAGGCAGAGACATAAGAATAATCCAATAAGTGTAGCGTGGTTCGGCAATGGTAAATCCAGTGCAATTTTTATTTATTCATTGGTGTAAAATTCATATAATATATGAATAACTGAAATGTTCTACAAATGGATAAGATAACTCTGCCATAGCATTTCACACTTTTTTTCATTTATTATAATGTTGTTTTTTTAAATAATGTATTGTAGTAATACAAATAATCTATAAACATAGTTGAATTCCAGGTGCACATTACATGCATAAAAAAAAAAGTTTTCTCACAATGGTATGCTGCTGTACTTTTTTAATGTACTCTGAATATTTGCATATGTGCACAACAATATATAATGTATTAACGTTTTATAGATATCAAAGAGTGTATGTGTGTATATAGGCCTATACAAAAAATCTTCATAATATAGTGGTGTGATGCTAATGCAACTAACTGATATACAATTTATGTATTTAAAGTACAATAAAAAATAACAATGCTTCAAATATGTTTTAAATGCAGTTAATGAAATATTAAAAGTACATTTTAAATTTATTGTAAGAAATACACTTAAATACCTGTACACTTAAGTAGCCTACATAAAAATATACTTAAAATGGGTATATGGGTAAAATCCATTTGAACACAATTTCAATGCATTAAATATACTGAAAATACATTAAAATGGAACTAAAACATATCTTAAAATATAGTTAATATACTTTGGGGCAGTTTCCCGAACAGGGTTTAAGAGTAGTCCTAGATTCAAATAAATGTTAAGGTCTTAGTTTTCATTAAGCCATGTAAGCCAATTATTAAACATCTACTTATCCAAAATACATCACAAAATCCGGTAGACAGTAGAATAAAAATATTTAATAACACAATTTGTGGAGTGTGGTAGTCTGGTAAGTTTTTTTTAACCATTTAATTCCAGCAATTTGAGGCATGTTTTTTCTCAATAAGAAAATAAAAATCACATTGTTTTACAGTACACATACTATTATACTATTACTACTATTATTAATACTATTATATTACATTATGTTAATTTGTTATATGTTTATTCTATACATAATATATGATAATTTAAAATTCACTTTAAAAACAAAAATGTATGAATTGTCTGGATCCAGATGTCCATTGGGAACATTAATTGTAGCAGGGTACCACTGCAAGCTTCCTGATGAAACCCCTGCCTCCATCAAGTAATTCATCCACATATCAGCGATATTAAGCATAAGTGAATTGCTCCCCTGTGGAATAAGCTTTTCAGGATACAGGTTAAGCCTGGTTTCATCATGTGGAAAGCTGTGGCAATTAACCACGAATCACTTTGCATAAACTGCCAAAAACCTACTATGAGTTTTTCAGTACCATTAAACACTGAAGAAAACAGAACCTAACTTTGTTGGATTTAAAGTCTTTTTATGCATATACACTATATAACCACAAGGCTCAATATAAATCATAAATATATAATGATGCCAATTCAAAAAGTTGTATTTGCCAAAAGCCAAAACTGGGATTTCAGTGAGTTGTTTATTTAACCTTTCGTCCTCCCTTTTATTCAGTCATACTGAGAAACGCAAAGACCTGTTGGTAGCACACATCCATATAGCTCTTAATGTCCTAAATTGTTTCATGCTGTTTAAATAGAGTTCGCTGTTGCATAAATATACCAATGACACATCATGTTTAAAATGAAAGAGAATGCACATCTTATTTTTAAATACAATACCTTCCCACCCTTTCCAAGGATACAACTTGCATTGACCTATTATTTGCTCTGGAGGTTGTTCAACTATACGTTTTCCAACTTTTATATTGGAAGGTGGCTGCAGAAATCAGGTCGGGTAAGTTTAGCCTGGAGGGGACCAAGGAGTGTTGGGGGTGGGGGTGGTTGCTGCTGCCTTTCTACATTTTGTTTGCACATTGCCTCGGTTGTTGTATGTGGACCAGCTTTTTTGGATCCCACACCCACATGACTGCGGAACCCAAGGTTTGGAGTTGACACTTGTCAATAGGGTGTGTCCTATTACAGTAATGACTCATCAACTTCTCAGATATTCACCTGTATACTAAATGTGTGGTTTTACCTTTGCAAATGTAAGAACAGAAATATCAGTGCTACTTGCATTTTTTTACGACAGCGTTTTAGTGCCACAAAAAATGATTACTAGTTTTGCATGTTTATAATATGCAGTCATTTGCCAAGCAAAAATGTTTTTAAAAAAGTTTTAGTGCCACCATCAAAAAAACTACGATATTAAAGTCTTAATATTACGAGAATAAATTAATATTATTACGAGAATAAAGTCTTAATATTACGAGAATAAAGTCATAATATTACAAGATAAAAGTCGTAATATTATGAGAATAATGTCGAAACTACGAGAATAAAGTCGTAATGTTACGAGAATAAAAGTCGAAATACTACGAGAATAAAGTTGTAATAGTACGAGAATAAAAATCAAAATATTACAAGATTAAAGTTGAAATATAATATTTAGTATAGTGCACTTGTAAATGACCCGGATTAAGAGAAGTCCACCGGAATATGATATTGAATATTGTTGTGTCCAAGCATCATCTTACTGGGATATATAATATATATATATATATATATATATGTCATGTTATAATATACATATAGTTTGTATTTCACAAAAAACTGGCAGATTTTGAAAGCTTAGAATATCTCCAAGTGCTCCCAATCTAGGCTGACTTTATTCTCGTAATATTTAAATTTATATTCTCGTAACATTTTGACTTTTATTCTCGTAATATTACGACTTTAATATCGTAGTTTTAGATTATTTTTTTTTTGATGGTGGCACTAAAACTCCTTCGTACATTTTTGCTTGGCAAATGACTGCATATTATAAACATGCAAAACTAGTAATCATTATATATTTTTTTAAGTTTTTGAAGCAAGTATCTTACGCTCAACAATACTGGATTTATGTGATCAAACATGTAATGTGCTTTCTGTATGACCATGTAACTCTACAAACTGCAGAAATGGTTTCTGAAAATTCAGCTTTTGTATCATATAAAATATGCATATGCATTTTAGAATAGAAAAAAATTATTTTAAATTTGTAATTGTAATTTTACAGTTTTACTGTTGTATTCAGTATTCAGTGAGAATTAGACACTTCTTTCTGAAAAATAGTTAGGTAGGTAATATAGATGTATTTGCGTTTTATCATCACAATATCAAACCAAGTGGAACGACAAAATACAGATTAACCATATTTTTTTGCATGCAGCATATAAAGGAAAAGGGGTTTTCCAATTTTCCAAATCCAATGATAGTGTCACATCCTTCGCTGTCCATAATATCCCACTATCCTGGACACATTTGTGACAGTTGAGTCCACAAAAAAAGTGTCTGAAGTTATTTGTATTTGTAAAAAATCCTTTTCACTATGCACCTTCACACACAAACACCACCTATAAAGTCATTGTCTGATAGGGCAAAGAGTCAACATTTTGAATATATAGCCAATAATAAATCTGACACCGGTTGCTTAATAGACATTGCATAAACAGTGAAAATGGTTCAGTGAAAAGGTCATGTCATTTAGTCATAAATTCACTTGGCCAAATAGTTTTTGAGACCACTGTGCATGTGTTTTAGGAGGTCTTGCTCTGCACATAGTATATAAATCATATGCAGTTCTACATGAACTCATTAAGTATATGGTCTTATCTGAAAATGCTAAAAGTTATGTTATGAGAATCAGCGTGCACTGCAATTTGCTGTCCCAGTGGACGCAGGTTGTTGCTGGAGACAGAGTGGGCAGTCTTCACCTCAGACAGAGTCATGAACAGGCAGGCAGGAGTGAGGAGGAAGAGAACCTCGATCCTGTGATAGCCATATGAGATTCCACATGCTCTGATGAGTCATTTCTCCCTCCCTCCCTTCCTCATCCCCCACTCCATCCCTCCCTCCCTACATATGAAGCGTATGAGCCTGAGTCATCAGCTAGCTTTCTTTCTCTTGCTCCAACCATGCTGCCTCGTCTCTTTTCTTTCTACCCCACCCTTTACTTCTTTCACTGTTTCTGTTACGCTGCCACCACTTTTTACCTGCCATTCATATTTTCTGCCTGTCTGAGGCTAATAGCAGGAGAACAATCGTTTAGAAGTGAACATATAGTCTGAGCAACGGCATTGGTATTCCCCCATTCACATCAAAAATTCCCCTCACTGCTTGCCTTGGAGACAACGGATGGACCTATGCCAAGATGTCAAAATGTGGCGTGAATGAGGGTAGCAGATATATTTGACCTAAGAGTTACTGATTTGAATGCACAACAGAACTCAAGCTCTGGGATCTGGATTTTACTGCATTAGAACATTTTTATTACCTGAAACGTAACCAAATAACAAAGCTCCGATTTTTTTAACACTCATCTCTGAAGGATGATGTCCATAAGGAAAGCACATTTTGGGCCTAATCACTATATTTTACAGATCCTGTGGGAGCGGTTATGTTAGGACTGATTTAAGAGCCGTTTATCGCTGAGCATTGCAAGAGCAATAAGGATTTTTAGGGGCATTATGACTGGGTCAGTATAACACAGCTGCCCCTAAAAGTCCCTCACTTTTCTTGCTGACTTATTCACAATTTCTTTGTCCAGCATCTGCCTGCTGTTCAAGAAATGTTTAAGGTTTATACCATGGCTCTACAGACTCAAACTAAAGCCCTAAGTAAAGGTCAGTCTGGGCTATAATATACCTCCTCTCTCTGAACAAGGGCCAACCATAATGTCAGACCCTTATTATTAGAATGCTTTAAATGACTATTTGAAATGACAAACTGTGTTTGCAACTCTCATTTACAAATTACAACACCTCTTGATCGTTCAGGTAGATTTTTCACAGCACATAACTTATAATCAAGTTATGCAAATAAAATATTAAAATAGTTTATGCAAACTATTATAATAGTTTCATGCAAACCTGGTAAAATTACTTGCGAATGACTAGTAAATGTAAAAATAAGCAAATATGAAATGTATGTTTTAATCTGTATATTATAATCAAATTATGGGTATTATTTAACGCATACTTTTTATTCCTGTATTAAGTGCTAAGGTAAAATATAGCAAATTAGATATTTTATTGTATCTGAATAGGAGCTAATCTTGTAACAGCTAATTAAATAATTTTTAAATATACACCTCATTATGATTCCATGTTTTTCGTGAGCTGCATTGAAAGAAGTTAATTTTCAATGATTACAGGCTTTTGCAACTGTCAAGATGTGTGACTGAGCCAGAACAATATACAAATCCTTTGGGAAACTATTGGCAGGCAGCTTTGAGAACTGCTTAATATGACAAACTTCATCAGACATGCTTGGTAGCTATCCTTGAATTCATGCTCACACTAACAAAGCTGTCTGTAACCTGCCTCTGCCACTCCCTATACAGTAAAATCTTTAAAGAGAACTGGCATACTTTAATTACACAAAAACAAATGAAATTCATCTTTTTGTTTTTTGACCTCTTGATGTTCTTGAACTTTTATTTTGCGTTTGAGTCTATTCATTTAAAAACATAGGATGAAAAGGTGAAGCTAGTCACTTTTTAGTAAACAAATTGGCCTAAATTGTTACATTTCAAATTGTTTCTATTTTTATATTTTGTATGTTTTGATTGTAAGTATATGTCTGACATACCACTTCAATATTTACAAATACCTCCACTTAAATAAAAATAAATAACAAAGTAAAAATATTATATAATATGACACCTATGTTTTATACTGAAAAATACTCAAATAAAATAAAATAAATAATAAATAATGAATTAAAAAAATAATTTCTTGTATCACTCATTTTTATTTTTTCTTTCTTTTAAACGTTACATAAAGTTAAATAAAGTTAACAAATACTGTTAAACTACTTCAGTCCGCAACATAAATTTTTTTCTGCTGTAGCCTATATATAACCTTTTTTCTGTGGTAATATGTATTATTTAATAATACATGCATCGTTTTTTCATGCAAATATTTTAAAAGCATAAATAATTCTAAATAAATAAAAATTAATGGTTTACAAAAGTTTTTTTTTAAGTGTGAAGAAAGGAAATTAAACATTTTATGTTATTAATGATCCCATTATCAAATAATAGAACATCTTTAACTATTCTGTTCTATTGTGATCTATTTCAGTAACGTTACTTTATTATTATCACTAATTAATTATCATCTATTCTAGAGCTAAACTCCACTACACACACACAAACACACGGTCAGTTGACAGAGATGGTCACATGGGCCGAAAACTGGGACTTTGTAGGCCAGTTGAATAAAAGGAAAACTCACCTTGCCCCCAAAGACCCAGCCTCTGACACACTCTCAATTGTTGCTGAATTTTGCCCCAGGCTGCGTGTTCGTGCGTTAAAAGTGTGTTAGTCTGCGTTAATCTATTACATTTGCAACAGACCATCGGCATATCTCGGAAAAACGATCATCCCAGCGCCTGTGACATGAGAAATCACGACACGACGCGTCCAGAGAAGAGCGCGCGAGCCTATCCAGCCGTCAGGGTCCCACTTTTTACCTGTCATTTTCACCATGTCCACCAACAGCCTTCCTCCTTGGAGCTTCTTCAGAATATATCGCCTGAAGAAGAACGGAAAATGTTGCCGTGTAGTGAGAAGTTGCTGCCACTCTTCACACATTATCATCACCCGCCCCCTTATTTGCGCCCAACTCCTCATGAAGACACAGTATATCCACAGGGACCGCTTACAACATTCTCCCTTTGCGCAAAAGTGGACGAAGGGAAAAAGTCAATAATACGCGGTGGAACCGTGAGCCACGTTAATGCGCAAGCCTTTTGAAATTCTCCATGTATGCTGTTTTAGCCAGAGCGACCCCATGTGCTCGGTATTAATGAATTATCCATCTGGCTGCTTTAGACATATCATATTGTACATGTTGCGCTGAAGCGCCACCGACTGGCTACCTTTGACCACATGCGGAATAAATTGTGTCTGGGACCAGAATCAGAAACTACTACGGTGAAGGCTTGGCTTATGAATATGAAATCAGCCAGACTATAACGTTGCTTAGTAACTCTCCGAGTGTCCATTCACAAACCCTATTTCATTTTTAATCTTTGGCTACTCTTTAGTTGAACCGCTTGCTGGTTTGACCTACTGGGTAGACGTCACTCAACCTAACTAATATACATAAGCCAATACTTTACCGTAGTAGGATGTGTATATTCGCGCCCGGGACCTCCCAAAATTGGATCGTAGATGTGACTGCATAGCCTGGTTATTTCAAGATCCTCTGTAGAACCGATAAAAATGCACTGTCATAATAAATCAAGTCATTTATGTGCTATCCAAACACTGGCTTAGTGGAATTTTATGAAAAAAAATCGTTACGTTTCTGCGTAGTGCCTTACTTAATATATAATTAGAATAAAATTCCATTTAAAATTTGTGTTACATGTATTTCTGGTTTATATAGGCCACTTTAGAAACTGAAATGATCCTATCATTAGACAACAAACTGTAAATGTATGCTTTTTGCTTCAGTTTTTTTTTTTTTTTAATTGAAATGAATTTAATTGGCGTTCTAAAAGGCTCTCGTTGCAGTGTGGAGCGGCCCCCTGTGGTAACACATTACTGTATACTATTCGTAAACACTGGTATTATTCTACTTTTTCTACTGCTGTAATTATAAAGGTTTATTTTATAGAACAAGTAAATAAAAACATTAAAACATATATATATATATATATATATATAAAGATTTTAAGAGCCATTTGAAATAGCAATATTGTGTTGTGTATTCCCCATGTTTCTCTGTTGTTTTCCAGATTATATTTAAAGAGATTTGTCGTTTCTCAATGGAAGACACGCCCTTTACAATGTCGTCATCACGGCAGCCGCTTCAGCTTCGAAGCGGAGGGTAACGTAAAGGATTTTTGTCATTACTGCCCTGGTATATTTTCGCAAAATATTCAGCTGCACGAATGATCATCCACATTGCATTCATTATTCAGCTAACATCGGCGATCCTCTGGTGAGTCTCCATCATTGGTCATCACGCTGTTTGTGCGAGCATCATGTCAGCTGATGATTGTTTTCATCTCTCTGACGCCTCTCTCTCATTATTCTCTAAATGTTGTTAACGTTATCTACTACTAATCCACGCATAGTGCTTTTTTATTCAGCACAGATTATTCTTTTAGCCATTGGGAGATATATGATGGGCCTAGTAAACTGAACAGTAATAACCTGTAAATCAGAGCAAAGTTGTTGTACAGCTCCTCATGCTTGTACGACGCATGTAAACATTAGGGGCTTCGAGTTGTATCTGAGTTCGTTCAGTCAGGTCAGGTGGGCAGACTGATTGGTCAAAAACGTAACTAAATACGTTATAATATAAAACCAAATCTCTTTAGTTTGTAAAGTGAAAGTCCTGTGACTAATTCTTCATACAAACGCGTGCATTGTTTTTAATATTTTCCATTTTGAATAACAAAGGCATCACTGTACCATGGGATAGTGAAGATGCCTGCACACTAGTTTTGTGTTCCCTAGTGTAAACTACATATTGCTTAATTATACAAACTTGTCATTGTTACACACCTATATGAAGAAAATAATTTAAAGAATCTTGGTGATCAAAACATTTCTAGGTCTTCTATGTTCTACAGAAAAAAGAAAATGGTTCAGAAAACGTTGACATGATTAAATTGAACTGGAAATCAGGTGCTGGGCATCCGGCCAGAGGAGAACTGGACCTAACTAAGCCTGGTTCTCCCAAGGTTTTTTCCCCATTCTCTCATGGATGGGGTTTTGGTTCCTTGCCGCTGTCGCCTCTGGCTTATTTAGTTGGGGACACCTGATTTCCATTGATTATCGTTGTCTTGACTACAGAGTCTCTGCATTTGATAATCAAAGTTTAATTCTCGTCATTATACATTACCATTACTCTATTGTTCTATTTGATAATTTTTAGTGCTTTGCTACAATCTGTATTGTTAAAAGCGCTATATAAATAAAAGTGACTTCACTTGACTTAAATGATAACAAAAATTTAATTTTTGGGGAACTTTTATTTCCATCCAGAGTTGCATTAAATTTCACCAAGAACTAGTATTTATGATGAGAGAGTCTGACCACTTTGCAAGGTATCATCTCAGATCCCAGATATTCTCAATAGGGCTAAGGTATGTTGGCCCATCTATGTGTGAAAATTATGTCTTATGCTCCCTGAACCATTCTTTCAGAATTTAAGCCTAATGAATCCTTGCATTGTCATCTTGGAATATGCCAGTGCCAACATGGAAGAAAAAAAAATCCATTGATGGAATAATCTTGTCATTCAGTATATTAATGTAGTCAGCTGACCTTATTCTTTGGGCACATAAACATTACTAAACCTAGACCCGAGTAACTGCAGCGACCCCAGATCATAGCACCTATTTGCTTATGGCGCTTTTCCACCGCATTAAAAGTCAAGTCCAGGTGGTAATTGTTTTTGGGTGTATTACAGTAGATGATGCATAAAGCAAACATTGAATGTATATGCAATCGTGGACCACAAAACCAGTCATAAGGATCTTTTTTTTTTTTTTTTTTACAATTTATATACAGTCTGGAACATAAGCGGTAACACATTACAATAAGGTGTCATTTGTTAACATTAGTTCAACTAACATGAATAAACAATGAACAACTAACATTGACAAAGATGAATAAATAATGTAGCATTGTTCATTGTTTGTTTATGTTAGTTAATACATTTGCCTGTGATTTTAATAATGCATTAGTAAATGCTGAAATTAACATTAACTATGATTCATTATTGCTGAAGAAGTATTCTTTATTCCTAGTTCATGCTTTCTAATGTTGTTAACTAATGAACTTATGGAAATCTAGACTCTGAAAATACAAATATTGAGAAAATGGCCTTTAAAATAGTGCAAATTAAGTTCTTAGCAATGCATAGTACTAATACAAAAATAGTGCTACTTATGATCAGGGTACATTGTATATATAAGTATGTACATTATTCCCAGGCAGTGTTACTACTTAAGTTTTACCCTGCCCACTCGTATTTTTTATTTTTTTTTTATTGGTAAAACTTATACCGTCTTCTATCAATACCGCTTTTCAGGCTTTCAGAATGCTATACCAATTCTACTCTATTCTCTGTCTCACAGTGGGGGTGGGGTGAGTGAGGGCTGCTGTGAGGATCCCACACTGGGGCAGCCACATACTGAATGGTGTCTCCCACAATGAAAGCGTTGGTGGATGCAGTCTGGGCGGTGTGGAGCATCGGGGCTTCAATCTATGACTACATCCACACCAGTGCCATGGAAGAACGCATTCACTCACTGGAGAGTGCTATAACCATCCACCAATGTGTCATCGGACTGCTCTCTGCTGCATTAGTGGCCCTCTTCACCTACATTCTGCTAAGGAAGCATTGATACAGGATTTCAGCCATTTTTTGTATGCCTACATCAGAGGGAATTCCAGAAACCATGTTGATGAGCTTTGCTCAGTTCCTTGTAAACGGATTTTAACATGTCAGATTTTTTCCTAATTTAATATTTGCTAAACTTTATTAGTTTCTAAGTCTGTTAAAATTTCACTACTGTATTATCTGGGTTCATGTAATTTAAGAGTAATCTGGTAAACCAAAACAAGCGTATCTCTAAATTAAAGTCTTTCACATGTCTTCGTAGACTTTTAAGCTCATTGATGGCTACCACAGAGAAAGATTCAGAGATGCTACCTATTCACAGTTCTTTACACAAAGCTTGGCGACAGCTAAACAAACACAACACAAAACAACTACTGGATCAGCAGGCCTTTCAGCCTGTTTGCTGCTATTGTCAGTGGAGGTTGGCTTGTGTCTTGGAAACATTTAACAAAACATTCTTGCTAATGACTAAGCATTAAATTATTTATTTATTATGTTAAAAATGGCATCTCTGCTTATTTTTCAACATGAGCATCTATGACTTTGATTAAATGATTGATTTTACAACTTGATAGAGAACTTAAAGTGTCCTTAATCACTGATGTATCTGGTGAAGTATCTGATAGTCATCTAGATAATGTTATCAGTGTATTAACTACTACTATATGTAAATGTCACACTTTTAAGGTGGGTTATTTTAACGTCGATTTCACTTTAAAGCTCATAAGTTAACGCACCATTGTGTTTTATAGGTTTTAATTTTTACTTTTAGCAACTTTTTTCTTGAAGCAACTTGAAAAACAATGTAAAATCTGTTGTCATAGCAAAGTGAATGTCTAGCTTTATAATGCAAAAAGAAAAGTATTTTGACTTTGAACTGATGCTACCTACTAAAGCATTTCTCTGCTGTACTATGTTTGAATTGAACTTTTGTTTTATTTGGTGTGCGGGTCTAAATGAGGATCTGTTAAAATTCAATGTAAAGTATTTCTTTAACAAAGACAATGTCATAATAAAATGTTTATTACTGGAACAACAAAAGCACAAATGTCTACGCACCAGCATGTTCGAAACATTTCAAAGGGACAAGGAATTTGGGCTTTTCAAAGAGAAATTGCTGACGATTGTGGTCCAAATATGAACAATTCACAAAGCACATTGAAGATTCATGCTGGTTTTACATGTGCCCGGTCTGCAAAAGTGTGTACTTTGTGGTAAAGCGCTCGACACTTTCGCCCTCCAGGGTCTTAATCGCCCTCCAATGGAGCTTCCCGCAGTTCTCTGGATTTCCGTGCCTTCCCAACTCTTCCTTGATGTATTCAATCCAGAGATCTAAGACATCAGATTATTTTGATAAGTAAAAAGCAAGTATGAAAGAGTTGCCTCTTTAAAGGCTAAAAGCACTGAATCACACTCACCTTCATCTGATGAACCAAATTCACGAAGCGCTCGCTCATAGCAGTCTCTGAGGTTACTCATCTTTGGTGTCTCCTGAGAGAATATTACAAATCATTAATATATTACATACTATTTCTAATTATATACATGTCTGCTGGTTACAAAATATTTTAGACACCCGTGCTACATAACTTTTACCTGCTCCTTTTCAATCTCGATCATCTTCCTGAAGAATGTCTTAGTGAAGGGTCTGTGTTCATGTAAGCTGAAACCCAAGAGAAGTTTTCTTTTTTATTAATTGCTTGTGCCTTATTTCTAGCAATACAGTGGTGTCCAAAAAGTAAAAAAAAAAAAATAAATAAATAAAAACAACTGGCAATGTAGGATTTAAACAAACAAACAAACAAAAAAAGGTTTCAGGACTTGTAAAACTATTATTTTGAATAATGCAAAGTATTTTTTTCTACTGGCTTCAGCGTTTTAGGTTTTACCATGGAGCACACTTGTATTTAATGTATACCTTCTGAATGTTTTTCTAGCCCTTTTGTAACCACCAGATTTATATGACCATTCAAGGTATTTCTCCTTCATGGCAGATGACACTGCAGGTACTGGACACAGAAGCCCTTTCTGCAAGTACAGGATCAGGAGCAATTTAAACACATTTTATACATGAATTACCTTAGAAATCAAATTAAACAATAAGCAGGACTATATAAGCAGGAAAGAGCTCGTTGGATTTATATCAGCCATAAATAATTGGTCTTGGATGAGTTTGTGTGCAAACATTTTTAACTCACCTGAAAAAAGTTCTCTGTGTCCTCTGGTACCTGTGAGGTCATGCTCCAATCTGCCTGCAGTTGCCATAATGGCAGACTTTCCTGTGGAACATATTATAGACTTATTATATATTTGGTTTTACTCCCCACATGCCACAATAAAAATATATTAACGTTTAAATGAAAAGTGAAAAATTTATAAAATATTGATATTAATATATTATATTAATATTATATAAATATTTAAAATATATTAATGATTAATAAAATATTAATTTATATATAAAAGTTAATTAGCAAAGAAACTACCATTTTTAACAATTTTCCAAACTCATGTTTTTTTCCCATTGTGCACTGCAACAATCTCAATCAAACTAACAGAATAAAATACACAAACAAAATAATTATTTGACTCTTGGAACTCATTTTTACAATTCAAGTCAATTTCCTTTCTTTCAGTGAAGTGCAAACTATGTTCTTTTGAACATTCTCAAATTGGTTTATCAGGTTTGGCACAAACATTTAATCTTCACAAAGCAAAGAAATCCTAAACTTCATGTGCAATTGTCATGCTGATAATATAAATTAATGAAAATAAGTGCATTTGCATTACTGCTACAAGGATTTGTACCTCATTGTACTATATTTCATCACAGCAATGGGTTCCTACACTGTTTGCCCTTAATATCACAAATTCTACAAGAAACTGACAAAACTATATTGTTTGGACAAAAACACAAGGATATGAAGAACAGAAATGAAACAGGACATTATATCACTCTATAGCATCATGTTCCCATGTGGTTGGATATTGGCCTCTTTGTTGGGTTATGTAACTATAGGCTTCATAATCCTACACACGTGGCCATTTCTCACTAGCTGGTTTACAAAAAGAGCGCTGAGGACAGAACTGAGTGGAAACTTTATAGTTATACATAGAAATTCTTGTTCTCAAGCAGCAAAGCAAGGTGCTAGCAACACCAAGGTGAGAAGTTTAATTCTCAGGGAACTGATAAAACTATGTCTCAAAAAGCAATGAAAGTTATTAATTTAAATGATAATCGATAATAGAAATTCTACCCAATTATTATTTATATACAAGTTTTTTTAAGCATTCAGAATTAATTTATTCAAGTGGATAAATTAGGGCAAAACTGCTGTTAGATGATGTCCCACTTAGAGGCAGCTGTGGCACAACTGCTACCTTGGGATTCACGTGTTTCAGGGCTTCCTGGAATAGATGTCCCGCCTCTGTGCTCTCCAGATGAACCAATGTCTGGAGGCTGAAGCTCCACATCTCAACCGATTGGCTGAAGCGCTGGGTGGTTGCGATGGCGATCTGGGTAGCAGATACTGTATCCCCCGACGACAACAGGACCTGTAGCTGTTTTTTTTGGAGACGATAGTGACCTATATTACTACAACAGCACCATTTTACTTAAGTGCTGCATAAGGTGTGTAAGAAGGAGATTTTTGCAATAACAGTGAACATTACCCAGTTCTTGTAGAATGTCTCGTGCAAAAGCTTGGTGTCATGAGCACTCTGTAAGACTCTGAGTAATCGTTCCTTTCGCTGAAAATGTGAAAAGTAAAACGCTATTTCAGAATATTAAAAAGTATGAAAATACAATCATTAAACATTATATATATGCTCAAGAACAAGTTGTTTATAGATGTACTTGTAAACTGTTTACTAATGCATCATGTATAAAAGGATGGAATTAGATTTAACTAATCAGTTATAGTGTGTAGTTATTATAAAGTGTTAAAATATTTAAAATGTAAACAATAAAACTTAAGATGAGACACAGATTTCAATATTAATGGGTGAGATCTTTTAGTATTGGCTATTGTTTAGCCTAATGATAATGTACACAATTGTTAAAAATAACTAATGTCTTTAATTTGTAGGGTTATAAAATTTGCTTAAATTATACATAAGCTTTCCATTGTTTTGTTATGATAAGACAATATTTGTCTCAGATACAACCATTAAAATATCTGGAATCTGAGGTTGCCAAAAAAAAAGCATATCCTATTGATTTTTGGCATATAAGAAAAATCAATTTTGAAATACAGTGTATTTTTGGCCATTGTAACAAATTTTCCCCAGCGACCTAAGAACTAAGGTTTTGCGGTCCAGTGTCACATACTGTATGGTTTAATATAAGAAATCAAAATTTCCAAATATGGTAAATACTGCTGTGCTATTCTGATTAGGGGTGCACCGATCCGATATTGGGATCGGAGATCGGCCCCAATATTTAAAAAATAGCTGGATCGGAAAAATGAACAGATCCACGGGCCGATCCAGTTTTTTTTCTTCCTCCGTCGCAGCCAGTTTCTGTAAATATAGGTCGCATCATTCATTAGCAGCACGTGTGTCGCATGCTTGAACAGTTGGAGCATAAGCAACATGAAACGAGTTGTGTGGAGATCAGTGTTAATTTAATTGACGAGTAATTTTTGTTAATGTTCGTCAACAAAATCTTTTTCACAGACGAAAATGAGACTATAACGAACGAAAACTAATTTGAAATGACAAAAACTATGACAAAAATCAACATATAAAAACGAGACGAAAATGTTATGGAGGGACGATTGGAAAGATTATTTCAGAATGAATGTAAATGAAATAAATTTATTTATATTAAAAATATTTCTGCTTGAAAGAATGAATAATATGGTAAACAATATAGAATGCATAATTAACTTTGTATTAGTTTATTCTCGGGTTCAGCTGCTGATTTATTTTGAATTCATGCAGGACTTTGCACATAATATATTTATGATGTTTGTTAACTTGTTTGATTACTATTGTATGTTTGACCAATACACTTTGGTTTCTACTACTACATTTTATTACATTTATTTTAAGAAGTTTATTTACATTCTATTTTCGATTTGAATGCACAATTGTTCTTTAAATGACAAATAAGTATTCAATACATTACATCTGTTTTGTCTTAGTTAGGAAAGTTTGGTGCCTTTAATTTCTTCTACATGGTGAAAGAAGGTATAAGGAAGGTATGCAGTTTATAATATAAATTCAACAATGGTATCAGAACTGTATCAGGTATCGACAGACATATAAAGTCCAGGCATCGGTATCATTATCGGGACTGAAAAAGTTGGATCGCGCATCCCTAATTCTGATCAAGATTATACCAAATTCTACAGGTTTATTACCTTTTCCTTGAGTTCAGTGACGTTTGTCTTCCTCTTATATCTCTCAAGACAGAATTTGACATAACATGTCCACATGGCCTCTATAAAAAACAAAAAAAGTTACACGTGAGTAGACAGATGAACCCATGACAAATCATTCATTCAAGCTTGGTATTCTTAAATGCAAATACTGAATTTGCATCATGATACCTGTATTAAGGCTCTTCAGTGCCTCCTCATAAACGACACAACAGCGTTCTTCTCTGCGATCTGTATCAGAAGCTCTTCCTTTTGCAGACTCGAGCTCCGGGGCCCCAGCAGCATCCAGCTCCCGCTTAGCCATGAAATCCCACATCATGCAGTCATCAACATACTGACTCTGAAGACTGAACACATTTACAGGAAGACATGAAAAGTTTGTGTAATGTTTGAATTTTTTGTTCCAACTTTTAATATTGGTTTTGGTGTTGATCTGTTCATTAATACTAGCTCCTACAGCATTTTAACTGCTGATTATTCAAGAAAAAAAATGACAAATAAGTCAATTGAGGTGATTACCTAAGAGTGATAACTAAAAAAATAAATGTGTCTACTTAAATTCCCCAATCTTAGAAATGGTAAGCAAAAGGGAAAAAAAAAACTCTTTACTCCTGCAGGATGATGTCCTGTAGCTCCTTTGTGAAGTCAAAGATGGCAGCAATCTGTAGCAGTGACAAGATGAACTCAGACCCTGATAAGACAAGACAATAAATGCACAGCACTCAGTTAATACAACCTGTTGAGTTGAAAAGTTTTGTGGAAATGTAACTGACCTTTAATTTTTTGTGCAGCATCTCTGTACACCACCTCAGCAAGTTTTCCACTTAAGATTTCAGAAGAAAAAGTATATTCCCCCTAAATTGAGAAAACATTTGTTACGCTTGCTTTTTACTTAGCAGAAAATAGAAAGGACTCAGATCTACACCTATAACCATACCACATCTATTTTAGCTTTTTCCAAGTCATGCTGCTGTTTCCTCAGTTTCTCAGCATGCATGAGCTCCATCCGGAAATACTGTGCAAAAACATAAATTAATGTTTGATGTTTTATTACATGAACATCATAGTGGACTGTTTATGTTTCAATGTTTTATTAGTTGTTTCGGGCAAACGAAAACAGAAGCCAATGTCTTCTCACCTCCTGATAGACTTTCTTATTCACAGGATGAAACCGCAAGGCACGGAGGAAGAGATGCCGAGCGCTCTCTGAAGAGTTCCTGTCCTCCATCTCACACTTAGCAGCCATTATCCACAAAGCTGCCAGCAATATAAAAATATTAAAATTTCTTACACCTCTAAAGTAAATGACTATGAACGCTATATAGAACAATAACTCTTTTAGACAAGCCAGCTAAAAATTACTCTCTTTAAATAAAAGCTCACCTGGTTTGTCAGGATGAATAGCTAACATAGACGACAAAACCTTGCTGAGCTGAGACTTTGTGCCCTAATTAAAAAAAATGATAGGAAACAGAATTACGTAACTGATCATCAATCATAACACAACACTACAGAGACTCTACTACAGAACTGTTTGTTTTTAATTCATGCTAAATAACAAAATCACATACCCATTTCTTATTAAAGGCAACCTGAGAAAGCCAGAGCTGCACATCTTCCTACAGAAAAGCATAGATTTGAATCAAGTTAAATACTGTACATCAATTTACAACATCTAAAGTAAGTTTTTTTTTTCATATTGACCAACCTGCCATTTTGTTGTGGCCCTTCTGAAAACATGGTTTATGCGATGAATGATGGGATACTCAATTTCCTCCCGTTTAAAATGGTAACCAATTCTCTATACACACAACAGTTCAGTTAGGGTGCATACGGCCTATTTACATTTACCAATGCCAAAATATTAAATTAAATTACATTTTTTAAATATATACACCAAAGCTCTACTCACTGCTCGTCTCTTCTTGATAAGCTCTAGCACGTTTATTTCGTACTAATGAAAATCAGAAACAAACATACTAAATGAAATGGCACATATCAAGTTATTTGGACCATTCCAGGTAACCACAATTTGTACTGATGATTTGTGTACTATTGTGTCAATACAGACCTGTATGTATGTAATAAATTCGTCTTTGCTCTGAACTGTTCGGTGAAGCTTGTATTCAAGAGCAGTAGATCTTTTCAACATAGACCTGAAACAGATGTTTTAATTGAGGAAACCGTTTCACAGTAGAAGAAGTTGTTTCTATTTGTTGTGTTTGTGTGCACTGTGATACTCACTTAACTTCTTTACTGGTGAATAAACCGACTCTTTCCAACTGTTCAAGCGCTGGTATTCTGTCCTCTAATCGCTGTTGCACAATGTCTGCCATTTCTAAGGATTTTGAGGTAAATCTTCAAACAAATGTGTAATATATTCAAAGGCTTAGCAAAGGAACGAAACCTGACTTGCTTCACATCCCTACACACGTGGGGACGGGAAGTTGTCATGTGCTCTACATCCGGTTGCTCGTCAGAAAATTTTTCCGACGGGAACTCTGTACTCCATAGATGGATCCTTGATATGTATTGCTATAGTATATACCTGTTTGTTTTAACGATTAATATTAATAGTTAATAACATTAATAGTTAGGCAATTTTTATTGAATTACTTTGTGGAGTGGCGAGGGCCAAATTTTCACTCTATCATTCGTTTGAAATGTAGACCACACAAACAGTATTTCGGTGTATGCGTTTATTAGATATAAGTAACTAAACAGCTCGCGATTTACGTTTTTCTTTCCCGCGTTCTCTCTCTTCTCAGAACCAAAACATTCTTGGCGGCAATTTGTCTCCTCTACCAATCTTAATCTCGTGTCTTTCAAGGTGCGTCAGGCCAATTGAAAACCTCTATGTCACCAGAAGACGTCTCCGATTGGCTGACACATTATCATGGGCGGGTTCTTATTGCACTTTCCTGAAGGGCTCGGGCGATACAGTATAACCGACGTTCCTGACTTGATAGGATTTTCCCATCCCAAATAAACGCAATTTCGGTTACAAATAACTGATAGTTATTACCCAAGTCGTTTATTTAATCCGGTCCGTAAACAGCTGCCTGTATGGATGGATAACCCGGTGCCGTTTAACTCTGTTTTCGTCGCTGTGAAAGACCGCAAACTAACGTGCTAATTTTCATCTGTTGAGGATCAGTGACCAGACTAAGGACACACATCAAGAACATATTTATAACTCATATGATTTATTCATATGAGTCATATTAAAACATGTACAAGTCACAGAGACTGGTGACCATCAATATCTGATGTTTAGTTGATGGTAGAGATCTGGTTAAAGGAGCGAGGGCAGCTGTCTGTCATTAATGGGAATATATTTATTTCGCCTAGTGTTGTTTTGTTGTGAAGTTTTGGATAGTTGTTAGTTTATGATGGCTCCTCAGAAATGCTCGGCCCAGGTGATGAACTGTAAAGCCAAGGCTGCTGAATACCCATCCTCTGGCGTGAGCTCCATAAAGAAGCCCAAGATGGAGCAGCTGCAGGCCGACCATGAGCTCTTCCTGCAGGCCTTTGAAAGTGAGTCTATATCTGTCTTAAATTAAAACACCATTGCAACACTATTATATATATCTTTTGGCCTTTGGGAAAGTATATTAACCACTGTTCTCTGGTTTGCTACTACTGCCATTAGATATAAGTCCATGGTTTTAGCTGTGTAAAATCTTGTGGCTGTTTTTTAACACAATGCAGTTTTTTATTACAAAGTAATAACTAATTCTGCAGTTACTGTTTATTGTACATGAAGGGCTTGTTTTTGTTAATACTTCTGTATTTTCTGTTTAGAGCCTACTCAAATATACAGATTCCTACGAACAAGGAACCTAATAGCTGTATGTATACCTTTTGTAGATTATTCATGAGCTTAACATTTAATTTATATTGAAGTCAGGTCTGTTTATACTTGGTTTTATTCAATTTTCTTGCTCTTTTACAGCCAATATTACTTCATCGGACCCTCACCTTTATGTCCCATAGAAACTCTCGAACAAATGCCAAAAGGTAGGTAGCTTCTCTATGTTCTAATAATTATCTGAATATCTGCTTTGTAGGTCTGTAAAATGATTGATCGCATTCAAAATAAAAGTTAATGTTTACGTACTTTATGTGTGTGCACTGTATTTAATATGTATATGTAAAAATACTAGTGCTTGGCAATAATTTATCACAATTAATCACATCCAAAACAAAAGTTTTTGTTTACATAATGTAAACAAAATAATGCGTATTTTTATTACGTATAGATAAATACATACACATGAATGCATACATTTAAGTAAAAGGTTATGTTTATATAGAAAATATATGTATATATACAATAAAGTATATGGATAGGATATAAATATATTTCCAAATTGTGTCCTTACATGTACATAATAAATATACACAGTACACGTATATAAGCAAACACCTTTATTTTGGATGCGATTAATCATTGCCTGGCACTGATAAATACACATGCATGTATTTATTAGGGTAAAATATTTTATATTAATGAATAAAACATTTATATTTTTATGTAGCATAACCTATATACAAGTATGAGTAAATAGGTTTTTTTATGAGTAACATATCTCTGAAGTATATTCCCATTCTTATTCATAATTTTAAGCACTCCAGGGTAATTATGTACATGAAATTATCCATCCATGGTTTCTTGTTTCACAGAAATATATATAGGAGGGAAAACAAAGCACAAATTAACTTAATCATCAACACAATTAGAAAAATCAATTAATATATTTGAAGTGCAGCAAAAGATAATTGAGCTGATGATTTTTCTGAAAAATAATTTACGCTGGAGATTGGAGTAATGATGTTCAAAATGATGTTAAAGTATGCACCTTATTGTTCAATGTGGAATTAAGTCTATGAGGGAGTTTTTTCCGATTCATTATACCCTATAGGTAAATAATGAGGAGAACAAAATGGGAAAATTGTTTGCACTACAAACCAGTGTGTTCATAATTAAGACAACAGTAAAATAATATAAGACACACAGATTTTCAATATGAACAGCTAAAAATAGCTGGATGCAAATGATAACGGAAGCTATACCGATCCTAATTTATTGTAATTTACATGAATATTTACCAAAATGTACATTTTGATATTTTGTGCATATGATTTAAGAAATGCTCTGTGTATGTAGAAGGCGTAGCCTTGATAACCCTGCAGTGTGTGTGTATTTGATGGAGCAATTTTTTAGAAATTAATGTCTAGAAATTAAACAAATGTTTAGTTTTTAAACCAAGATTATGCTGCAATAGTTATTTGTCAGCTACATTTAAATTCTTAGTTCCTGCAATTTTGCTAGTTTACAGTTTATTCTCCTTGGGTCCTATGGAAAGTTTTCAGTCTTGAAAATTCCTGTAATCTGCAACCCTAGTCTCAGTCAAACAACCCCTACATCAGCACATGTTGTTTAGAAGGGTTTACGAAAAATTCTCCTCACTCATCTGAAAACAATCTCCAGCATGTTCAGTTGTCAGACTGGACTGGAACTACAAATGTGACTGGCTTCTATGGTCAGATGAAACTAAAAAAATAGTTTTTTAGCAGCAATCACTCAAGATGGGTTTGGTGAACACAGGGACAAAAGTACTCCATGTGTACAATGAAGTATACTGCTGTGTTTTTGATATTGTGGGCCTATATTTCAGCTGGAGGTCCTGGACATCTTGTTTAGACATGGCATCATGGATTCTATCAAATACCAACAGATAACAAATCTAAAACTGACTGACTGTGTTAGAAATTTTATAATGAGTCATGGTTGGGTCTTCCAGTCTGGGACAATAATCCAAACACAAACATCAAAATAAACTAGTCTAGAATTAGTCACTGAGCACAAAATGAAGCCTTTGCCATGGCTGTCTTAGTCCTCTGACCTGAACCCTGTAGAAAATCAGTGAGGCGAACTAAAGAGGAGAAGCGCCATCTTGGAGCTGGTATTCTGAAAGATCTGGAGAGATTCTGCTTAAAGGAGTGTTCTAGGTCAGGTGTTGCTAAGATTAAACAAGGGTGCCAATATTAGTGGAGGGCACTCTTTGTGTGTGTGTATATATAATGTACATGTATATAAAATAAATAGTGCTGTCATTAAATTAATCATGCTTAGTCGCATCCAAAATAATTTTTTGTTTACATAATGTTGGTATACCATGTATATTTATGTAGGTATAAATACACACACTTACAGCATATATTTTTTAGAATATTTACAAATGCATGTATTTGCATATTAATATTTATATAATTTATATTGTATGTAAATATATATTTTTTGATATATACATAACATAAACACGCACAAATATTTAAACACAAACTTTTATTTTGAATGCAATTAATTGTTTTGCAGACCTGCTTTGCATTGCTTTTCTTACAGCATATTTATTGAATAAACTGGCCTTTTTTTCAGGAACACATTTAAAGTGGATGATTTGATGTCCAATGTGGAGAGAATGAAAGGGGAGCCTGACTCTCAGAGGTACAGTACTGGTCTTCTACAGATGTTTTTGTGCTGTTGTTTTACACAGATATGAGCCTAAATGTTGGAATATAACATTACAATACAATTTTTAACATCTTAACAATAGGCGTCATAGGCTCGCTGACTTTGCAAATGTTTCCAGAGAAAAAAAACGGCCTTTATAACTTTCAGGTTGTTCATACTGATGCAGAAACATGAGCCTCATTACTAGGACATAACGATTAATAAAAAAACAAATTGTCTTAAAATTGTCTTAAAACATCAACATGATGAAACTCAAAGGTTGCATTTCAGTGTGAACAGACCAAAACTGAACTTGCTCAACAAAACAAAACTTTGTGAACGATGGCATGGCTGTCCACATTTTCTCTGTGTATCCTTGACGACCGGATAAACCATAAAATCATGCGCATTGTTGTACCCATAGTTATAAATCGGTAGATTCCCCATTTTACAGCATTTTGATCTGCAATCTAAATAATAGTGATTCTACCTATACATATTTATGGTCGGACCTGCATATATTGTCATGTGACATGTATTTTAGGTTGTGTAATGTAGATTGTTTCTGAAACCCAGTGGAAACTAGGATCGTTTTCATACTAAAATGGTGTTTTAAATTAAAATGTAAATTGGAACCATCTAAAGTCTAATGCTAAAAACATCTGTGATCTCATATGTAACTTTCTGTGCAATCTGTCCACTCTTAATGCCCAAAATTAAGGACTGTTAATGCCAATAATGCCCAGAGTTGTTCTGATTTTTGACAACTTGTTGACTCTTCCAGTCAGCAAAGTGGGATAAAAATCTGACCAAAAGTTGTGTAGTGTATTGAGTATCTTGATAGAGATGGTATTAGTCTGCTGTTTTTAGAAAGACTGTGTTTAAGAGTGACTGATTAGTTTAATTGGTGTTACAGGAAAATGTTTTAGGATCATTTGGTTCCAAATGGTGATTTTTGTTATGTATTGTTTGTTATTTCAGTTTGACTTCACATCTACAACTGACGTTCACTGGATTTTTTCACAAAAATGGTGAGTTTTGCCTAAAATGCACCATTGCATCTGAATTGTCATATTAATGTACAACCAATATTTTAGCATTCTGATATTATTTTGTTTTTTTAACCAGATAAGCCATGTCAAAACTCAGAAAATGATCAAAACTCAGTTTCACTTGAGGTGCTACTTGTCAAAGTCTGTCACAAAAAGCGTAAGGTAAGCTTTTCTTAATGTTATTTTATAAGAATGTTTTGTTTTGGGTTTGTAAGGACTTGTGGGTAAGTAAATGTTCATATTTAAGTGAGGTATCACTATAAGAGTGAAGAAAAAAATTAAAGTATGCCTCTCATTTTTGTTATGATGGTCATTTTGGTCCCTTAGGATGTCAGCTGCCCTATAAAGCAAGTGCCTACGGGGAAAAAGCAGGTGCCTTTGAACCCGGATCTCAGCCAAACCAAGTCTGGTGCCTTCCCTTCCCTACTGGTGTCCAGCAATGAGTTTGAGCCAAGTAACAGTCACATGGTGAAATCCTATTCTCTACTCTTCAGGGTGTCTCGTACAGGCAAAAGAGACCCCAACGGTTACATCAGCAGTGAGACAGATGAGAATATTGGTGAGTGGCAGTGTGTGTACACAGTGTGTGATATCTGTAAAAAAGTGTTGAATGCTATGTAAAGGCTCTGCACACTTCACCCTCATTTGTTTTATGGCTTTAGTGTATTAGGTTAAAGAGAGATCACTCATAAATGAAAATGGTGTCATCATTTACTTATTCTTATGCTTTTCCACACCTGTATGACTATCTTCTGTGGAACAGAAAACAAGATATTTTGGTACATACAATGAAAGTCAGTGGGCTCTGGTGTTCTTTGGACCCCACTGACTTTAATTGTGAGCACATAAATGTTACTTTAAAATATTGTGTTCCACAGAGTAGAGAACGCTATACAGGTTGGAACAACATGGGTGATAAAGCAAAGACAGCATTTTAATTCTTGGGTGAGCTAGCCCTTTAATTTCCATATACCAAGGAGGTGGATGACACTTTAAGAAGTATCATGTTTTTTCAGAAAATCTGATGGTGAGTGACTGACTGAAATCGAACCTTTTCTGTCGTCTGTCCATGATGATGTGAAGAACAATTAAAGTCAGCACCCTACATTTTCAAATATAGTCAATACAGTCATTTGAGCACTGCCTTCTGCATTTATGTAGCCTCAGCCTCACAAATGCTAGATGGAACAAAACAGTCCTTATGCTTTTATTTATAGATGTAAAAGAGGAACACCCATCCAGAAAGAAGAGAAACTCATCCCACAGAGGTGACGGAGAGATTCCAGAAACGTTTGTTGCTCAGATGACTGTTTTTGATAAAAACAGGTTGGTACTAGCAGTGTTTTCAAAAGGCTTCATTTTACATAGAACTACCAGAAAAAATTCCTTGTGTGATAAAAAACTGCACAATATAGCTGTATAATTGTCCTTTAGGCGGCTACAGCTGCTGGATGGAGAGTATGAGGTTTCCATGCAACAGATAGAAGACTGTCCAGTCAGCAAGAAGAGGGCCACATGGGAGACCATACTGGATGGAAAGGTTGGTGGAGGAAATAACCTTCTAGCTTTCCTGCAGGGTTTTGCTTGACAGTCAAATAAGTCATGTTAAATAAAATATCTTAACTGCTTTCAGAAATAAAGTTTTTTTCCCCCACAAAATTCTACTAGATATATGATTTCATTCAGACACAGTTGAAGACTGCAACCATTGATTCTTTTATTTTGAAGAGGCTGCCCCCATTTGAGACCTTCTCTCAGGGACCCACTTTGCAGTTCACGCTTCGCTGGACAGGTGACCCCAGTGACCCTTCAATAGCCCCTGTGGCCAAACCTCTCTCCACCCGCAGTTCTGACACCAGCACCACAGAGAGCAGACCCAGCACTCTCCGAACTGCACATGTTGGTAAGGAAGCAAACAGTTTGCTATCATGGCCTGTTTTTTTCGGTTTAGTTTTTGTAAGGTATCTTGTTCCATAATATCTGATCAAACGTTTTTTTGTGACAGACCTGAAAAGGTCAGTATAGGAACTTAACATTTTATTCTCTCAGTGGCAAAGGATTTAGTATGCACCAGCATGCAGACCAGGAGAGAGCAGTCCCCCTGTGATCCTAGACAAAAACTACGCATCTTTTATCAGGTAGAAATTAAGAACTCTCTATTATAGTACATTAATGTATAAAATCAAATCCCTTGTATATTACTTCATAAAAAAAACAATGTACTCAGTAGGTTTACTAGAGAACCATCTGCAAAGAAAAATAAAATCTCAAGAAACTTTATGCAACATGGTATTTCTGTTCGTCCACAGTTTCTGTACAACAATAATACTCGTCAGCAGACAGAGGCCAGAGATGACTTACACTGTCCCTGGTGCACGCTTAACTGCCGAAAACTTTACAGCCTGCTAAAACACCTCAAACTCTCGCACAGTAGATTCATCTTTAACTATGTGGTGAGCACAGCAGGACACATTCATGAATCTCTTGTTTAATTTCAAAAGTTAAACAGAATCGATTTATTAGGTTAAAAATGTTTATGTAGTTGTATACAGGGCTGGGTGGTATGATGCTATATATGTTGGTAATGTGTGTTTATAGTCAGAGATTTCAATGTATCTTGGTATGTAAATATATCTGTATGTAGTATCACTTACTGTTCAACCTACTGTTTTTGAATGCTGTTTTCCAGCCTCATCCTAAAGGTGCTCGGATAGACGTGTCTATAAATGAGAGCTATGATGGCTCGTATGTTGGAAATCCGCAAGACATCCATAGCCAGCCTGGCTTTGCCTTTAGCCGTAACGGCCCCGTTAAGAGGACAGCGGTCACCCACATACTTGTTTGTCGGTATGAAACTGGTCTCAATGGGTTCAGGGGAAGATGTTGTTATTATTGTGGTATTTTAGTTTTATGTTTGAAACCAACATAAAATTTGAATTATCAGTTATGAATTATTATTATTATTATTATTATTATTTTTTTTTTTTTTTTAATTAAACCTTTTAGGCAGGAACTATTTAAAATCAGCCCAGTTGTTTTTTAAACGGAGCTTTTCCTAGCTTTGACATCATAATATATACAAGGATATGCTTATTGAATAAGCTGCCAGAATGTCTGTAAAGGTTTTAATGTAGGGAAAAAAATCAGGGTAATGTGCCAAAGTCAGCAAATTAGTTTTTTCTTAAACCATTATGGCCTGGTTTCACAGACAGGGCTTATACTAAGCCAGGATAAGGCTGTAGTTCAAAATACTGATGTGCAAGTTTGCACTGATATATTCTAAGATTCTAAGAAGTTTCTTTCAGTTAAAACTTAATTAACTGAAGTACTCAGACTTACAATCTAGTCTGGTGCTAGGCTTAAGCCTTGTCTGTGAAACCCGGGGTATGAGTTTTACTTGATTAAAAAAAACACTGCTCAGGCATTTACATGACATTAATTATTGTTGGCATTAGGCCTGTCATGATAACAACTTTTTGTTGTGCCATTTATTGGCCCATAAATAATTGTGATAAATGATATTATTGCCATTTTAAGATAATTTTATGCCACTGAATGTATAATCATAATATAAAAGCATAATAATGCAAAAAGGCCTACACACTTTCAATTGACATTAAACATTTAATTCTTAAAGATTTAGATCATGGAAATTAAGTATATATGCAGATTAATTTTTTTTTTAACAATTTGAACTAGCACCTCATGACTTCACCATGTTATGTAAGAAAAGCTGCAAGAGATGTAGGCACAAGTGGAATACAAATTGTTATTTTTTTAAGTTATTGTTATTTTTTTTTTATAATTTCTTTTTAATGTAAATATAATTGGCAATATATTGCATCACCAGAAATTATTGATGTCAGGTACATATATTATGTGTGATAAGTCAATATATTGATTATTGCGACAGGCATAGTTGGCATAAGCATTTTGCATCAGTCACCCAGTGTTCTCTTTACTGACAAAATTATGTGTTCTGCATGATAAATGCTAATCTCTCCTGTTTTACATATGGTTATGATGCAAGAAATGTTAACAACCGATTTTTCTTAATCCTCCACTTTCTTTTAGGCCAAAGCGAATTAAGCCAAGTCTGTCCGAGTTTTTAGAATCAGAAGAGGGTGAGCCAGAGCAGCAGCGTACTTATGTGAGCGGACATAATCGTCTGTATTTCCATAGTGACCGCTGCATGCCCCTCCGTCCACAGGAGATGGAGGTGGACAGTGAGGATGAGCGGGATCCAGAGTGGCTCAGAGAAAAGACCACCACGGTTAGTCGACTGCTCAACCAAGTACAGTTTTAAAGAAAATAAAAAATCTTGCTCTTTTACATATTCAGATCATGCTACATGATTGGTATGTTTTATTTTGCCTGAAGCAAATTGAAGAATTCACAGATGTAAATGAAGGAGAAAAGGAAGTAATGAAGTTGTGGAATCTTCACGTTATGAAGAATGGGTAAAAAATTTATTCATATCGTATTACTTTTCCTTATGTTAATTGATTTTTAGATCATAGACTTAAGAATATCACCAATGCCGGCTTTTTTTCTTTCTTTCTAACTGTCCTTTGTTCAGATTCATTGCTGATAATCAGATGAGTCAGGCGAGCATGCTGTTTGTGGAGAACTATGGGCCATACATCATCCGCAGGCATCTGTGTCGGAACTTTCTGCTTCACCTGGTAAATCTGCATGACTTCAATCTGGTCACCATAGCAACCATTGACCGAGCCATGGCCCGTATGAAGGAGATAGAGGAGTCACTTCCTGAACTAGAGGAGGGGCAGGAGTCATCAGATGCCACTTGCAATGGTCATGCTGTGTCTTTGGGTGTTTCACTACATGGCAAACGCACCAAAAGTGGAGTGTCAGACTGACAACAGTTGGTTTTACAAGACAAATTATGAACATAATAAACAAGATCTAGTTTCAACACAAATTTTCCATACTTATCCTATGGAATAATCACTCTAAATCAACCCATATACCCATTTATTAATAAGGAGCCCATTTGAGACTGATGCAAGTTCTGATGACTGAGCTGATGCAATTTTTAAACGTTTTCAGTGTAGTTTGTCATACTTGTGAACCAGTATCATTTCAGCAGTCATGTTTAGTATGAACTTTAGTTTGTTTTTTTCTTCTTCTGAAAACCATTAGTTGATGAACTGAGTTACTCTAGAATTGACATTTTCTGTATACATTTTATGATTTTGTTTAACCACTGTGCGTTCAGTGATTATTTAGCACATGTGTTACTACTTATTCAGTGGCTGTAGACTCAGAATTGTTGACATGGACACTAAGTTGATATTCAGGTTTCTCAAGTTGGATTCCCCCCTTTTTTTTAATACATTACAATACTTTTTTTTTTTTTACCCTTTTTAGATTGGACCAATCAATGTGTATGTTGCAGTCTGTTATCAGATCCTTGCCTCACATGGAGTGTGAAGATCTTTCCATTATAGAATGGCTTCTTCCCTGTGTATATTTTTTTATGAGTTCTCTTGTTAATTAGCAATATAAATGCACACTCATGAAAGGAGAACTGCTAATGTTTGAGCCACTAGAAGTCCTTGTTTCATAAATCATTGTAAACCAACCTAATTATGCCATTTAAAGCAAGGATCCAGAATGGTTTTCAATCCAATGTAACTGATGTCAAACTTTTGTTAATATTGGGTATGTGGTTATATAATAGTTTGTTGCTATTACAAGGTGCAGATGTTGTATATGCCAAAGTATATCAGATACAGCGTCTTTTCTCCGTCGATTTGTTTTCTCTTCAAAATGCACAAGTTTGGTGTACACAAGAAAACTATTTAAAAATTAAAGATGTGTAAATGCTTGGTTTAAATGTATTTTAATTGTGCTTAAAATGCTATTGGGGTACATTTTCGAAGTTACAATGTTTTATAAATCATTGTGATTTCACATGAATTACAAAATGTTTTCAGGAAACAAATGTTTAGAATGCTACAGCAACGACCTTTCTGCATTTAACTTGAAGTGTTTTTTTCTCCCACTGAGCTGACGGGTGAAGCCACACCCCCGCAACAGTCATATCCAATAGACAGAGTCAACGTCATACATGAGAAAGAATCTAATTGGATGATGCAACTCAAGCGCAAACCCTTCTGCTAGGCGCGAGATTAGAGTGCTAACGTTACAACAAATCTATCAATCTGGTGCAACAAAACAAGGCACAAAACTCATACTGTGTTCTTTGTTAATGTGGTCTTATGTCAAAAGCCAGAAATGCCAACCGGAAACAATCATATTTCAAGTATTTCTGAAAGCTGTTTGCGGCAGCGTTTATTTTAGAAATGGAATATAAACTGGCAAAATGGAGACAACATTTTTTTTACTTCAACATCCTAGAATGAAGAAATCTTCCGACCGAAGGGCCTTTTATGCGGAGAGCCTACTAGAAACGGACAGCAAAATGCAGGTGCATCCCAAACACAACAGACTAAAACGAGCAAAAACACTAAAAAGATCGGAGAATTTTACTGCGTGTGGAAACAATCCCACCCATAAAACTGACACCACCGAGTCCAGGTCATTCTGTGATGATATTTTGAATAACAGTAGAGGAAAACTATTTACAGATGCTGCAATGACTACTGGCGATAAAGACAATTCAGTTCCTTCTACATCACGAGATCTTTCCACAGAAAACGTAAGAAAGGAAGGACATCATTCTCAAACGGTTCAAAAAGTTTCTCAAATGCAAAAGGATGGATATATGAAACAAAGTAAACTGAAATTAAAGAGAATGAGCAGCAAAATGAGTATGCAGCTGGTCCCCATTCCTGCAGAAAGAGAACGTGGATCAAGTGGCAAAAGCTTAAAAGACATTTATCATTTTAGAGCTGATAAAGATGTGTTGTCCAGCTGTTTAGGAATAAACACCAGTGACAAGGACCTTTTGTTAGATCAGCCAGGACAAATCCCAGAGAGCACAAAACATGGTACTGGCCAAGCCTTGACTATCATCGGTCATCCGGCTACTCAGCACATCTGTAGTGAAACCAATGTCAAACTCCTCAGAGAAATGGTGGGTTTGCTTAAAGCTGTTTTGCTAATATATGCTGGAGGCAAAAATCAACTACTAATTTATTCATCATTTTGAGTGTAGCTTTTTAAAAAATTATTGTTATCAGAAAAATATATAAAAATTTGTCATTTTGAAATGGTTTTAAAAGCAGTTTTAAAATGACTTTTAAGTAAGTGACTTTTAGTAAATGTCAGGTACCCATGTTATTCAGATAGATGACATTTGTGTTAGGTCAGCAGTTCTCACCCAGGGGGCCGGGGTCCAACTAGGGGCCTCAAGGGGGTTTATCTAATATTAAATGTAATTATTAATATATTAAAATGCTAAAAATGAACACTTAATAAAATTTAAAAGTGTGTTTTTCTTCATATCTATTGTTTTTTGGGGTAAGGAACATACAGTTCTGGAATGCAGCACATAGATTAATTGTGGTTAATTAATTTCAGATATTAAATCTAAATATTTTGTGCTTTTGAGTCAAAAGGATTGAAAGCCTTTTTGGAATTTTTTATCACAATAATTATTATAATAAACGTTGTATGCAAAACAACATACACATATGATGCATTGATATTGCTGATTATTTTGTGCAGTAGAATAATTAATTGCTCAGTCTTTCGTCTTTGTTCCCCTCAGAAATCTGGATGGAGAAATGAATTAGGCAATGAAAAGAGCAGTGAGTTGCTGGAAGAGATACAGATACTCAATTTGCAGTTTCCTGTCCACAGGTTCTTTACTTCTCTCCTGAGGAAGAGAACTGCATCTAAGGAGGATATTTCTGTTTTGGGTAGGAAAAAAAAAGTTTTTAAGAACAAACAAGTATTCTCAACTCAAGTTCTCAATATTTAAAAGAAGAGGTAACAGATGTAGCTTTTTATGTTGTACCTACCCTGGGTGTAAAAATCCACGCCAATAAAATGTGACCAATGTGAAATAGTTGATTGTTATTCAGGGTTAATCAGAATAAATTACTGCATAGACTATTTTCGTATTTTTTTCTTTTTTCATACATGCACTTGACTTCTACGTGAATTGGCCAAAATTACATGAAAGATCTAAAAATATCTTGCATGATTTTACCATAATTTATTTTGTAAAAGTATTTTTTGCATGTTGAACGTCTTAGTCTGCCATTAATTTTCAGAAGCAGATGAAACTGATGATTCCAAGCATGCTTCAGCTTCTGTCCAGACAAAGAGAAAACAAGAGTTGGAGGAGCAGACATGTAACCCGACATCCAAACGTCACAGGACAAACAAAGGCTATGTTTCTGCTGATAATTTGGATTTTGAACAATTTTCAAATGATTTGGCCCTCTCTCATGCAAAGTACAGAAACAGACTGAGCCGAACAAAACGTAGACAACAACAAACTACATTCTGTGCTGTAGTCACTGAACCTTTGCAGAATGACTCTGTTCATCAGCACCCATGGCTTGGTCATCTACAAAAAGAGGATGTTCTCTGGACAGATAAATATCAGCCTCAACAGTCTAGTGAAGTCATTGGCAATTCTGTATCAGTAGGGCAACTACACAGGTAAAGTGACACTGCATTTATGATGGTTGTTGTATAGCCTGGTAACTGAGGGGATAGTTAACCCATACACATGTTTATTCTATACACTCTAAAACTGCAGTTCTCGAACTAAAATAAATAGAGAAAATACTAAATTATACTAAAAGGGTAGGTTCTATATTGTAAGTCGTCATTCGCAATCATTAAGTTGATTAAGCCTTGAAGATTCATGAAAGCTTCATTGGTTAAAAATGATGTACCATTCACCTCTCAAAACTTTGCTCAAATTTCTGCTTTGACAATCTGTTTAGTGTAAAGCATCTGTTTTGGCATCTCAATTTGTTAATTTCTCCAATGGCAGCTGGTTGAAAGAATGGAAAATAAGAGCAGACACTGAGGAGAGGAAAAGACGACAAGAAGAAAGGAGGATGAAGATAGAAAATGGTAATGGTAATAAAAACTGCCAACACAGAACACATGCAGTTATAGTAATAACCATATATGATATAAAATGTCAGTCTTTATGTATTTTTTCTTTAATTCCTGAAACTGAGAAATGTGTTTACCTATTGCTTTATCTGTAGAGTCATGGGACTGTGGTGATTTCAAAGGTGATACTGTATCCGTAGACCATGAACAGGAGCTGTGTAACACAGTGCTCATGGTTGGTCCATCAGGAGTGGGCAAAACGGCTGCTGTGTATGCCTGTGCACAAGAACTGGGATTCAAGGTCTCAGTGTAACATGTTCTTGTTATATCAATGCTATTACAAATATTATAATAAGCAAGACCCTGACTGTTAAACCAGCCGTAATTGTGTCCTCTTCTGTTTTATTGTCTCACAGGTGTTTGAGGTGAATAGCTCAGTCCTGCGCTGTGGTCGTCTCGTTCTCTCCCAGCTGACAGAAGCAACTCAATCTCATCAGGTGGACATTCAGAAAACGAAAACCCTCAAATCTAAAATCATTAACCAAAGCAAAATCAATTCTGATCCACCTTGTAAGTGAACTTTTTTTTACGATATGAATTCTTCTTTAATTAGTTCAAGTTGTTTTGCATAAAATGCGTACACAGATGAAAACTAAATGGAGTCTCGCATAAAAAAAAACATCAGTAATAATGGATGAAACTAATTAATTTTGTGTATTAAATCTAAGTAATTTTGAAAGCACTGTATCTTTTTTTTTCCACAGGCAAGGAAGTTCATACAAATTATTATCTAAGGAAAAGTTCTCCTAGTGTTTCCTGTCTGAGCACTAAACCACAGCCAGTAAAACTCACTCACTTTTTTAAGTTGAGTAGCAAAAAGTCTGTAGGCAAAACCTCTGATGCTCCTGAACTTTATATACATGGTAAGTGCACTAGAACTAGTTTTATAAGAACAAAGTGCATTGTCCACTACTGCATTTAATAGATGTCTCTGCTGTGTCTGGATAAAATAAGTAAACAAACTAGATAGTATAAACACAATTATAATTATAATCTTGATCATTCATCACAAAGTGTAATTATAACAGCTGGCAAACTGAAACCAGATGAGCCTCAGAGATCAGTGTCTGGATTTAAGGACAATAGACAAGGTGATCAAGAATCAACATGTCCTTCTAAAGGTCCTGCTTCACTTGGACAGAGCCGAACAGTGCCCATGTCACTTATACTATTTGAGGAGGTAAGAGTGATAATACGGATGTATATGTACGGTGTCTAATTAATTAAAAAATATCTGAATTAATGAATAAATTGTCTAACTTTTTTTTACTTGAGACGTTTCTTACTTGTTTAATGTCCCCCAGGTTGATGTCATTTTCCCTGAAGATGTTGGATTTCTTGCAGCTATTAAGACGTTTATGAGCACAACCAAAAGGCCAATAATTCTGACAACCAATGGTGAGCAATGCTTTATGACATAAAATGCACTATTTGTTTGTTTAAATGTTTCTTCTTTACAGACCCATCATTTAGTGGAAGACTTAAGGGGCATTTTGATGAAATCCATTTCCAAACTCCTTCACTGGTGAGAAAAACCAATATTTGAAAGCAAATATTAATGTACACCTTTTTAGGCCACATATATGGAAAACTACTGTTCACATTTTTATGACACAATTGTTGTGCATTTGTTTGAATTAGCTGTTATGTAATGCCATTATCATTATTGCCTAATTATTTGAAGTAATTATATTATGTTTCATTTTAAACTTAGGAAACCATCAGGAGCTATCTGCAGTGTTTATGTGTGGTGGAGAATATGAGGACTGATCCAGAGGATGTGGCTTTTTGGCTGTGTCAGAATAAGGGAGATATCAGACAGAGTATTCTCCAGCTTCAACTCTGGGTCTGTAGTGGTGGAGGGAGCACAGAACTACAAATTCTCAAGAACATACTTAAAGTAAGCCAGATATATTTACTAAAGCATTTTCTTTAGTTTTTACTTAAAGTGCCCCTATTATGACTTTTCAAATTTGATTGTTCATGCAGTGTGTCATGTATCTGTATGTGAACCAGGGATAGGGCCATTCATGAATTGAATTGAGAATGAATGGCAAATTCCAATTCACTTCCTGGAATGGAATTGGAATTGGAACTG
>JAUCMT010000114.1:7935307-7949532 GCA_032357475.1 Enteromius thamalakanensis
GATCAAATGCAAGTAAATAAAAATGAGAACAGTACATTATGAATTAATAATTGAATGACAGTGGTGATAAATTTCTGTTCCTTTAATGTTGTTTAATTCCGATTCCAATTCCATTTTCCTTCATAAACAGAAATTGATCCATGTAATCTCTCTTAAATACAGTGTGGATCTTGGGCTGAGCTGGAAAACAGCAGGTATCTGGAGATCCTGGCAGAGAAAATGGGAGCAGGTCTACTGTACTCTAACTTCGAAAGTCTCTTTTCTCCTGATTTTTCATCTCAATCCTCTGATCAGCAACAGTCAGTAAATCTTAAGACGAAAGGAGAAAAGCAAATCAAAGGCTTGATGTTACAAAACCCAACAAATTTACACAAGGTTACACCAGATAGGCTCTCTACATGCAAAAGAAAAAAAAACTTGTCATCTTTTGACCCAAAACTTTTCTCTAACCCACATTCAACCCCACATCTCAAACGTTTCTCTATGGATGCATATTATAACTCCTCAGTCCCTTCAAAGCAAACAAAACATTTGGCTTCTGAAACAGATGTCCTTGGACAAGATGAATCAGTCATGCTGGGTTTTCAGCACATGGTGTGCATTGCAAATTTTTTTGAAAACATGTCTTTTCTGGATGCTTATTTACAAAAGCCATCTTTCAGAGGAGCTGAACTTTGGAAAGCAGAACCTCTTGGTTGGATGGGTGCCAAATTAAAGGACGGCTTATCAGACTTACCAAGAGAGGAGCAATTCGGACAATGTTTTGAGAATTCATCACAGATATTGGCCATTGTAGAAGGTTTGGGTTTCCATCAATGTCGAACTGAACTCTCTAGGATCTGGACGGAAGCCGAAAGACTGAGGAAAGCATTGTCTTCAGAGAGATGGGAACAAATGATTTGTGCTCTGTCTCTGCCATCTGACAAAAAACCCCTCAGAATGTGTCGATGCAAAATCTGTGAAACTAGGTGTGTATTATAAATAAATATATATAGTTTACATGAAGCTTTAAACTTCATCTGTGCGTATATTGTACACAAATTTTTTTATTCTGACATATTTTATAGTGGTGTCCAGAAGCGCAGCGAGATTGTATCCAATCTGATCTCCAGCAAAAACTTCCATTGTCATAGTAATAAGCATGTTCTTTCCATGGACTACCTACCCATTATGCGCACAGTCTGCAGAGCTGAGAAAGTTAAAGAACGGCGCTCATTAAGGTATTTGGAAACAAAAATTACAGTAATTATTTAATTTATTTCTTTGTTTAATTGTTATTTGTGATTTTATTACACTTATTTGTTTTAATGCTTCTTTGTCTCTCACTTTCAGACATTCACACTACCTCTCAAGCCTTCACCTGTCCAGAGACATGCTGGAATTCATGTCCTTGGATTTCCCTTGATGTTTGACATACTGCTTTTAAAAATCCTCTATGACTTCAAAATTTTTCACTGTATTGCAATATGAGTGCACCTTGTTTGTTGATCTGTAGAGTTACAAATATATTTGTGATAGATCATTTATTCTAAGCAAATAAAGAAAATATATTTTTCTAATTAGCAATGGGAACTTTCATCATTACATCAAACAAGCAAAATAGCGTTCTATACCACTCATATAGCACTCATACCATCTAAATACAGTGGTACCAAAAAGACACTTAAGTTTCATTTAAAAATATCTGAACTTCACTGTATTAGACACAAAATGTCAATCCTAGTGTCATGTGTGAGCCAATAAGGCTAGAACTTTTCCTTAAAAACACAACTTTGAGAATATAAACAAAGTAATCAAGGTATTTTATTCATTCACTGTAACCAACACAAATAATATTTGCCCTATAATAATGGGTGTTCGCATTATTTTGTCCTGGAGTACAAACAGTTTAGGAAGCCACTGATTTCCAGGGTTTTTGTTTTTTTCATACCAAGTCAATGGCTACTAGCAACTATTTGCTTACCAACATTCTTCAATATACATTATTTTGTGTTCAACAGAACAAAGAACAATGCTCATGCAGGAAAAATTTAAGGAGTAAATGACCTTTTCCTTTTGAAGTTTACTCCCTCTTTAACAATGCTATAACAATTTGTATAATTGAGTATTACTGTAGATTTTATTAACACAACTTCTAACTTTTACAATTTTAGAGTTTTTCCTCAACACTGACTAGGTTGTAGTGTAACATTCATAAAAAAAATGATAATAAACTCCTGTGTCAAGCAATGTAAATTTTAATATATAGCCTTTGTTTTAGAGAAAGCATTGTTCTATTCAGCTCCAATGTCCAACAAATGAGAAATTCAGTAGAAATTCACTCCTGTAGAAGTTCAAAAAATGCAACAGCTTGCAGGAGAGCATCGCATAGCTCTTCCCCTCTGTTCCTACTGCTCATCTGAAAGGAGTTTCTGTGCTTTAACACCAAGTCATGAGGAAAAAGAACACGTGGATCTTGCTTCATCACAGACTCTGTCATCATCTTCCTAACTGTCTCGGCTCCACTTGTACGACAATCTCCCACTATTAGGTTGAAATGGCGTCCGACAGCTGTGCGCATCATGTTAAGGACTTTTGGGGGGCTTCCTGGGTCCCTCCCTGGAGTGAGTAAAGCAAATAGCATGGCCTCTACTGTTCGGAGATGGACCAAGACTGGATAAAGAGAAGTATTCTGGGGAGAGACGCTTGGCTTCTCCACCAAAAAAAAGTCGGCAGGAGGGAAGCTTGAAATAACAGTGGAGAGCTAGGGTTGACAAAGAATATAAGTATCATTACCATTTATTCCAGTCAGTGCAAATTCAATAAAATGCTCTATACAGAAGGTTAACCATCAACACTTGACAAAGCGGCCTGAACAGCTAAAACATTCTATCTTGTATTTTTTTCTGCAGAATAAAGAAATGCATACAGATCTGTAACAGGGAGTAAATAATTCCTTTTTCATTTCAATTTTCATTTTTAAAAGGATTTTAAGTCAACATAAATTAGAATTTAATAAAATCTATTTGCTAAAACTATGTAATTAATCTTACTGTGAAAAAAATATTATGCATGCGTTTAATTTTGTAAATGCTTTTTGGCACAATAATTTGATCAAAATGTTATAACTGGATATTTGGATCTCAGACTTCTCTCAGCCATTTTTTGATTTAATTTGCCCCTTTATTACTATCGACTGCAAGCTTGCATTCAGTTCTGCCTCCATCAGATTAACAACCAATGCACAGAACTGTCCTACATTTAATTTTTTACCGTAATCCTTTTAACTCAGATTTATGTCACAGTACCCAAGGAAAGGATCTGTTGCTACTTCTGTTACATTGCTCTAAGTTATTCAATCCACAAGGGTTGCTGGTTTGCTTTCTTAAAATAATATTCAAATATATAATTGTATTTAATTGTAATATTAATTTTAACCTCAATTAAAAAAAAAAGTACAATTTAATAACTCACATCTTCCAAATAATCGGATGCCATGTATGTTCCTTTCATAAAACTCTTGCACTCTGCTTGCTGCCAGTCTAAGACAGTTCTTGCATTATCCATGTGTGTCCATGCAATTTTATTAGTACCAAATACAATGGACACAATAGAGCTTGCATCCTGCAAAAAAATATAAAACAAATCATTGCACAGAACAACAACTCGATTAAGCTATTAAATGTAATGGTTTAAACGGATTTGCCTCACCTCCAACAGAGCTCGGTCAACCTCAGGTCTTATAAATTTAGCCAGATTGACTTTTCCCTTTTTCCTCTCTTTCTTAGCAGCTGGATTAAGGATAGCATTAAACACTATGACAGAACTCTTGTGTTTCAGTAAGGGCACATTCATAACACTCTCCAGACTGTTAAATGGTCCATGTGTGGTTCTGTATTTGACAATGTTAACAGCTTTCCGTCCTCGTAGTAATTTGATCTGTTCCAGTTCTGACTCTGTGGCTGTATTGAGGCGCTGGAGGATGACAGCACGCTGCTCTGGGCTATAACAGTAGTCCAGAGGTTTGTCCTTTTCTTGGCATAATTCAGAGGAAACAGATGTATTCAAGGTGTCAAGCCCACAGATCATGATTCTGCTCCTTGTGCAACAGGTGCAGTGCAAAAATCTGAGCTCATATTTAGGCAAAGAGCTCGGGGGACGACAGAACAGACTGTAATGACCTGTAATGATGATTTAGCCAGAAAATAATCAACAAACATGCATGCACATAAGAATAACCATTAAAGTAAGTCAGCTAAGATCCGTTTTATGTTTTTATTATTGTCATTAGAGTTAGATCTTAGTCTTTTAGGTCTTTATTCAACAAACTCTACTGAACATACATATTTGATTTAAAAATTTACACATAATAAATTGCAGCGATGTTTCAAGGTTCCTTAATACTGACTAATTAACTAAGTTCTAATTGAATTTCATACCTAATATCTTTGCAAGTCTTGTTATTTTTTATTACCTTTGAGGAAGACGGAGGACAGCAAGCGTTTTGCGATCCACATGTTTAATCGTCACAGCTCTGTTTTTCTTGCATATGACAGTGCCTCACGCATTGCCCTCAGAAGTCCGAAGTAAAGGGCTCGTGTGGAAACACCTCATGTGTGAGATTGGTTCCGTATACAATTAGACGCTTTGCAGAGTAAAACAAAGCCATTTGTCGACTTTCAGTTTCGATTCCGGAAAAACATATTGACATGATGTCGCTATATGACGATATTGTTAAGTTCGTTGCGAATAACCTTAAATGCTCGATATGTATGGAGATTTTTACAAAGCCGGTTACACTAGTTTGTGGCCATAATTATTGTCAGAAGTGCATTAATGCATGCTGGGCAAAGAGCACCGCAAAGAGAGATTGTCCACATTGCCGGGCAGATGCAAGCAATAGTAAACTAGAAATGAATTTCACTCTTTGTGACATTTTGGAACTACAGGACTTAGGTGGTCACGAGAAATGGGAGCAAATTCTGGCAGAAACAGATCAAGCAGAAACACAACACGCTCGGAGAACAAAAGTGGCAAGTTCATGGTCTTAATATTATTATTGTTATTATATGCAATGCAATAACAAATAAGTGGATGGTTGATTTGAAATGCCAAGTGTTGTCCTGCAGCAATGTGACTAAAACTTTTACATATTTATTGAGAAACTGAATGGGATGGGAGTTTGGTTTGAGGGGATGCTTGATAGACCAGCCTAAACTGATAATTGGTTTTGGGCCCTTTTCAGCTGGCCAGGCTGGGATACTAAGCTAAGACCAGGCCTGGTTGGATAAACAGGTTTTTTTTATTCAAGACTGGTCATAACTATTTAAATTTAGTCATTAAAAAAGTAGATTGGTCTTATTTGTATTGGCAAAGTAAGACTGATTAGCCCTTGACTGGTCAAACTAGTTCACAGTCACGGTGACTGGTTTAAAGTAGTCCTTTTCAGTAAGCAATTATTCAATTTTAAAATAAATTCTTGATGTAAAGTAAAAAAAAACGAACTAAAAACCGATGTCAATCACACACTCATATCTACACACACATTGGGCAGATACATAGCTGGGGGCTGTTTCATTAAAATAAGTTTACCAAATAAGCCTGGTAAGTAACTTATTTTGAACCAAATCAACTGACAATAAGTCAGACTAACTGAAATAAGTCTTCTTTAGTAAACTGGTTTTCTGAAACAGGCCCCTGGAGTGCTAACTTTGGGCTTTTGCTAGTTTTCTAACTTTTACTGTGACTGACTGCTCTTTAGGATAATTTAATTAAACGTCTGGATTGGTTAAAAGCTGAGATCAAAAAGACTGAAGAAACACTTTCAGCTGAGCTAAATTCAAATCAGGCCTCTGAGGTAATTAGTCTTATGCTTAATACTTTAAAATGTGCTTACTTTTTTTGACGAAAATGTAACTTAAGAAATAACAAGTGAATTTTGAATCACACTCAGGATAGGTCAGGTATTTGCAATTCCTGGATTGTTTCAATGGATGTTTCCAGTTCATCTTTAGAGAGTGATGTTCCAAGTTTCTATGCAAGCAGAAGTTTAAGTCTGACATCAATGGATAACCAGGAACTACCTTCTCCGTCTGATGAGGTACAACTCCTTGACAAGAATACCATTACACTCTTACAAAAAGAGGTTTGTGTAGTGGGTTTTCACAGTGATGCCCTAGAAGATGTTTTGACTCCCCAAATAATCTTTCAGTGAACAGTTCATTTTCATAGTGTGAAGAGAATTTTTATAATCGAAAGAACCTTTTTCCACTGTAAGAACGATTTATGGAATAAAAAGGTTGGTACAGACCCACAAAAATTATGTTTATATGCATGTGTGTATTGTTCTCTTTGTGGGAAAAATGCATAGCATAAATAAATGTAAATAATTAGGTGCTGTATGTGATGTTAGCTATTGTAGACACCAAATAAGCCATTTCTTGTACAACCCACTAAATATTATATGCATCTGTTTTTGATTATTATATACATCTTGCTTTATTGAAAGCTTTACTGATGTTCACATACATCTTGTTTAGTTTGTAGTCTTTTAAAGCTGTTTTAAGCTAGTTACTGGACTTCCCAAATAGTTAAAAAAACGTACAAGTTAAAAGTAGGTCCCTTTCAGTTGGTCACTTCGACGTCACCTCGGTGACCGACGAATAGGAATCTCTATTTGCCAATACAGGGAACAATTCAGGGAACGAGGGTTACAATACGTAACCGAGATGTTTTTAATGCTTATTGTAGGGCCATTAATTTATCAAATTTATGAAAATATTAATCTGCCTTACTATTTACAACGTGCAGTAAATGACAGTTTACAAAAACATTTTAAATATGTGCAGGTCAAAAATATTAAACAGCACTTCTGTTTTTTTGTTTTTTTTTATCATTGATACAAATTAGAAACATAACTCATAACATAACATAACTAAATAGCACCAAATCAGCATGTTATAACATTTTTTAAAAGACTGCAAGACTGGAGTGATGATTAAAAAAATCAGTTTCACATAATTTATATTTTCACAATATTTCTGTTTTACTTTATTTTAGATCAAATAAATGTGTCCTTAAAAAAACTAAAAGAAAACGTATACACCCCAAACTATTAAACATTAGTGCAAACAGTTTGATAATCCTTAGAAATTATAATTATTTCAAAGCATACCTGTGTACACATGGGAAGTGAATGAGACTCAATAATGTTCTGGTAAGATGTGTAGATTCAAGGTTTGGGAACCCAAGTGTTTTCATCAAATCAATCTAGCAAGTATTTATTTAGTGATTCGTGGATCTTGATAAGATTTACGTGATGAAGAATTTTAAGAAATATATTTACAAATATATAGTCAATGTTATACTCATGGGAAGGAGCTGATTGTTAAAATCACAATTTTTCTCAGGAGAGTTCACAGGAGTTGGTAGAGGATGTTCCAGACAACTCAGAATCTATTTTTGAGGATGCTCAGCCGATTACCAGTGCAGGTGCACAGCAGCAAAACAGTGAGATTGCTAAGGGCAATGTTTTTATGCTGTCATTACACATGAATTGAAAATGTGGCATTTTTTAACCTAAATGTCTTTCTATCCTTTCCAGCCAGTCTTCATGCAGAATTTGTTGAGCTTACCTTTTCTCCTCAGCGGGGAAACAAACGGCTAATTTTTCACACAGAAAGCCATACAGTGGAAATACAGCTGGGGCGCCAAACAAAAACTTCACATGGGCGTTTTAATGCCTGCCAGTGGATGGCAGAGCAGGAATTTAAAGAAGGGTGGGTTTACTGGGACGTGAACATCACATTCAGCACTGCATGGGCTGTTGGTGTGGCATATCCCAGTTTAAGGCGTGATGAGAGGTTGGGAAGAACTTCTTCATCTTGGTGTTTGGAGTGGAGCAGTGGGCAACTGAATGCTTGGCACAATGACAAAAAAACTTCTGTTAAGCATAGCATCCCTAATGGGATCAGAGTCATTCTGGACATGGCAAAAGGACAGTTGTCCTTTCAGAGTCTGTGTAATGGCCTGCCTGAATTACACAGTTTCCAGGTGGATTCCACTGGCACTCTGACACCGGTCTTCTGGATATGTGGACTGTCACACAATGCCTTAACCTTTCCTAGACATTGAGTTAAGAATAACATAGATCTAGCTGTTTTAATAGGTTACTTTATACACTCCAGTATTTTTACAGAATATATAAAGGAATCTTGTATTTAATTTTTTTCTTACCATATGTGTGTAATATCTGGCTATTTAACAATTTAGCTACAATACCATTGTTATATAATTGTCCCCTTTTTTGCTATAATTATTTCTTTAATTATGGATTGTGTAATTGCAAATTGTTGGCTCTTTTATGATAAAGTTAGATAAAACTTAAATAGCCTGGACGCAAATTAATGTAAATGTACTGCTGATTGCTGTAATATACTGCTATAATATTATTCTTAACGATTTATAAAATACTAATGTTATGATGTATCTTGATAATATATGTAAATGGTGATATTCAACTTCAAAAATTGTTGACTCGTGCGTTTTCTTTTGAATTTTGCATAGTGTGTCCCTCAGTGAGACCCGTAGGCATGGTGGAGGTCAGAGGGAGGCGTGTGTGCAACACATATACAACGGTTAATAGCCGCTGAGTGTCTCCATCCTTTACTCCATCAGTACCAATAAATGCCGATGCGTAGCCTAAATCCTCTAGATATTGTCTTATGCCATGATTTTAAAGAAAATCTTCTAATCAGTTTATTTGTTCAGAATGGTGAGCTTATTTAGTGCCGGTTTTGATGTGCATTGTTGTGGACGTATGTAAAATCCTGAAGATTATAAGGGGGTCATTCTGACTTTACAAGTGGAAAATATGCGAAAAGACGTGAGGATTCTGTTGGTTGGAGAACGTAAGTATTTTATGGTTCCCTTGATACACTGTTACGAAACGACCGAAACCTTAAATTAAACATTTTCACCCTCTACTGAAATATCAAGCTTATACATGATAAAATGCTTGAAGTATTTACGTTGTAACAATTAAATAAAATCGCTATTATGACCGATGGCAAGGTTTCCGTGTCACTACAATTTGAGATTGTCATAACCTGCCCTTGTAATGACAGCGCATTGAGGTATAGAACATTTCCTACTGTATCTACTGTACTCAGTGTTTTTGGCCATCTTTCTGTGCGTGTTTCAAGTCATCCGTATGTAGGTCTTCAATATGAGCTTAGGTGAGTGCATAATAATGTCTAGATTGAGCGCTGACTTGAGAGCATGTTGTTTAAGCAGGAAGCCTAGTATCTTTTGGGAATGCTGCCTTGGAAGCCAGTTACAGAATGTTGTCTGTGCAGGCATCATTTCCAAAATACACTGAGAAGTTCTGTTGTTGTCCATAAAGATCTGCGCAAAAAAAGTAAGCAGAGGTTCATCTGTGACGATTTTTTAATGCAAAGGGGTTGGCAAATATTAGTTTTCTAAACTCCCATGTATTTGCATATCTAAGCTCTGCAAATACATAAAACATATTTCTAAGTTTTATGACCATAAGAGGGCTACATATAGTTTACTTTAGACCTTATAGTGTATACCATATTATAACAGACCTTCACCACTGAAATATAAATACAAATGGCTTGTGAAGTGTTGAAGATTTTTAAGTTGGATCAGATTGATGTTTGGAGATATGGAATATGTTAATGCTCTTATATTTGCCTGTGTGTAAACAGCCAAAGTGGGAAAGACATCTCTGATTATGACACTTGTCAGTGAAGAGTTCCCAGCTGTGGTATGTATTATTAATAATAATATTACGGTCTCCTTTATTCTTATTATTCTCACTGACTTTATTATTTGCAACCGTGCGTCCATCTGTTGTCAAAATGTATGTTTTTGCCATAACAGTAATACTATTTCAGTCTCTTTAATAATTACTTACAGTGCCTCCTTCTGTTGTCAAAATGGATGTTTTTCTTTCATAATAGGTTCCTTACAGAGCTGAGGAGATCACTATACCAGCAGATGTCACACCAGAGAGAGTCCCCACTCATATAGTGGACTACTCGGGTATTAAACAAGAAATGAATAGTTCTATGTAAAACACTTAATAAAAAAGTTTGCCTTTTTTTATTAAAAAATAATTATTTAAAATGCTAATTATCATGATTTATTCATTCAAGTGTTTTTTTTATGTACACAGAAGCTGAACAGACAGATGAACAGCTTTATCAAGAGATATCAAAAGTAAGATTGATGCATAAAACTTGACATGCATACACACACATACATTTATGATATTTTGATTTCCTTAGATACATTTTATTTGCATTCCTTTTTAGGCCAATGTAATATGTATAGTCTACTCCGTGAACAACAAGAAGTCTATTGAGAAGGTGAGAGAACTTGACCATACATCCTAGTCTATATGCAGTAATTTAGAATAACGTAATCATTTAATAATCATTTTCTAAATGTAATGTGAATAATCAGGGATTGATTTTCAGGTATGACTCATTATACAACATGCATATATTTTGCATCTGTTCTTATACTACACCTTTTAAGGGCCATTCACACCAAGAAAAATGACTTTGAAGATAACTAGAACAATAACTATATTAATATCAGCACTCTCACAATAATGTATTAGCAACACAATAATGTTCTGTTTACTATGAATCAGTGCAGCAGCTGTTGTCTACTGCTGTAAATGTCTAATCAAATACTTTTATTTATATGGTGATTTATTCAGGGTAAATAGTTTCATAACAGCTTCACAGTAGCCTAATAAATAGGGAGATAACAGAATCAGTGATGCAAACTTAAAATATTTGACAAATTCAAATGGAAAGCAGCTATAGCAACAGAAAATAGTTCATATTAGGTTACTCAAGTGATGGTTTAGACTGTAATAAATTATGAATTGAATCAATTTGGGACTTAAAGCATATTTCTATAGCTTTCAGATTTTATGAATTTTGTCGTTTTTACAGGTTACAAGTCATTGGATTCCTTTGATAAATGAGAGAACGGACAAAGATAGCAGGTAGGCAGCTAGGTATTTTGTAATTTGTAAAGCAGTCAGTATGTTAATTCCCTTGTATTCTAAAAACAGCCAGAAGCTATTTGTGTTCACCTTTCACTTTGTGTGTTTGTTTAAGGGTTCCTCTGATCCTTGTGGGGAATAAATCTGATCTGGTTGAGCACAGCAGTATGGAGACTGTCCTTCCAATCATGAACAAACACACAGAGATAGAGACCTGTGTGGAGGTATGCCAAACAATGCATATTCATATATTTATGTACGATCAGCTTAATTTTTAACCCCTAACTGCCATGTAGACAAGTATTTGTCCTTTACTCAAATAAATTTAAAAAGTATCTGTAATTTAACAGTGTTTTTCTTTGGAGAACTTTACTTCACTGCATTCTAAAGCATAATGTCCTATTTTTTTATCTGTACAACATTTCATAAATAGAAGTTGTTGTTTGTTTTATCTTTAATACTTGAGAAAATTAAATACATTGGATTTTTTTTCTCAAGTAAATCTTTAAATTAGTTTTACTTAAGTAAAGGTAAAAAAGTAATACGTTTTTAAAGTAATTAAGTATTAAATAATATTTCATATGAAACGTAGTGCAGTAAAAGGTACAATATTATGCTTTGGAATGTTGTAAAGTTTTCTAAAGAAAAACACTCTGATAACGTACAGACCATTTAAAAGTACTTTTACAGAGTAAAAATACTTCACTACTGTCTGCCTCTGCGTATGTCATGTGTTGTCAGTCTGTGTGTTGTGTGGATTCTAGTAAAAGTAATTAAAAGCTTGTGAAGAGAAAGCCACTTCCAACAATCTTTCATGTTTTATACGTATCTTTTAGAATTTTCAGTGCGGTGTTGATTGCAAAACAATTTCAAGGATGTATAAGAAAATTATTTATGATAGTTAAAAAGTAGGGGGAAGATGATGATGAGGATTTTGAAGAACATGGTGAAAATTTGTATTGCAGTGTAGTGCATTTGGGTTAAACAGTCAGAATAAACCTACATCCTAAACTCTTAAACCTTGATAAAGTCACAGTTTACTGACCATAATTTGTTTTACCTTTTTCTATAGTGTTCAGCAAAGAATCTGAAGAATATTTCTGAGTTATTTTACTATGCACAGAAAGCTGTCCTTCACCCTACAGGGCCACTCTACTGTCCAGAGAAGAAAGAGGTCTGCACATTTGTATATGGCTACATTTAAATGATGTGTGCAAACATACAGTTCTTATATTATACTGATGTGCTGTGTTTTAAAGCTTAAATATATTTTTATTTTACAGATGAGGTCTGCCTGTGTTCGGGCTTTGACACGTATCTTTAAGGTTTCAGATTTGGACAATGATGGCATTCTCAATGATCACGAACTCACCTTTTTTCAGGTGAGATATATTTTTGTTTTTATAAGGTGCACAAAACAATTTGTAGATAATGAAAATTAGTAATGTTTTGTGTGTTTTTGTGCACAAGTTGCATACATAATGCAATGATGCCCTATTTGTTGATCAATATAAATGATTAAAGTTATTAAATGATTAAAAAAATGCCAATTGCCAGTATGTGGTGTCAATTCACTGTCATGTGTCATTGAGTCATTCAATGGGATGATTTGTTAAGACATCTTTATTCGGTCACTGAATTATTCTTTTGTTTTGTGTGTAAAGTCACAATCCTGCAGCCATATTGTAACATTCTGTAAAACGTCTTCCAAGGTAAAACTGTTAAGTGATTCACCCAAAAAAATATGCCAGAGATTTTGAGATAATTGCTCAGTGTTTAATCTTGGACCATGGAATTGTATTTGGGTGCCTCTTTGTCCCATAATGACGTTTTTTTTTTTAAATTCTAGTTTTAAGACATTTTTTAAGACATACATTTCACAGTCCTAACCAAGGGGTTAGTTCACTCCAAATCACCCTCATATTCCCATAAAAATCTTCAAAATACAAATGAAGGTATTAATAAAAATTAAATAATTTCTGTCCCTCTATAATTGAAAGCCTATTCCAACAAAAAACGTTGAGCGATCATAAAAGAAATCCATATGATTCTTCTGAAGAGACACAGTTGCTTTAATATGATGTGGCTTTAAAATGATATACTGCAATAGACTTAGTCGCTTTAAGAATATGAACAGATTCAGAACAGATAAACAATGTAAGCAATGATTAGCTCACATACATGGAGCAGATCAAATGTGGTAAATGGAAGGTCACTTTACACAGGAGCAATGCTTCATACTTTGTTTTGGTTTTAAAGATGAATGACAGTCTTGTCATTTTTAACAACATGAAGGGGGCAATAGCACTTAATTTCCCTTTTTTAGGTCAACTGTCCTTGTAAATGTATTCATTAGGTTGTGGTTTGGCTTCATTTAAGCAAGATTTTAAGTTCTAATCGTTTTCTTTTAGGTTGTGGTAAGGTTAGTGTTTGTATATTCAATATCAATATCTGATTCTTATTTGTAGAGAACTTGTTTCAACACCCCATTAGCCCCACAGGCCCTGGAGGATGTAAAAAATGTTGTGAGAAAAAACCTGACCGATGGAGTGCGTGACAATGGACTCACTCTCAAAGGTGAGGCTGCATTTGTGTTGTCATTAGCAGTTCTTCTCTATCCACATGCTGTCGTTCCCAAGAACTGCACATTTTGAATGTCTTTACTAATTAATACGCCTTATTTGTATCATAAATTCAGGTTTCCTCTTCCTACATACTCTCTTCATCCAAAGAGGAAGGCATGAGACCACGTGGGCTGTACTGCGGCGGTTTGGATATGATGACGATCTTGAGCTGCATCAGGACTACCTGTTTCCCCTGTGAGAACAATGCAGATTTTTCTTGTTGTTTTTAGTTTGTCTGTAGTTGTAAACATTTTTGTGCATTGTCCAGATCAAACTTGATATCTGTGTATGTTATGTATGTGTGTATATATATATATATATCTCAGTGGTGGGCCGTTATCGGCCCTAACGTGCTGCGTTAACATGAGACTCTTATCATGCGATTAAAAAAAATATATCTCCGTTAGTTGGGTTGGGAACTGGATCTAATCTACGCAAGCTATGATGACTTTCACCTTGATATTTTAGCGTGGATGTATACCTAGCTGAATTGCACTGTAGCCCTATTCAGACGGGACTAGTTTTCTAAACTACCTGTGAGCTTCGATTCTTATCACCTGTCGTCCATGATTTTC
>JAUCMT010000114.1:7949632-7965600 GCA_032357475.1 Enteromius thamalakanensis
AGTAGAAACACCATTGCGCCTATGGAGAGTCCCCACGAAGATGGCAAACCAGACATGTGTGTGTGTGCGTGTGTGTGGGTGTTTGAGTTCCCTAAGAGTAATTAAGAACAGTGTTGAACTCTCTAAGCCCCTTTCTTAATCTGCTTTGATTGCTCCCTATTCGAGACTTTGTAGAAATCCCAATTTAATCCGACTACGCTAATCTTGCAGTTATCAACATCTTACTCAATGTTTATGTACCTACAGGCTAAAAATGCCACCAGACTGTACCACAGAGCTCAATCACAATGCTTACCTGTTTCTACAGAGTGTCTTTGACAAACATGATAAGGTAAAAGTCTCTTGACTGCCTCAGACATGAGTAACATGACAGGCAAATGTTTATCAGAATTAGACAATAGCCGTTTTATTAAAAGATTTAGATAAAAAATGATGGTCACTAAAATAGTAATATATTAAATTCTAAAAGGCTTTAATTGTTGTTTTCAGAATGTAATTTTTTTTCCAAAATCTTGTATTTACTGAAGAATGTTTGTATCTGCTTTAGGACAGAGACTCTGCATTGTCCCCTGAAGAGCTTATGGATCTGTTTGATGTTTTCCCCTATGTCCCCTGGGGGCTGGATGTGAACAGTACAGTTTGCACTAATGACCAGGGCTGGATCACATACCAAGGCTATCTCTCTCAGTGGACGTGTGTATCAAACATGCCATGTGTCTCACTTCAGGAATTATTGTCATCCTAAAGGGTAGTTCACCCAAAAAGTAAAATTGTTGACATTCATTAGACAGTGCGCACATGCTGAACAAACAAAGTTGATTATATTCAGTGCACAAGTATTCTAGTAGTTTCCATGCTATGTTTCTGTGCATTGATCATGGCAATATCCTTGCTGTCTTCCATCAAAAATATATTAATTTGTTCAGAAGATGCAGAATGTTCTTACAGGTTTGGAACGACATGAGGTTAAATAATTAATGTCATAATTTCCATTTTTGGGTGAACTATCGTTTTAATGAAGGGTTTTGGAATGATTTATTAATTTGTCAGTTATCTACATCTTTTTGCAGGTTAACAACTTACCTGGATGTCCAGCGATGTTTGGAATATCTTGGTTACCTTGGTTATTCTATCATTGCTGAGCAGGAATCTCAGGCATCTGCCATAACAGGTAAGTTAAAATACATATATTTGCAATATTACATATTAATGATATACATCTATAATAACCACTTCTGAGTAGTTTTGGATATTAGAAAACTTAATTTTATAGATGGGTTAAATTACCACAAAACTGTTTGATTTTCTTTTCTTTTGTCTATTTCTTCTGCAATCCACATTAGGGAAAAAAATGCATATTTTAAGTGACATGAAAAATCATGCGTTTTAGTCTATTTATTTTATGGGTCATTGAGCCCTCTTGTGGTTGTTAGAGTAACTACAGGTGCAGGTTGCAAAAGTCACATCTCATTGACTTGCAACCTCAAAACATTGCATATTTTTTTCATCTGTATTTTATTACTTTAATATTTAAAGTGCAGAATGACACATGCGGTCCTCACAGATTGTGTTTGCACATACTAGTGACCCGTGACAAGAAGCTTGACCTTCAGAAGAAACAGACGCAACGGAATGTATTTCGCTGTCATGTGTTTGGAATAAGTGGAAGTGGCAAGACTGGGTTCCTGCAGGGCTTCCTTGGCAGAAACCTTGCGGTCAGTTGCACAAAGAAAAACACTTAATAACTTAATTGTGTTATTTTTATATGTATTTTTTTGTCTTTGGAATGAAATAAGCAGTTTTACTAATGCATTAGGGTTTGTGATAAACAGTTTCTACAGAATTTACCTTTGTTTTGTAAATATACAATTGTTTATTATTAATTCCTGTTTGTTCATAGTTTATTAATGTTAAATTATACAACTTGAAATGTTAAAAATGCATTAGTATGAAAATGTGAAATAAACATTATATTAATAAATATTTTAAAGGTAAAATTCATTGTTAGTTTATAGAGTATTAACAAATGTAAAGTATTGCAGAAACATTTTATAAGCCCCTTGCCCAATGTTAGATGTCATCATAGGGGCTGTGTGTTGTGTGTGTGTGTTGAAAGAAACACCTAGCAACATCATTTCGAAACCAATGCATTTTACAATGTCATCTGCAATATTTCCGATATCTTTTGATTTGTTAAAAAAAATTGAAACATTTATCTTACATGTGACATTGTATTGATTAATTTTTTTTTTATTTACTCTGTTTTCACAGTGCCAGAGGACCATAAAAGAAGAACACAAATCATACTATGCAATCAGCACTGCTCATGTGTATGGACAGGAGAAGTACTTGTTGGTAAATAGTTTGGCTTACAGGAAATAACACTTAGAGTAGGTGTTTTTCTCAGTCTGTGAAACTATAGTAATAGTACACACTATTTTGTGGAAAAGCATTCCTCAAACTATATTCTCTTATGTCATGCGTTTAAGCTATATGAAGAGTTCAGAGATTTGACCACTATTTATCATGATAGTTTTTGAAACTTTGCTCAACGTTTGTTTGTTTTTTCTTCAGCTCCATGAAATCTTTCCAGATTTTGATTTCCTGTCTGAGACTGAACTTTCATGTGACATTGTGTGTTTTATCTACGATGTCAGCAACCCATGCTCTTTTGAGTACTGTGTACAACTATTCAAGGTTTGCTTTTAAACTTTTACCTCACTTTTTTTGATCTACAAAACCAGCAAAGCCAATACTATGAAATTAAACTGCAATACATTAGCACAACTTTTTCGTCTTTTATCCTCTATGACTGTAATTCAGTTTTATACACTACCAGTCAAGTTTGGAAAGATGTTTGTTATGTTCATCCAGGCTGCATTTATTTGATCAAAAATACAGGGAAAAAAATAAAATTGTAAAATATTTTTACCACTTAAAATAATGGGTTTTTATTTTAATATACAGTACTTAAAAATATATAACTTATTTCTGTGATGCGAAGCTGAATCTCAATCAGTCATTACGTAAATCATTCTAATATGCTGATTTATTATTAGAATTATCAATGTTGGCAAAGTTGGGATGGTAAATGCTTTTTTTCAGAATTCTTTGATGAATAAAAGTTCTGAAAAAGAGCATTTATATTAAAAATATAAATCTTTAGTAACAATAGAAATATTTGCCATCACTTCTTATCAATTTAACACATACTAGCGGAATTATAGTTTTAATTTCTTTCGAATGTAAAAAGTTTCCCTGAAAATTTACTTTTGAATGGTAGTGTGTATTGTTAAAAAAGGATTTTTATTTCAAATAAATGCTCTTCTTTTTAATGTTTTATTCATGTAAGAATCCTAAAAAAATATTAAGCAGCACAACAGTTTCCAACAGTGATAATAAATCAGCATATTAGAATGAATTCTGAAGGATGATGTGACACTGAAGATTGGGGTAATGATGGCGAAAAATCAACTGCACTTCACAGAAATTAATTAGATTTTAATGTATATTAAAATCTTACTGTCTCCAAACTTTTGACTGGTAGTGTAAATGTCATATTCTGCATTTTTTTATATTAAAATAATGTATGTGTTATCCTCTTATTTACCAGCAATACTTCATGGATAATAAGACTCCATGTATGTTGATTGCTGCAAAGTCAGACCTGCCAGAAACAAAGCAACAATACCATATGACTCCACTGGAATTCTGTCGCAAACACAAGATGCCACCGCCTCAGTCCTATACCTGTAACACAGCTGCGGCTCCCAGCAAAGAAATCTTCATCAAACTCACCACCATGGCTGTGTATCCGTAAGTGGTATCTAATTAAAAAGTAGTCATCAGTAAAATGAGGTGAACACAACAAGAGATTGTACTGCTGAGGTGTTGATGAAAAAATTAATGTTAACCACTCATTCTTTGAAGATTCATCTTTCAGAAGAGCATATAAAACAAATTTACTCTCACGGGATACAGCGCCTTCTTGACATGATGAAATCCACCTGGAAATTGTACTGTTTGTGGGCGGGGCAAGTTGTTCGCGACGTAGAACGTGGGTGGACATTATGCAAATACGTTACTTAGAGACGTGGATCCATAACAGAAAAAGATTCGAATTGTTGACGACTCGTTTAGGCGAATGTGAGCCGACTCTTTTTTTGATAGACAATAACTTTATATATCGTGCACTGTCGGTGTCACAACTTTGCAGATAGTTTATGTTCACATACAGCTACATGACACACTCCATGAAAGATCATATTTGAAAAGGCATAATAGGGGCACTTAGGGGGATCATTTTTTTATTGTCTTTTGTATTCTTTCTCTTTTAATTGACTGCTCTTGTTTATCTCGCAGGGGTTATTTCCACATACGGAAAGCAATAAAAACAATACATACTTTGGTGGTTTACTCAGAAAAATTATTTCCCTAAAAATAGAAAGCTTCTCCAAACTGTCTAGCTTCAGAGCATTGAGTCAAATGGCAGTTTTCTGTTCTTCAATTGCTGTCTCATCATGAAATCTACAGTACATATACATCTATATTCAGTACAGTTTGCGAAATCTACAATCATGTGATATTAATCATATTTTTTCCCAGTTCTTCCCCTCGCTGTACACAAACAACAAGAGAGACAATGTAGACAGGAAATAATAGAGAATGTTACGCTTATTTGAAAAAAAAAAACCCTTAGGAAACATTCAAATAACAGTGTTCATTTAATTCTTTCACTTCTTTATTTCTTGCAGACTGTTCTCTGTTAACATTTTTTAATCCTGTTTCTGAGTGACTCATTTTTGCTGTTTGCCTGTATCTTTCTGTGTGTGTTGGCAGCCATGCGCGTCTGCGCTGCATGTGTACCTGTAACAGGTGTACCTTCTGTCTGTGTCAGAACTTCCTGAATTCTGAGCTTGTGCAGACGGTTCGGACCAAACTCTACACTGTCATCTTTAGCAGGTTCTCAGGATGGCTTTATCTTGGTTCATCACGTTTCCTATGCACTTAGAACTTGTTTTTTTTTTTTATTATGATTCATTGTCTCTCATTCATTTCTCTTTTTAGTTCATTTTGTTATTCTCATTCTGATTTGCATTTATTTAGCAGTTTGGATGAACGTGCTAATAAACAGTTGACCATATAGACTACATGAAAATACACAAGTGGACAGGCAGTAGAGTTGGAGAAGACGTTCAGTGGCATGTTTCAGTGATGGAGTGTAGATTTTTGGATGGGACACCAAGCCCTTTTGAGCCTTTTTTAGTTGTATAACACTTTTCACAAACATGTAGATCCAAAGGAGCTTAAAAAAGTAGTAGTGCCACACAAATCCCTGCAGTGAACGAGTTAAATGACAAGTAGAAACTCCCTTAGATATTTATGTACATGAGGAAAATCCTTTGATAGAACACAGAATGTGGGACTTTAAGGTTGGGGAAGCCCGCTTTCTTCTCCTTTATACAATCATGTTTGCCTGGATATAGACATTTTTTAATTTGTGTGTTACTAGTTTTAATGGTAATATTGATTATATTGTTTAATTATACATGACAATGCTGACTTTTAATAAAATAAAAATTCAAACGAAATGCATATGTGATACACCCTCTTATATACCACATATGATAAAAACAAGTTATAGCTGGCCTTAGGACTATCATGGCAAATGGGCAGCAGGTATAGATTTGGGTTTTAGGTTTAGGCACTATCCTGCGCATTCTTCATGCTTTTTTAAAATTGACGTCATTCTCATCTGACTTGCAACTTGTGACATGCAGCAGTTCAGCCTTTCATTCTACTACAAGTTGCAACACTAGTTACCATTTTCCTCTTTATTTCCTCTTCTTACAGTTTCTTTATGATCTGTCATATTTCTTCATCCTTCATCTTGGACTGAGTTTGTAATGTTTAGTGTTGCACATTAATATAATTTTCTTCATTCCCTTTAAATCAATGTGCCCTATTGTGTGACTGAAAAATGGATGAAAAAAACCCCCCACTAACGTTGAAGATTAACCTCTCTCATGGTCTTTGTAACTAATGAAGATACATTTTTCTCATGTTATTTGTGTGTCAATTTTTTTTCTATTTGTTTTGTTTTTGCATTTTTGCTGTCAAACCATAGGGCACAATGCAATTTTTATCAACCATATCAAGCATTTATCCTTCTGTTCATTTGAATTCTTTGGTTTGTCTGTTTTCAGGCATTAATGTCAACTGAATGTGTTTTAGTTTTATATGAACTTAATTTGTGTTATTGATTTGAAATACTCTCCCTTATGTCGTTCCAAACCTGTAAAAATAAAGATGTTTTGAAGAATGGTGGTAATTGCCCACTATTTACATCATAGTAGGTAAAGGCCCTTTTGTGTTCAACATAAGAAAGAAATTAGACAGGTTTGGAACAACATGAGGGTGAGTAAATGATGGCCGAATTTTCAATTTTTCAAAAAAAGCCACAAAAGCTGTATAGCAAATGTAAGGTAGTAAAAAAAAAAGTTATTTATTACTTATCACTGTTTCTTTTTTTTCAGGCATATTACCCATGCAGACCTAAAGAGCTCTACGTTTTGGCTCAGAGCGAGTGTTGGAGCCACAATTTGTGCTATGCTTGGCTTTGCCATGTACAGAGCCCTTCTCAAATCTCGATGAGCAGACCCAAAAACTTAATTCATTCAATTCCTGTCAACCCTAGTTATTTCCCATGTATAAGAAAAGCCAATATAAATCTTTAGTTTTTAAAAATAAAGCATAAAGTAACATAGCTGTTATATTTCCATGTCTATTGAAATTATTACTGAAGTATGTACATTCCCAGGTCTTGGGACTCTGTGAGATGAAATTAGAATGTTTTTCTTTAAATAAGATGCAAGCAAACTGTAAATATGTAAATGAGAGAAAATATTTATTTGTTACAAAGTGAATAAAAACATAGCATTCATATTATAAGCCATTAAATGCAACACAATTCTCTCAAAACAAGAGCAATGTGTGTCCAAGGGTCCACCATTAACAGGACATCGCAACTGCTTGTTTACATGCAAAGCTGTGCAGCCACTCAGTATCGCATGATTTCTTTGCATGTTTTAAGGACATATATCTGAACAGAGCTGTTGTTTCCCTTTCCCTTTGTCAGTTTCAACCTCTTCCAACATTTCAATAAACAGTTCCTTCAACAATGTATTTAAGTCAAAATACTTATTTTTAATGCAGAGAATGTGCAGACATTTATCTTTTATTAGAAAGATTAATGCTTTTGTGTCAAAATGGTTCTATCAGAAATGCTGTAAGCTGACATTGTGTATTTGTAGAATTAAAATAATATGTCTTAAGTATCATTAACATAAATATATATAGATAAGATGAAAAAACAGATTTTATGCTAACAAATAACTTTTAAAGCAGATGATTCCAAAAGGGTTTTGTGGGTGAGCTGGAGCATCATCATGAACATCAGCACTTCAGTCGCTTTACAGTCAACATTCTTTTGTAAAATCAGTTGACATAGAAGTTTTCTTTGCTGAACAAATGGGCCACAGAGCTGTTTGCCTCCTCTAGTTTTGTAATATCGGTGTGACAGCTTGTGGCTTTTCTTTTGGTGGGCCGCACCCCGGCCATGTCCTCATAAACAGGAACTACAGGCTGTGGCTTTCTACCGTTAAGCCATTTACACTGTATGAGAAAGGAAATCAGTAGATGGAAGGGTTTAACCGAAGCACTGAATATCTTGTGGGTACAACTTCTATAAACTACATATTAAATAGCAAATCTGTCACGTGAGATTTCAATGCAAACATGGGACAAATGATTGCGAAAAGTATTCCAAATTTTTGTTAAAAGTATAAATCAGCTTAAAAAGTTAAAATGTGCACAAAAATATGGCTTTCATGTCATTGTTTTTTGGGTTGTCATGATCTCATGGCAAAGGCAAAAAGACTTAGTAAAGACTTTAAAAGTAAGAGTCGTAGAACCCAAAAACGATCAGAGGAACACACAGAAAGGTCCAAAAAAGCAACATTATTCTTCTGGAAAAACTGCAGCACTATTTTATTTTTTTTTTTAGGTCTACTTCTTGACTTTTTTTGGTCTCTTGGTCCTTTTTCTTCTTTTGAAATATTGAAGCAGTACCTACAATCTGGTTACGATCCACCAGTGTAAAATATGAATACTTGTAATGTTTCCCCCATTGATTTTGTTCAGGAAAACAAATTCAAAATCAATTTGCTGAGAAAATCACCTATAAGTTGTCCAAATGAAGATTTTATCTATGCAAATTACTAATCAAAAATTAAGTTTTAATATATTTTTCAGTAAGAAATTGACTAAATACCTTCATGGCACATGTTTTTATTTACTATCCTACGGATTTTTTTAAAAAAAAAAAAAAAAAAAAAATCAAATATACACCAGTACACCAAGACTGGTTGTGTGGTCCAGGATCACATATATAGTCCTATTGTTATGCTTATACTTCTAATTTCAGTTAAAATTAGTCTTCATTGACTATATTTAGAGGCATGTTGTATTTCTTTTGTATATGTCTAAAGAACAAGTAAAACATGGCACAGATCACCTTACTTTCCCCTAAAGATCAAATATGAAATTAATATTAAAATACTTACACAGTAGGCTGTAGCGAAAGTGAAAACCAGAACACTCAGCAGACATGCAGCTCCAGAGATCACATACAGCAATTCCAGGTAACTTGAACAATTACAAGGCTCATGAGCTGCAACACACACAAACACACTTACATGTGAAAACGTGCTCAGTGATACAAGCTCAGCTTTGTTTCCAAATTTATAAGGTTATTGACATTTTATGTAAGATACACCATTCATGATGATTACTGTTATAGTAGTCATTTGGATCACATTCTTCTGCCTGACTTTATCCTTTTTTTAGTTTGATTTTTTTTTTTTAGGTTCTATAACTATCAGTTGGAAATAAAAATGCTGGGGAAAAAAACCCAAGACACTTAGCAGGTACTTTTTGGTCTTCCAGTTTGGTTTGTGTGCTTTATCTTTCCAGGTTTTACAAACCATACTATAAAAATAGTTAGTTAGGTCTAAGGCTTTGTGCCTATTGCTGCACTAGTATTCACTGATTCATTTTTCACCATTTCTAGAAAATATGGAACATGTGATATGATGATAGTAATATAATAATGGTTGCTCCTTTTGAGAAATGTCATTGCTAGAGTGTATCAGGCATTCTTTCATTTGTAATACTTTGGAAGATAAACTGTAATACTAGTATATCACAAGTAGGCCTGACAAAACTTCAAATACTACAAACTAACGGTGAAAAAATACCAGTAATCAGTCTGTTCTTATTGAGGTAAGGTATAATACATGCACATTGCAAAGCTTGACAATTAACAATAAACAATTCATTGTCCTACAGTTGAATATTAAAACAAACAAACAAAAAAGCATCTGATTCAGTGAATTTGCTTTTTGGAAACTTATCTAAAGTGATATCAGTAAAGGTTACATACAGAAGTCTTCAACATAGATAAAGAACTCCATCTTGCCAGGAACATTCTTATCATATGGAAGATCACCATAGTGGAATTCACATTGGTAGATGTCCGTGTCCTGTCCTTGCAGGTTTGAGATTGTTAGATGAACCGTGTGGTTGTCCAGCTCATCACGCACAGTGATGCGATCCTTGTCCTCAGATTTATTGATAAATGGTTGGAATCCTTTAGCAAGATACATCACTCGGCTGGACTGCAGCAACCTGCGTTTCAGCGTAAAGGCAAATGGTTTTTCATCTTTTTTTGTCGATTCACAGGAAATGTCAATGGATGAATTTCTTACTCTGTGGATATAAACAATACCCCCATGTGCTGAGGTGAAATGTCTTAAAGTTAGTCACATTTTATAGATGAATCACATCATGCATTGCACAACACACAAATGTTACAGTTTCTCCACACAACTGCTGTAAACCGCAAAAAAAAAAAAAAAAAAAAAAAAATCCAGCATGAACTCAATAGAACACAACAATGTAGTTTGTCTGACTGCAAAGTTTGTTTTTACATGGAAACTTTAGCTTCACAGCTGGCCATTTTATTAAATTACCACAATGTAGTCAGCCTTTTATAATCTGAAAAAAACAAGAAAAAGGTTTAAATGGAATGAAGTGACTTACCAGTTACAGAAGGGGTGATAAGAATCAGGAGAACAACATGAGCAAACTTAAAACCCAACATTCTTAAAAAAAAAGTAAATAAAAGTGACCGGTTAGAAAGCCAGATCGTCTCTGAGCGCTAACTAAATTATGCCATGTGAAAATTCTAAGCAGTGTTTTGACTCCACCTTGAAGCTTGATGAGGAAAAGGAAACCAGTGTTACGTGGTTTCTCAATCAGATTTTGGTTTTGATTCATCTTTAGCAAGTAAAAAGTGTTTCTATAGTAATTTATTGTAAATACTAAAATGTTTCTGAACCATACTACAGCACTTGAATTAAATTGTTGTAGTAATTCTATGGTTTCTTTGGTTATATAGTTATATTTGGCAATATAACTAGTAATATAAATTTTGGTTATTACTTCTAAATTCTGATGGTCTTCTGTTTACATGCACATGCTATTTCACATCTGATAAGGTACGAAAGCAAGTAGCCACAAAACACTGTCATGTAGAACATGTTACCATGTAATTACTATATGCTTTCAACACTTTTAAGGACACCTTTCAGCTTGAAAAAAAAAAAAAAACATTCCTAAGTGTTGTTTGCAAACAAAAGCATTATTTCTTAATGCTCACCAAGAAATGTATTTACCAAAACGTTTTTCAACTTCACCTTTTTATGGGGTGGTGTTTTAGGAATGAAAATGCAAGGGTTAAACGACATGTGATTTGATCACAGTAAAAATGTGATTTATTTTTGTAAAGTGTGTTCTCAATGTTTTTATAAGATTAACTTCTGCCGTAGAAGCACTGGATTTCTGTAGACAACGCTTCGTGGTCTGGCAATCATCTGTGATTATAATTTCATGTCGCCAAAAAGTGCTTATAGTTCATTTAGTTTACTCAAGTGTGCAAAGCTATTATCAGGTTGGCTATTCTAAATGATCCATAATAGCTGTGGTTAAATAGATTTAGATGACAGATTAACAATTTAATATAAAACTCTTATTTAATCCAAAATTAGAAATCAAGTTAAAAAGACATTGTTCATGAAACCTTTGGATAAGAGGAGTGGTTTTCAACCTGTGGGCCGCGACGGTATTGCAGGGGGGCCGCCAATTATTATTAACAGAAATTGTAATATTAATATAATAAAAAATGTCTAGTTCGCTGATCCGTTACATATATTTTCTGTTCATTCAATACATTACCAGTTTATTCAATAAAGACAATTAACAGCCTTGTTTTCGAAAAATTAAGAGATCGTTTAAATTCTTTTGAGGTGGGCCGCGGAAACATGTGTTTGGCTGTGTGGGCCTTGAGTTAAAGGTTGGGAACCACTGGATTAGAGGTGTTAACTGGTTTCACAGGATAAAAGTTGGCGTTTTTTTCTTCTTCTACAATGTGTAAAAAACAACTTGATCTTGTACTATATATTGTATATTACAACCCAAACAATGAAGCAGTCAAATTAGAATACAGATGTTTATTTCACATTTCTAACACCACAGTACAAACAAGCTTTTCTGCGATTAATCTTTGCAGTACTTTTCGGCACTGCATTTCCATGTTCTTGTTTTAGTGATAAATCTAGAACTTTTCACTTCCAAACATCACCAAATTGGGAGGGATAGATGAAAACCTATGTATGGTGTGAAATAGAATAGCAACTCTGTAATGTTGACAGTCGTTTACACCATGGTTACATGATTATGGGGTGCTGGAATAGGGATAAAACTAAACTAAGACAGTAGCTCTCACATGAAGGGTTGGCAAACCCCTGATTTAAGGGCATTAACTTTAAATGGTGTGTCTGTTTTGCAAATAATTTACTTTTTTTTAAGTTTATTTTGTCCTGCTTTTCTGCAAAAGCTAAAATGGTTTTTGGTCAATTCAATACATGATTAAAAAGCAAAGCCATGAGTGAAATACAAAAACATGCAATAAAATCTGATTCTTTACAATGTAATTTACACAGTGGCTCTTACCTGCAGACCAGGAAATGCTTCCAAGCCATTGTACCAATTTAATACTGGTAACTGAGAAATATCAATCAAACATTTCACAGACAAATGTGTGGTGCATTTTAGATCCAACATCTGGAAAGATCATTCATGCAACTAGGTTATCAAGCAACAAAATGTGCAATTTAAAAATATTAAGGAGTAATCATGACTTTTTTTTTCTATAAATGACTTTTAAATGGTGTTAACACTGAATACCTTTATGAACATTCCAGAACAAACTTGTTATTGACAGCGAATGTATTTGTAACGTCATTATGGCTTTATCAAGAAAACCAACCTGCCTGAAGACTCCACTGTTCAGGAGACACACTCACACAAAAACAAAATCAAGAAAAAAAAATTATGTTTTATTACAATACATAAAAAAAAAAAAAAATTACAGAAAGACACATTTACCCTTGTGCTATTTAAACCCTGAATAAAATGGATGCAAACTGTTAAAAGAAAAACAAAAAGCAACATGACAACAGTAATCTGAAGCCCTCACCAAGCTGATGTTGGGGACGTAAAGTCCAACAGCACAGTATGGTGCTGTGAGGGCTTCACTACTAAGATAAAAGCAGAAATCTTACTGGGAACTTGCCTTGAGTATGGAGATACTGTTAGGCCAGCAGCTTCAATATATTATGAACCTTTGTCTAATATACTGTACTTGTACAACCTGAATGAAACACAATAGGAAAAAAAGCAATACATGTATCAACTGTAACATTGATACTGCTGTTATCTTCTTTGTCTTTATTTAAGGGCTGAATCCAAAACTCTTGTGTGATATTATATATCTCAAATGTCCAGTATGCAGTTTTTCTTCAGCAGTGGGTTTAGAGCTCATTGGTTTGGCTACATTAAAAGCACAAGATGAGAAATGGTTTAACCTCCAAACCTAGTGGGACGACAGCGCCGTTTCAGTATCGGCTGCCTGGAGACATTACAGGTGGCCTTATGCCCATGGGGGGCCCAGGTGGGCCAGATTGGTATGGAGGCACCATTGAGGCACTCTGTCCATAAGGAGGCATGCCTCCTCCCATATAACCAGGCATGCCCTGTGGAGGACCACCATACTGACCTGAAAGCAAAAAAATACATCCAGTGACTAAACACCAAACCTTGCTTAAGCAGTTAGGCTTACCACAGTATAATATTATTTTAGTATGCCAACATGTGATTACATCATTCAGTGATGATCTATAAATACAGACATTTCAGACATTCACAGCAGGTATCTGCTTACATCTGTATAGCCAGGCAACTGCACAGTTCAAAAATATCCCTTATCGGTTCTAAAATCAATGTGAACCACAGCTTCTGTGTACTTACTGCTTTAAAATGTCATGCAAGTTTTAACTAGCTAAATGTTCTACTTTCCAACTCAAATGCATTAAGAAGTTCATAATTTTATAATTTACAAACTCATGATTATATATATATATATATATATATATATATATATATTATAATAATATAAATATATTATAAGAAAATGTGTATTATAACACCAATTATAGGCTCAAAAAATATATCAGATTTTTTTTCTCATCCAAAACACAGAAACTATATGATCTAAAGACACAAATTTACCATGTATGGGATGCCTCATTCCAGGCTGCTGAGGAGGTATAACCTGCTGGGCAGGTATCATTCCTCCCACTGCTCCACTAGGGGGAGCTGAGGCAGCAGCTGCTGCAGTCTGTCCAGGTCGAGGCATTAGCCTCTGGTACCTAGGCAGCTGAGCCCGTCTCTCTTCCTGAATTAGGGCCAAGACAATTACAATGAAATCAGACACTTGCAGTAACAAGAACACACTTTGGACTGCTTGTATTCTCACAACATCAGCTAAACTCAATTTGTGCTTCAGCAATTTTTTATAATACCAGTTAATGCATTCACAATTACTTACTGTCAAAAAAAGTAGTTAGAGCAAAACTCAAGTACTCACCAGCGAGATATCCTCATCAGGGTGCATCAACTTACTGGTAGCACTCAAGGTGGTGAGGGTGGCTGGCTTACTTGTGACTGTGGCAGGGGGCTTGGCCACAGTGCTTGAGGAGACAGCAACAGAGGGAGTGGAGGAAGGCTGGGTGTAGGCTGGGAATGTCACCTTAGGAGAATTAGAGGTGGTTGATGACGGTCCTGATACTGTCTGCTGCGCCTGAAAGGAAACAACATTTTCAAAACCGGTCCACAATAAAGGCAATGCCCCTTCCCAATCATAGTGCACACTGCAAAAATCATCATCCACAAAAAAAGGAACGTCATTTTGATAAAAATCAAAGGAGTAATATGCTTTTGGCAAATAAATAACATTATACAAAAGCAAACTACATAAACCCTGAAGTCAAAACAGGGTATTATAGCAAGTACAAAAACTCTTTGCATCAAAACAATTGCTTAAAGTGCTTCTATTATGGGTTAAGAAAGCTTCTGGGAGTCCCACATAACAGGTTGACATGTATGCAAGGTCAAAAAACACTTCATTTTCTTATGTGAAATTTTGACCTTTATTTGCTCAAGGACCATAAATGATTTTTTAAGGATTCATTTTTACAACCCTCTTTAGTAATTGGTCAATTTTAGTTTCAATGTTTCAAAAGTTGACTCTTTTGAGAGACATTAACTTTACACAAGGTGCAATTTTAGATTTTAAGCTTTACAAGATGTTTTCATGCAGTAAAGAGCTGTTACACGCTTAATGAAAGCTAATATTTAAAAATCCATAATAGGGGCACTTGAAAATAATAAGAGTAATAAACATGCCCAATGCAAAAAGCATATGCATGCAGGAAGAATTGAACCAACTAAATATCTGCCTAAATATCATGAGCTTTATATACACATGTACATATCTACTAATGAAAGAGACAAGCACACATCTGATGTAAAGAGAAGCACACAAACTAATGCGTACTTGGGCAGAGCTAGGAAACAGAGGCTTAGAGGCAGACTGTGTCTCTGCACTTGCAGGGGCTGCGCTGGGGCTCGCAACACCAGTCCCCATCTGAAGCACATAGAGAAAGGATAACAGTAAGTTTCCTTTGACTTCATTTGACTCCCTGAGAAAACTGAACCTTAAATTTATTCAGTTAGTCTCTCTAGTTGCAAGATCTGTTTTTACTAGAGATGGACCGATTGCAAATTTCTTGGCAGATTCCGATTTCTAAATTTTACTGCAAGTGTGACCTGACGATTCCAATTTCTTTTTTTAAAGAACTGTAATGACAGCATATGATATTCATTGAAATTTTATAATAAAATAAATGATTAAACTTTACAGATCTTCTCACAACAAAATAAAAAAAGTGCTAGTTAGGTAAAAAATAAGTTCCTCAATAACTAATAATGTTAACTAGCATTAGTAATACAAACAAAAAACTTATTTTCCCAATTATTTTTTTATAATTAAAGAAAATCAAACATTATAGATCTTCTCACAACAAAAAACATACAAAATAAAGTGCTCTGCATCTTGAAAATGAAGAAATATATAACTAACAACTAACTAACAATAACTAAGTTTAGTAACAAATATCTACTTTTCCTCAATGAGTATTATGGAGGATTTTTTTAAACATTAATTACACGACTGTCTCACAAAAATAACTTAAAGAGTGCACCCTCTTAAAACAGGTAGAAATGACAATACTAGTTAGGGGTGTAAATATTAATCGATTTGTATCGATGCATCGATTATGCAGCCGACGATTCAATGCATCGATTAATGTCTTTATTTTGCCGCCTGTTTGTTCACCTGTCTATTTTTAGAATCCGTTCCGACCTTTCTTTTACTGTCTATGGCTCCG
>JAUCMT010000114.1:7965700-7977846 GCA_032357475.1 Enteromius thamalakanensis
TACTAAATACTATTACTTGAACATTAAAGGAAAGTTTGTCTTGACAAAGAGAAGCATTTCTGCATTGTCACCAGTTACTAAAGGATAGTACAAGATAGGACAACTTTGTCTCACTGTCAAACACACTCGAGAAGTGACATTGAAACAATGCGAGGTCACGTGTGCAATACTGGAGTTCTCACGTGAGACTGGATTATTAAAAATGATAGCAAGCAAAATAAGTGTGCCATACAAATTGCATGTGCGCTCATTTGCAACAAAAAGAAGATTATAGAGGAAATTTACCTTCTATACCTTCGTAACTCCTCCCACAACACACAACATCCCGCTGCCCTCTCTCATTGGCTGTAAGTAATCGCTGATGTTATTCATTCAGAACACATTCACACGGCATGATTTTGAATCGCAGACAGGTCCAGATATTTAGCATGCCAAATATCTCACGGGTGTCAGCAACACATCAGTGATTCTCTCAGATCACGTCTTTGATATTTCACACTGTGTGATCGTCATAAACGTGAACGAGCACCGATTAGCCTGTAATGTCAGGCATTTCTTAAAACCTGTTGGCGAGTCAAAATCGTGGCAGATGTGAGCCTGAACGGCCGGTCATATAGAAAAAAACGGCCAATTCCGATCACTAGCCGGTCAATCGGTGCATCTCTAGTTTTTACATAGAAGATATAGACCAGGCTTCATCAAATCTTACCCTGGAGGTCCAATGCACTGCAGAGTTTGGATCTAACCCCTATCAAACCAGAGCATGTTAATCAGTGTATAAGGATCATTAGAAACTCACAGGTTTAATCGGTGTTTGAGCTAAACTCTGCTGTGCATTTGACCTCTAGGGTCAAATATGATAAAGCCTGATATAGACCCTTTACTATACATTCTTACAAAAACTGCACCTTCAGGCATACAACAACTTGTCACTACAGCAGCACCCTTAAACTGACCACCTTTTAGTGAAAGTTTCCAAATTCAATAGTTATAACCTTAAACATTTTTCTTATTGTTCTGTGACACTAGCTATTGTCCTTTACTGGCACTATATGTGTTAAAAAAAGAAAGACTTGTCTAATAAAACGACTACTAACTTTACATACACCTTTGTTGATGATCCCTTACATTTATTCACAAACAGTGGCTACACTAAACCAGCAAAAAAAGCCTGGTTCTGTATTCAGTACCTGCACAGCGCTGGGGAAGAGAGGTTTGGACGCAGCAGTCTGTGTGACGGGTACAGCTGGTCTGCTGGCCATTCCAGGAGCTGTGACAGGGGCTGCAGGTGCCATAGAAAGCATGCCAGGCCGGGCAACATGAGGTGGCATTCCTAAAAACAAGAAATTGATCAACAACCCCAAACAGACAAAAAAGTGCATGCATAAAGCTTTCTTCTGCTCAGAGGTAGGGCTGCGCATATTATGCGCATCTAGTCAGTTAAGCCATTTTTTTGATTAGCAGTAAATCTCCATCAGCTGTTGTCAAGGAAGACCAGGGGCCGGTTGCATAAAACGTTTTTAGACTAGTCTTACAAGTAGGTAGTCTAATTTTTTTTCTCTTTAAGACTGGCTTAAATATTGTTAGCCAGCTGCATAAAATCTTAGACTTAAATAATTTTTTAGTCTTAAATTAGACCAGACTGATTACCCCATGGCTAACTTTTCCTTACAATCTATGTTGCCACGGAAACCAACTGTCAACTGTGCCAGATTCAGGAAAGTGGCCAGAGTTTGTTTGTCTTGTGCCATGGCAAATTTTAATCTTTGGTTTTATGAACGTGCAATAAAGAGAAAGGGTTTTCAAATACCGTCCAATGGAGGTCCTTTCTGATAAGGAATTGTTTGTAAAAATGAGATTTCCAAGACATGCAATTCAACAAATAGCATATGACTTAGAGGAGCAGCTGAAGCCTATTTACTGTAATTGTGGCCCAAGCCTTGTGTTTTTTATTGTTTGAATTGAAGTCGCTAAATTTGTTCATTAAAATCGATTTGGCAGCATTATATTGTTCCAATATAAAAATAATTTCTGCTAAGGAAAACTGCGACGAGCCCCCACTGTCGGACATTTTTTTTAAGCTGTTCAGCGTCTTACTTTTCCCTACAATGCTGTGCGAATAAGACTGTCTAACTAAAGACAACCAGACTTATTTTATGCAACAGTCTTATACACTGATTTTAGTTGGTCAGGCTAATTCTTAGACAAAGTCTTAAGACAACGGCTATGTTTATGCAACCGGCCCCAGCTTATACACAGAGCCGTATATCACTGACAAGCTATGCATTGCCTTCCGCAGGTGATTTAATGACGTAGCTTCTCAGTGATCTACGATTCTGTGTATAAGTAGGGCTGGGCGATATATATCCAACGATATATTATGCGCATCTCATAAGTAAAGCCGGTTCTTTGATTAGCGCTAAATCTCTGTCAGCGGTTTTCAAAAGGAATGCCAGCTTATACACAAAGCAGTAGATCACTAACAAGCTACACCATTGAATCACCTGCGAAACTTAACGCGTAGCTTGTCAGTGATCTACAGCTCTGTTCATAAGTTGGTGCTGCATTTAAAAACAGCTGACGGAGATTTAGGGTGCTTTCACACGTGCCTCATTTAGTTCGGTTGAATCGCACTAGAGTTCGTTTTCCTAATTGGTGCGGTACGTTTGGGCAGGTGTGAATGTAACAATCGCACTCGAGTGCGCACCAAAAGCGGTCCAAAAAAGCGTACCGATACCTCCTTGAACACTGGAGCGGTTCGTTTGTGGTGAGAACATGATCCGAACTCGAACAGACCCAACTGCAAAAAGTACTGCGCCTTTTTGGACTAATCCAGCTGCCGTACCTGATGGATCGTTGGTAATATTTCCGGAAGATGACCATGTCACAGTTTCGCGAATTCACGCCTCCTCCTGAAGTGACTTGCCTTCGCGCCATCCGCGCTTCTTTTTCGAAATGTATAGTTTGTCTAAAGTGATGTATACAAACTTTGAAAACAGCTAATGGAGATTTACTGCTAATCAAAAAAACAGCTTTACTGACGAGATGCGCATAATATATGGTTGAATATACATTACAAAATTAGGGGTCAGTAAGATATTCCATAGTTTTTAAAAGTGTTTCTTATGCTCAACAAGGCTGTCTTTATTAGATTTTAAAATGTAATATTGCGAAATATTTCAATTTAAAATAACTGCTTTCTGTGGGAATGTATTTTATTCCTGTGATACAATGCAAAAATTTAGGATCAGTACATTTTTATTCTTCTTTAAAAGAAATGAACACTTTTATTAACCAAGGATCTATTAAATAAACAAAAAAAGCCACAGCATAGATTTACATTTTAAAAATGTTTTATATTTAGTAAAAAAAATATTTTAAAAAATTAATTGTTGTTTACTTGTTGAGGGAAAAAAATTAAAATCACAGGTTCCAAAAAATATCTTTCCAACATTGACAACTCTAGTAATAAATATTATTACATATTAGAATGATTTTGAAAGGATCATGTGACACTGAAGACTGGAGTATGCTTCTGATGCTTTGTATCACAGAAACAAATTATTTATATTTTAATTTTTAATTAATTTGAATTTAATCGAATAAATGCAGCCTTAATGAGCATAAGAAACATATTTAAAAACCATTAAATATCTTACTGATCCCAAATTTATGAACAGTAGTGTATATCGCCCAGCCCTACTCAATAGTATTGATCTGTTATGGAAAAAAAACAACAACAAAAAAAAAACTTAAGAATTAACATTTAACTGATAAACTAGAGCAGTTTCGGTTTAAGAGATGAAGTCAGTGGCCCCGACTTCTCAGTGATAATCTGATAATATTGTAAACAACACTGACCTGGTGGCATGCCGGGCATCATCGGGGGCATTGCTGGACCTGGTGGCATCATCCCTCCCATTGGCATCATCCTATACAAAACAGGACCAAATACAAATCACTGGACCATATAACATCAGTTTAAACCTCTATAACTGAAAAATGAGACCTACCCAGGAGGCATGCCTGGAATTACTGGTGGCATACCAGGAATCATTGGTGGGACACCAGTCAACATATGTGGCATTCCTTTAGGAAGAGATATGAAGTATTAATGGGGCACCTTTCTCTGAGAGGTATTCTAACTATGAGGCTATTTAAACTAATGGCATACACACCTGCATAACCAGCGGGTGGCATGCCATGGGCCTGAGGACCAAGATGCATGCCTGCCCGGGCCATTGGGGGCATGTAGGCAGCCTGGGGCTGAGCAGCAGGTTGCTGAAAAGACGAAGGTCCAGCTTCATCATCATCATCATCATCCTCATCATCAGAATCATCTTGGTTCTGCTTCTTCTTCTGACCGTCTACTCCAATAACATAGCAAGTTTATATTTCTCTCACAAATAGGTCTATAGATATTTTCTGCAAAAATTCGTTTGCCCAATCACTATAAAACTATACCCTGTGACTTTTGTTCAAGTACTCTTCTCCGATCTTGCATGTCTTTTTCTGGAATGCCCTCCATGCCATAGATTTCCAATTCTATATCTGTTCTTCCCGGTACAGCATTAGGAACAGCGTCTATAGTTTCCTTGTGCACCTTTGAAACACAGACAAAACAGATCAACAACCTATACCAAACTTCAAACCAACCGCATCAGCCAACACATCACCACTGTACATACCTGCATACAGTGTATGGCTAATCCAGGTCCTGTGTACAGCTTCTTGTGACATATATGACATTTGAAATGTTTGGCTTTTTGGTGCTGAATGAGAATCTTTTCATCATCGAAATCTCTGTTGCAATACCTGAAAGTCTGATTAAGGATCACACTGAGAGAGAGGACAGAACGTTATGAAGGTAAAGAAAAGTAAGAACGTAAAAAGCTTGAGATCAAACTGAAATGTGTAAAGAACAAGTCAAATTTAATCTAAATGCGTTTACAGATGATTATTAAAAGCCAGGAATCGCCTGTCTAGTGCGACAGCTATTGTGTCAAAACTACGCCATTAACCCTAATAAACAATATACACTACATAACATTAGGAGTAGAAAATTCACCAATGCGACATACCGGTTTCTGTTGTTCGTCTGATACGTAATAATGGCTGCAGTGTGAAACTGACAGCATTATCTCAAATAAGTTACACGATCACGCTGCTTCTAACAGTACTGACCAGGCCGCATGGGGCAATGAGAAAGGATACCAGCACCAGGGCTTCATTTGCTTCTTCTTCTTCCGTCCCATTTTGGTAATAACACGTTATTCCCTAAACCAACAGGAAAGGAATGTAATTTATGACTCAAACCGTCACTAAATGCAGCTTTATGATTTCGGGTCGAAACACACAAAAATGGCGCGGCTCCCCTAATGCCTCTTCTCCCACAATGCAGTGGGATATGACGCAATATCGCCCGCGCGCTCCTGATGACGTGCTTTTTATTTTCTTCTTTGGTGTTTAATGGCGGTCGGCAAACCAACTTGTACGTGCATTACCGTTACTGGACTGGAGTGTAGACAGAATACATGCTTATAGGATTGACATACTACGATAGATGTGTGAGAATTAAGAGAAAACACACACACACTCTAGATTCTAAATTATCTTACTTAATTTACCTTTTACGTTTCTTTAATGAATTGAAAAATGGTGCTATATGTTGCTTTTTCCTTTAGTATACCTGTTATTGAAAAGTCTTTGTGCTCAACATTAATTAGTGACTGAATAAAATGACGTATTTCATTGTTATATTTCCTGCAGTGGAACTGTCTCTTGTTGATTACAGTGATTACATTCTTCAGTTGGATGCTTGCCAATTTTAAATAGTGTATTATTCAGTCCTGTGTGACCTATTCTCAGACGGGTTATAATATTCTCTTTATTTCGGGTCCTGCTCTCCCTTCTCCCATCACCAACTTGTTGTTGAATATTATATAAGTGTCTTCCTGTTTCAATACCATCCCAGTGCATTTGCCATACTGATTGTGCATACTTCCTGATGGACACTTTAGCTTCTGCTTTACTTAATGGAACTTGTAAATCTATCTGCTTTAGTTTTAAAGTTTGTTTAGCCAGAATATCCAACTTCTCATTTCCTGCCACACCAACATGAGCAGGAACCCAAATAAATTGAACTGATATACCCATAAGTTTAAGATTATACAATTTATGGAATATTTCATTAACTATGTCCTCCTCCCATTTAGTATCTTGCAACCCGTGTAAACTTTGTTTAATTAAATTTTAAAAAGGCTTATAATGTAGGGGCAAAGCTTTTGGAAGCATACAGCTGTTCGTTTATTTTGGCACTGCCCTCATGTATCTTTTTTTAAAGCAATTTACTTGATTTTATTGTTGACAATGTTAACAATATTCATTTACAGCCGAAAGATGTGGTTTTTGGTATAACAGAAAACTGGTAAATAGTGTGTCATTAATGAAAAATTACAATATTAAACACTAATGGCATTTAATTATTGAATGTCCATATTGTTTAACTTATAGATTAAGTAAGGGATAATGACAGACAGCAGACTGATGCTTTTATAATTTTTCATTTTATAATCACAAATTTGGCACAAATCTTTTGCCTTCACATCTGATGCATGCAATGCACATCTCCACCGCATGGAGGCAACAGACATGGCAGCTCTGCATGTAAATTGTAAAGTGTGATTTTTTTTAGTGCAGATGTGGATGTTTGACTGAGGATGACCAGTGTGATAAAGTGTGAAGTAAGAGTCCTCAAGTCAGTTGATGCTTTTTAAGATGTCATTGTATTTCAGTTGTATGGTAGTTTTATAATCTCCAAATATGTTTATTTTCTTCTAGATAATTCTACCCTTTCTTGTGGTTTAGAGGCTTATGGCTAGTAGTATGGAGTCAGGACATTGGTTCCACCTAGAAATAGGGCTATTAAAAATTACTGCACTATTACACAACCTCTTTTAATATCCACAACTGTTCAGCAAGAACTTGTTACAGTCGTGCTGGAGATGAGAACGCAGGAGTCGAGTGACCATGATTTCACAAAGTACAAGATGTTCCTGGATCAACATCCTTATTGATCCTGGAACAACATTCTAATCAACCAATTAAAATTGATTTAGGCTTAGAATCATAGTGCTTCTCCACCCTTGTTGATCAGCTATCATTTCCCAGTGATTTTAGGCATACATTTTGGGTAGGGGTAGGATTAAGGGAAAGATTGGGATAAATTTATATTTTTGGAAAGTAATGTTGATCCAGGATTAACAAAAGATGTTGATGGGGCAGCCGTGGGCTAATGGTTAGGGAGTCAGGCTTGTAATTGGAAGGTTGCGGGTTCGAGTCATAGATCCGGCAGAGATTGAAGGTGCTGCTCCGTGTATGTGATCACTTCTCACTACTGTGTGTGTGCACTTGGATGGGTTAAATGCAGAGCACAAATTCCGAGTATATGGACCACCATACTTGGCCACACGTCATGTCCTTTCCTGATTCTTAATCTGTTACAATAATAAAGTACTAAACATAATGGTGTCTCATGAAATGGAATATTTAATAATGAACTCAATCTCTTTTTGAATGATAAATATAGGCTGTCACTTTCTGAAAGATTTTCTCCTCTCTGGCAGTCACAGAACCACAAACTAGACATTGCATGCAGTTCACTTTGCTGCTTATATTTTGATAGAGATTTTGTGTTTCACGGTATTTACTGTAATGTTGCAGCAATTAATATTTGGTATCAGCTATTTAACCTCTCCCTTTTTATGAAAGATGTTTTATTAGTACTTTACAGAGAGACTTGCATGCCCTGTGTATCATTGCTATTAGCACGCTGGAAGTTCTATACAGCTATGCAGAATTTTTCACAGAAAAAAAAAATCAAGATATTTCCTTTCATATGTCTTTAGGCACGTATTTATTCTATATTCCACCTATGCATTCCTATTCTTTTGTATATTTCAGGGTTTTGGGATAATTTTCCTGCATTTACCAAGGTTGTGCTCAGACTCATCCATACTTGGTTACTTGGTTTATTTTATAATATTCCTAGTTGCTGAATCAAGCGTTCATTTATACCAGAGGGATTTAGGGAAGCCTATGAATCATTTCAACAGGTGCTGGATTCCCAATGGAGTCAGGAAGCTTTAAGTGATGTCTCTCTGATACACACATTCTCTTCTTGTGGATGCTGTGATGCTAAGCAGCATAGACTGAGGGAAAAAAGTAAAGTACTTTGCCTTGGCCTGTCTTGCTGTACCTGTTATTGTTGCAGAAATGAAATCCACTTATCCTTGAGAGAAGCACTGTTTACTCACATCCTCTTGCCAAATGAACTGAAGTGGATTGGAAATGAGATACCAGGGGAGGCTTGGTTGTAACATTCTGATCTAGAAGAAAATAAGAAACCTTTGTTTTTGCATATGGTTTGTCATCTGGTTTAAATAAGCATGTGTGCCCACTGAGTTTGTGTTTTTGTTAATTTACCAGGTTTTGTAGGAATTTGGAGAGCAGGTTGCCAAAACTTGCCCAGTCCTCTTGGATGAAGTCTCTGTGATGACCTAATTTTGCACTCCATATGATGGATCTGGGTATACTTGTTGAATAAATAGCTGGTAAGGTATGTTTTGAAGCATGTCAGCTGGTTTGAACTGGTCATTAGTTGGCCGTGAGTTGGTTATAAGCTGATCCTGAGCAGTAGCTATTGCTTAGGACTAGCTTAGGACCAGCACAAGACCGGTTTAAACCAGCTCAAGCCACCATGCCACCATTTTAATTCAAAAGGGATATCAGGGGGAAAGAGTTACTTTTCGAAACTGGTGCAAATGAAAAGTTTGAAGTAGAGTGTAAACGCCGTTTATCTGTCAGCCTCATTTTGGTTTTATAATATTTGTGTTAAACAAGCTTCTAGAAAAAAAAAGTTCAGTATCCTGACACACCAGTCCCCTGTCAATCAGTTTTACATAAATATGTACTTCTTTCACAGAAAATGTTGTAGGTTTGCATAACGGTGGATGAAATGATTAAAGAATCCTCAAATGATCTGATAACCTCAAATGGTCTATTCATTTTGTCTGGTATGCAACCAATAAGAAAGTTTGATTGTCGATACCCAAACCAATCAAATCTTTTCTGGTACTCAAAATCAGTGTTAAAAAACTTTATTAACTTCTATAATCTTCTATCAGCCAGATAAGAGTTTATGGATTAATCTTAGTGTATATTTCAATGCTTGATACTTTGTCTGACCAGCACAAATCCAACTGCTTCACAACAACATCCCATAAACTTCAAATTCCCCATAAACATTCCCTTATTCATACAGACAAAAATTTCATGAAACTTCACAATCATAAGTGTTGAAAATAATGTAAAAAAAAATTGAATATAAAAAGCATCAATAATTAAATAACAAAAAATATTTAAATAATAAAAATGATCAAATTAAAAAATAACAAAATCATAAATAACTGGATTATGATTATAAAGGATTATCTCAGTATATGAATAAAGAATTATATAATAATTATAAAAACAAAGAAATAAAAAGAACACAAATACGATTGCTCATTTGATGTTATACTCAGTTTGCAGTTTCCTTAGATCTTTCACACAAGGTTTTAGCAGATGCTTAAAAGTAGCTTTGTCTTGTTGTGAAAACTTTAAGAGAACAAGTTAAGGTTCCTCCTTAATGTTACATTTTCAGCTCTCATATAGCATGCAAAATATTTAATTGCAACTTTTTCTTAATTGCTTCAGTTTCATAAAGTTCTCTAATACAAACTTTGCCTCCATCTGCTGCTCAAAGTTACAAGAATTTCTGAGCTGTATAAACATTCAAGTATTCCTCTGTGCACTTTGCAAATCATGCTTTTGGCTTTTGTCCATCACAGAGCTACCAGTTATGCCTCTTTGAAAAGAGCTGATTAAATGAAACAGACACTTCATGATTTGTCATATAGTCAAAGATGGATTGGACATGCAGTAACATGAAAGTGTCACAAAAGCAATGGAGTCATTCAATTATACAGTCAGTGTGACAGTGCATCATAGTTTACCACAGTTCTTATCCCTTCTAAGAAATAGGCTTTAAAGTATCTTGGGATCTTGTGAAAGCTATGATGAGAAAATAAAATTGCTTTGCTCCAACAGTGATTCAACTTTTTATGCCTTTGAACAACCTCTAACTTGGTTGGAAAATTTGACAATGCAAGATGGTAATGACATCTGCACATCTCCTGGGACACTCAAATGGTTATATCGTAATGGTTAAGGGAAAAAGGGATATTCAAATGGTTACACCATACGTTAGAAAAATAAGAAAAAAATTAGTTGATTTAATCTTTTCAAATCACAGCCATGATTATTCTTATACTTACAATACTTGCTATTTAATATTGAAACTCTACAGGTTTGGCATCTTGAACACTAAAGTTCGAACACAGTCTCACAAGCAATTCGTATGTATTTTACGAGGTGGCTAATTCCTACAAATTTGTACAACATCAGCTGTACGATTTTGTACGATTTGTTTAAACCCCTGTGAGGGTTAAGGGTCTATGTCATTCATACAAATTCATAAGAAGTGGCAACTTCGTAAAATACATACAATTAAGTAAAAATCATATGGATTTTATACGAGAGAGGTCATATTAATTAGCCACCTCAAAAAATATGTAAAAGCACCACTGATGTTTGACATTATTTACTGTCTCTGTGTATTTTGCCTTGCTCTTCTGTAACCAAATATGAATTTCTTTTGACATTTGACACAGTAACCATGGTCCCACACTAAATGTTTTAATAGCTGGAAAGCCCAATGGTTACACATTTGAAGGGTTAATTCACCCAAAAATGAAAATTAGGCTGTTTTACTCGCCTTCGAAACATGTGACTTTCTTCTTTTGGACGGATGCAGTTGTCCTGGCCCTTTCTTTATCATTGGTGTTTTCAGGGCTCAGTGTTATCATGGTTCTGTATCATTCTGAGTATCATTGTCTTACAATTATCTGTACTGGAATTTGGCTAAAATAATAAATAAATATAAGGTTTATTACAAGCTTACAGGGGCCTGTTCCATAAACCAAGATTAGACAATAAGCCAGGCTTATTTCGGTAAGTCAGGCTTATTTTTGGTAGATTCGGTTTCATATATCAAACTTAAATAAGTTCAAACTCAGTTACCTCGGGAAACTTATGCTGGGAAATTAGCCTCGTCCGGGGCAGGCTAACTTCCAGGCTAAGTCTGAGTTCAGGCTTATCAAACATACCATTTATACTTACCTGCTGGTAATTCAATGTCATTTTATTTTACTTAACCACTATTAATAAAAATGTTTTTTAAATAAATAAATAAATGTACTTTATTAATAAATGTAAGAAATTATAAGGTACAAATAAACTATAAAATGTTCAAAATGTATGTGTTTATTTGGTTAGTTTGGTAATGAATTAATTAAAAGTATAAATAGGGAGCTGAACTCGTTTCCAAACTTAACCAATGGAGTATCCTTTTATAGATGAAGTGGTGGATGAGGGAGCTATAGTCTTGCGGAGGGCATTTCAAAGAGAGTGAACTTTCAGAGACAGGTCAGACCCATTGGCATTTAATGACAGCTACCTGTATGAGTGGTATAGGTTCTCAAGAGATGGGATTGCGTATATTTGTAAATTACTAAACCCACACATTGCAATAATACATGCCGCAATGGTTTTGGAACATTTTTGTACACCGTTGGAAATGCAGTGAATATCAGCAAAGCATCAGTTTTCCGCTCTGTATTAACTGTGTACCTTTGTTTAAAAAGATAACTCAATGTGTTCTTCACACTCCCTGATATTGACGTTACTCTATTTTCCATGAAAAATTGCCCACTACTCCCACAAACCCCTCACCTCAAATATCCGACCAATATTTATATCGGTTGCTCACGCTCTGGATCTTTGTCATGGTTAGCTTACACTGCAGAACATTCATGGTCACAAAAAACAAAAAACTATTTGATTTGTTTCTTTGATTTTGAATTCCCCTTGGGGATCAATATAGTATCTGTAATCTATAATCTATCTATCTATTAGGGATGTGCATCTCCATAACTGAGGCCGATGCGATACGCATCTCGATGCATAGCCAACGATACGATACATGA
>JAUCMT010000114.1:7986908-8004434 GCA_032357475.1 Enteromius thamalakanensis
CAATGCTCGTACGGGACACAGCAACGCCAAGGCTGGGTCTGCCTCCTCCGAAAGCATGGCTTGCAGGTTCACCACCTTGTCCTGGAAAGGAGTGGTGGGAACCTTGGGCACGTACCCAGGCCGGGGTCTCAGTGTTACCTGAGAGTAAGCTGGCCCGAACACAAGGCACTCCTCGCTTACCGAAAATGCTTGGAGGTCCCCTACCCTCTTGATAGAAATGCGATCAGGAACGCCGTTTTCACCGTAAGGTGTTTCAGCTCGACTGATTCAAGCGGCTCAAAGGGCGCTCTCTCTCCACTGCATCGTGATGGGCTGCTATTGCAGCCAAATACACTTTCAAAGTAGAGGGCGACAGCTTGTGCTCTAACTTTTCTTGCAGGAAAGAAAGCACTACTCCAATCGCGCATAATCGGGGGTTCTCCGCACGAGCAGAACACCAGTCAGCAAACAGACGCCAATTCAAAGCATAAGCTTGCCTCGTAGAGGGAGCTCTTGCCGAAGTGATGGTGTCAACCACCGCCGGTGGAAGAGCACTCAGGTCTGTCGTGTCCCGTCCAGGAGCCACACGTGGAGGTTCCACAGGTCGGGACGCGGGTGCCAGAGGGTGCCGCACACCTGGGAGAGGAGGTCCTTCCTCAGGGGTATCCACCAGGGAGGAGCTGTCACGAGGAGCATGAGTTCCGCAAACCAGGTGCGTGTCGGCCAGTACGGCGCGACTAACACCAGTTGCTCCTCGTCGTTCCCTGACCTTGCACAGACCAGCACGTGCCGCTCCCGCAGCAGCTCTAGGCAATTGATATGCCAAAGCGACGCACAGGCCGAGACTGGCCCTGTGGCGGAGGGGTGGCAGCTGGGGGGTCATGCCGGAGCAGGATGTGCTGGATCACCTCGGTCTGTTGCTTCACCGCGGAGAACTCCTGAGCGAAGTTCTCCACAGTTTCGCCGGACAGGCCGGTCTGAACGATCGGGGCGTCGAGAAAGCGAACTTTCTTGGCTTCCTTCATTTCGGCCAGACCGAGCCACAGATAGCACTCCTGGGCCACCAGAGTGGACATCGTCCGACCAAGGGCCTGCACCATGACATTCGTCGCCCGGAGGGCGAGGTCAGTCGCCGAGCGCAGTTCCTGCACCAGCCCTTGGTCCGTACTTCCCTCGTCTAGCTCCTTCAACGCTTTGGCATGATGGACCTGCAGGATGGCCATTGCGTGAAGGGTGGAAGCGGCTTGACTGGCCGCACTGTAGGCTTTAGCAGCCAGAGCTGCCATGGACCTACAGTGACCGGGCGGGAGACGAGGGCCAGACAGCCAAGCAGATGCACTGCGTGGGCACAAGTGCACCGCCACAGCGCGCTCTACCTGGGGAATGTCCTCGTAACCTTTTGCCGCTCCCCCGTCGAGGGAAGTCAGGACGGAGGATGGTGACAGGACGGTTCTGGCTGTGAAAGGAGCCTCCCACGTCTTGGTCACCTCCTTATGCAAGTCAAGAAAGAAAGTCACCCGGGGGGAACGCTGCTGTGAACCGCGGGCGGCCAGGTACCAATCATCGAGCTGAGAAGCCTCCGGACTTGCCAACTTGGTTGGCATTTCTAAATACTGAGCGAATCAGGGCTCTCAGGTATAAGACCCAGTCTGTCGATACGACATACGTCGTAGTGAACGACAGACAAGGAACAGCTATATCAACTAAACAAGTGTAAAAAGTGTCTGAATGTGGAGATGAAAACAAACACGCAACCTTTAATTACTTTATTAGGTTTCTCTAGGCAGAGAATAACCTTGTAAAGATGTTATTATATACATGCACATTCACACAGTGAATACAAATATTGTGATCAGACCCAAATGTTAAGTAGTAGAGGGGTGTGATTTAGTGACACCTGGTGGGATTATTTCATTTACTTAAGCCGAAAGTGCTGGTGGTTCAAAACTGTTCATATATTTTTTTGAAATGTGAGAATAAATTTATCAATATAAGATATAGTATTCTTTTTACTCGGTTAGCTTGGTTCAGTCTTTTCTCTTTGCAAAAGTAGGATGTCTTAATACAAAAATATTTTTTAATTTATCAGGGTTTTTCTCTCAAATTCCATGCAATTTAGGGCAAAAGATCAGACCAGGTAAGTCTTCTGGCTATGTAATTATTAAAATATTTTTTGACAAAGCATTACAGTATATAACATTGTTAAACTTGCATAACCAAGACTGCTTTAAGCTCCACAAACTGTTTCTCAACTATTTCACATTCTAACTTGCGCCTTTTCCAAATATTCCAAAAATGTATGACTAATTTCCCAGTTCTGTGTCTGGGCTGCAGTAAAGTAAGGGCTGGGGTTAAACTCCACCCTCACAACCTCTGCTGCTGGTTCTCCAGGAGCACACACACACACACACTCTGATATTAGCTGCTAATGTCATCAGGGAGAATGAAATAACATTTCCACTTAAAATCAAACCCCACAGCTGATGGAAAATGCAGGTGAATGTCCCCCTCCTTATTTTTCTCCTTTGCTCTGCATCCTTCTCACTTTCTCTCCTTATGCCTCTTCATCTCTGTTTTTTCCTGCATTCTTCAGTTTTTTTTTTTTTTTTGGTTTGTTTGTTTTTACCTCTCTGTTCCTCCCAGCAGGGGATGCAGACTGTTGTGTGAAGTTTTCTAATGTTGGAAAAGCTCAGAGTGTTTGTAGCGTTTAATCAGCTTTCCATTTGTTAATCTTCACAAGTCTGAAAGCACATGGCTGGACATGGAAATAATTATATAATCATTATGTTATACCAACATGTTTGCTTCCATCCACATGACTCATTTGAATAATTTCCAAGATTTTGATGTGATTTTATGATTTTTCATAACTTAATTTGTTAGTAAATGGCATTAAATGACACATTTTACTAACGAAAATGTATAATATATATATATATATATATAATTAATGTAGTGTAGAAAACATTCACTTAAATGAATTCCCAATAATTAGATGAATTTCCAGCAATTTGTAGAAAGAAGGCCAGAGGAATAGAACAATACTATAGATAAATATTATAGATTGCATCCTAGAGAGAACGTGTCCTTCCTAGACCAGTTCTTCTGATGCTTCAAGATAGAGTCCTTCTGCACCAAATACTAGAATAAGAGGGTCCAGTAAATGTACATGGTCGTGTCTCTGCTTGCCTGCTTACAGAATGAAAATACTATTCAAATTATAATTAGAAGAACATTTTACTTATATTAACTTCTTTACAGGTAATGGCTACAGTGCTTTACTAATGCACAGTTTTTCATCATGTGATTAATTTAAAACACAAAAGAAAATATATTGCATTCATCAAAAATATTTTTGTCTTACATAACATAATGAAATTGAACAAGCTCAGTCTTTTTCAGTGAATTGGATGGAATTGAATATGCAAAGGGTTGTCGGCAATTGAAGGATGTGAAGGATGCACCAGATGCATCCTTCAAAACAGGCCAAATAAAGAACATGAAATGCAGACTCTCTTCTAAGGATCCTTCAAACTTAGACATCCTTTGACAAAGCTTGATGATGTGGAAGCCTGGATATGCAGCCCAAAATGGACGCGCTTTTCCATTTTAGAAGCACACTTTTAGCCATTTTTAACTTTTTTAAATCCTCTATTCAAATGTATCTGAAAAAACAAACAAACAAACAAACAAACAAAACATACAAATGGAGAAGGTTGCAGATCACTTGTAAACTGTCCAGGCTGAACAACTTTACCAAACTCCCCTCAAGACCAGAGCACAAGATGCTCCAGAAAGTCTCAAAGAATCATAATATCAAGGGATCTATAGGCAGCAGTATATAATGTGAATATTGCCAGAACTGTCAACCATAATAACCCTGCCAACCAAAAAAACTGTTTATTTTGGCACACAAACCCCACTTGTAAGTCGCTTTGGATAAAAGCGTCTGCTAAATGAATAAATGTAAATGTAAACCAGTCCTTTCTTATCAACTGTTCTTCTTTGACTAGTCAGATGGCCTAGCCTTTTATGATTTGTCTAACAGTGCATGTTGGAAACTAAACTCCCTTTACCATATCTAAATGACAGCTCAGCAGGCTTCCTCAGCAGTTCTATAGACATTTGTGTAAACAGTACCAAAATCTTCCTCCACACTGTATCAATACTCAAAAGTAGTAAGAATAACAGACTGTGCACTAATCAGCACAATTTTAGTTAATAGTGGGCCCACAATACAATAATTTGAGTTAGCAGCAGGCGACAGCTGTGCACTTTGCATACCAATATAAAATTTAAATATTGAGTGAAAAATATGTACATAAATGATTAATCATATACAAAGGTTGTGACCCAGACCCACAAGAAAAAAATAATATGGTTACTGCTTTATCTTTAGTAAATTTTTTAACAAGATTTGTAAGATTTGAGAAGCAGTCGTCAGTAATATGACAGAAGGTTGGAGTTGTGGTTTTTACTATAAAACCACTGTACTTGTAACCACTGACAATTCACATTCTCATCCTTTGGGAGCACATCATGCAAAGTGATTTTTACTTTCGCAGAACAGTATCTGCCAGATTTAACGACAATAGGAAGACTATAGGTATAGGAATTATGCAAATTTGTAACCAATGAAACCTATCCTTTTTATGCAGGAAGTAAAATTTGGAATTACTGATATGTTTCAGACAGTGTAGTATTGGTGATTTCTTTTGGAAGACAATAAATCCAGTTGTTGTGCACTTTGCTCTTTAATATATTGCAGAGCTTTTACATTCACAAACAGCTACATTACACACTACATGAAAGGTAATATCCGAAAAAGCCTAATAGGGACTTTTTAGGAGATGCAGAAGAAAGAAAAAAAAGAACTTTCTCATCACAAACAGAAAATATATGCTATGTTTGACTCACCTGCCAGTACGCCACATACATACACCAGGCCGATTCTCAAAGCTCCGTGGACCATCTCTAATGGCACACCCACCAAAAGTTGCATGGCCATGTTTAGACCAAGGTGCTCAATTCTGAAACATATGAATCAGCATTAGCAGAATTACAGATGTGCCTGATAAAAGGGATTACTATTTTTCCCAGATTAAATTAGATTAATGTGTCTGTATATTTAGTCATTTTCATTTGGCGCACTACCATCAAAACCTCCTTCTGTTTACCATATTTGATGTGCTGTATGTATCTATTCATGTGCACTCAGTATATGTGAATAAAAGGTTCACTTAAATCTGTTTATGAAATAAAGAAATCATATTTTTTTCAGAAGACTTTAATTAAATTGCTCTATTTATTTGGATAACTTTTTGAATATCTTCAATTACTTTTTGAAGGTTGTATACTCCCTTGAATATTATGTAATTATTCACAGATCAAAAGAGCAAAAATATAGTAATATAGAGTAATATGATAACTGTACCACCTACCAGCTCTTATCAACCTCCAGATGTCAGTGGTGAACTCAAGAGTATCTGGATTTTTAAAGATTTAAAACAACGCTATTTAGTTTAATTAGCAGCAAAGAGTTCCTCTTTTTTTATAATCTTTTCCTTTAAAAAAAAAACTTATATTATTGAAAAAACAAAAATGCTGTTGCTATGATCTACCATAAAATTTTAAAATTCTTGTCAGAAAAGAGTAATGTGTCAGAGATGAGACCTGCGCTGACACACAAGTGACCTGAATGAGTCATTTCCTAATTCCACCTATTTCAGCTTTGTTTAGTCCAGCTGTTTTTCGAAAGCCCTGTTCACTTCACCAGCTGCTCTAATTCTTTGACTTTCAGTACTGCACATGGAAAACTGTTACACTCAAAGTCCTTCACATCTACAACGTCATAGTGACATATCTGGGTGACAGAGAAATTCTTAACTACAGCTAATGTCACATACTTGGCTCTCCTCAACATTGCCAAACAGATCGAATAGAAGCCCAGTGGGGCAAAATCTGGACCAAGATCTAAAATAATAAGAAGCAGGACAAGGTCAGAATAATTATCCTCATGGAACAAGGACCTGAAACACACCAAGCTTCAGATAACTGGGGCATATAACCTAAGTCAATAACCTTGTAAATAATATACTAAAATGTATTTAAAATACATTTATTTCGCTCTTAGTATACTACAAATATATTTTCATATTTATGTACTTAATAAAATGCAATGCAATTGCACCATTAGTATACTAACTGGTATACTTAATACAACTAATTTTGTACTCAATGCACTGTATTTGTGCAGAAGTAGTGCTGAAGTTCAATTAAATACATACTTAGTATATTTGATTGTGTCAAAGTGGAACTATTGCAAGTATACTTTAGGTACAATTTAAAAACATGATCCTCATTAAAAGTGACATTAATGTGCATTTTAGGCTTATTAATAAGAAACATGCATTGTGCACAAGTAATATTTTAAATAAAGTTTAATAAAAAATTCTATATCAATAGGTCTCAAGTTATCTGTCAGGACATAGATATAGATTTGAACTATACATAGGATGATCATGCAGAACTAAAAGAAAGAACCACTCACAAACAACTTATTCATATTACTGATAAAGAGATCAGCCAGACAAAAGAAACAAAGAAATGAAGCTGAAGAGCCTTTAATAAAATATCTGAACTGAATGTGAACATCTCTGAATATATTAGCCAATCTTCAGTACAAGCACTGCCCATCTTTCACAACAAAAGACAGTTCATGTCCACAGAAAGAGCATATAAATGTAATTGAATTACATATCAGGACAATCTGCATGAATGAATGAATTATGGATGGCTAGGGGTCTGATCTGAAACTGATCTCTGCTTCAACAAAATCCAGTTTCCAGAATAAAAGATAATTAAATCCCTGCCATGAAAGATTAAAATAAGAGGGAAGTTCTTTATCAAATAAATAACATATTTCGAGACATTTTTCATGAACATTTTATGTCATGTACAATCACATACAAAAATTTCCCTGTATGTACATTCTGTACTTAATAACGATGTGAGAAATAACTCTGCTGTGGCTTTGTTTACAACAATTTTGGCTGGCTGAGAAAGTAAGTAGCAACACTGTGTTATTAACTCCTTGTTAAATTGAACTGATCGTAATCATATATTACCACCTGAGATCAGAGCAACAGCACTTTTGCATTAAAAAGTGTTCAGAAGTGATCCAGTGTATAGTTTAAATATGAAAATACATTCTTATGAGGAATAGCATTAGGATGTTGTGGAATAAAAATTGTCCCAGCAATCTTTTGTGTGGTGAGATATATTAAAAGAATCTTTTAAGGACAGGATAATATCAAAAACAATACAGTAAATACCTATTTTGACCTTTAAAATGGCCTTTACCCATCAGATTAAAAGCAGAATCATGTGAACAGGATTTAGAAGGGCAAAAATAAAAAGGTTACTGGACAGTGCACACAGAACATTACTGTATTTGTTCCAAACAAAATGATGTTTGATACATTTGCTGATCATCTGAGATCATGTGGATAATATACCGTGGTGTTTAATGCTGCAGTGCTGTGACACCATCTCAGTATGTCCTACCCACTGCTGCTGATAAAACCAAGTTAGAGAGTGTCTGTGTGAAACAGTCTGTGTGTTTTCCAATTGGGATTCTGTTGGTGCAGCAGACAGAGCGGATCACTAGCTTGGGTTAATAGGGAGATTACTCTGTAGATGAGTGTAATATAAAACACTAAACCCCTCAGATCACAGCACATCAGACACATCACAGGGGCTCAAGCCCTCTATCAAACTGGTACACATGCCTTAAATCCTTCATGTCAGAAAAAAAGCTTTTTGAAATGTTGTTTAATAGCATTTTGTGTGCCTGAAAATGCTGAATTGAAGGTGTAAGCATTTTAAAATGCCAGGAAAGAAACAGCTAATCAAAGCAGTATCTAAAATGGCATGAATTAGCAGCAGGGAACCACATTTTGAGATTCTGGATGATTTGAGATACAAATAAGTCTTTACATTACAACAGAGAATCGGGGAATGTATTTGTTAAGCACCATGAAATCCTGATATATCCACCAGAGAAAGATTTATTCTAGCTTATTCACATCTTTCTGTATTCAGATTTGTCGATTGTAGCACTGAGTTGTCAACTATTCTTATTATGACAACTAAACTGTAGATTTATCCACAGTTAAACCACAGATTTAACTGTGGGTAAGATATCATGAGATCTATCCTGATTGCTCTATATAGCTAGTTATGACAAAAAAAAATATCTTAATTCTCACAGAAATTATTTTAATATTGCTGCCATTATCGTGGATAATTTTTCTCCAAAGGGTTTAAGCTGCATTTTATGTTCACGTAATAGTTTAATAATATTATATTATTGTAATAATATAACTAGTGTGTCACTCACCCTGCGTGCATGAAGATGTAGCTAAGGTAGCGCCAGGCCTGAGTTCTGAGCTGTGGGTGGTACGGCAATGGGCCCTTTAGGAAGTATGGTGATGAGACTTGCAGAACCCAGCGGTTGAGTTGGAATCCATAATAGATAAAGACAACAACCTGAGGACAAAGTGGAAAGTAAGAGTCTGTTACTAATATGACATTTTTCACTCTTTACCAAACGGCTGTTCTAAACGTTTTCAATATTTTTTTGAAAATAGTCCAACTTTATTTATACAGTGCTTTTAACAATAGAGATTGTGTCAAACAACTTGAAGTAATAGTTTACCAAAAAAAGAAAATTCTGTCATCATTTGCTCACCCTCAAGTAGTTCCAAACATGGATAAATTTCTGCCGAACACAAAGGAAGATATTTTGAAAAAAGTTTCTAACCAGGCTGTTTTGGGTCATCATTAACTTTCATAGTAGGAAAAAAACAATACTGTGGAAGTCAATGGTGACCCAAAACAACCTGGTTAAATATTTTTTTCCAAAATATCTTAAAGTTTGTTTTAGCTTTGGTCAAGCCATGGGGGTACAGTGACTTGGGTTCCACTGTCACCTCACACCAAGAAGATCCCCGGTTCAGGCGTTTTGAGCTGAAAGGCCTTTTAATTTAGAGTTTGCATGTGTTTTTCTCTCTAGGTACTCCCAGTTTTCCCAACAATCTGCTGCTTCAGCGGTTGTACATGTAGGCACTGAAGCAGCTTACTAGAATCTGATTTCTATTATCTCCTGCTGAAAAGAGGGGCCTTGTATAAGACTTGCATATCAATTGCATTTCTGCTGAAACTACAGATTAGTTTTTTTTACATAAGTAGCCTATAGTATTTAAAGTTACATAATATAAAGTGCATACATATCTGCTGTTATGTTTTGAGATTCAATTTTTTTTTTTTTTTTTTATAGAACCAGTGGACAATATAGTTTTTAATATTTTTTACATTTGTATAGTTTTTAATAATATTAATAATATTTAATAATATTCAGTAGAGTTTATTCTTACCTCTGCTATAGTGATGGCAAGCATAAGCCATGGTGGTGGACAGTAGGTGTAACTGTCAAAGTACCATTTGCGGTCCACCTCTCTTGGCAAAGTCTCATAGGCAACGTGACGCACAAGTCTCTGAGACAAACCCAAGCCCACTTCTTCTCTCAGAGTGGAATTCCTGAGCTGCCGACTCCCCTGCAGTACTGCTCGGCGGAAACTATTTGAGCGCTTATTGCTCATCTGGGAAAATATGCAAAGTAACAAAGTCAATAAAGTTTTTATATACAGGTAGGCACAATTTTCTTTATTTCTTTTCTTTATTTAGATCATACTGTAATATTTAATAATATTTATGAATGCTTTTTTGTCCGATTTTCTCAATCAGAACCACTAATTCTAGAAATATCCCTGATGTTATTTGCCAATGAGCGGTCTTTCTGTCTTTGACAGTGCGCCCTATCCCTCATTCCATGCATCCCCCCTTTCTATGCCACAGACAGAATGCCACTGTTGTCACTTAGCAACCGATTAAAGATTCCACACTAATTTCAAGTCTCAGAGCAGCTGTGTAAGAAACAGTGTGTGAGTTATTGCATGAGTGTGTGTTTGTGTGTATGAGACAATGCTGTTCAAACATGCTATTCACTGCTGAGGCTAAAAGCCCTCCTCAAAAACCTGGAATGTTCTTTTATCCCATGCCAGGCTCCTGATCAGGAATACAGGTCATGCATTATGTAAGTTGTGGAAGAGGCCCTGAGAAGGATGAAGATATTTAGTTGGAAAGCCCCTAAAGATGTTGTCTTTGCCATCACATTGGGATCAAATTAAATAGTTTAAAACATGACTGACCTACAAAGCTTACAGTTTCACGATTTACACGGTAAAGCTATTAAAACTCTTCAGTCAACTTTGAGAAAAAAACTAAAGCCAGAAGGTGACACCAGCCCTCTTATCTGGATAAGAGCTAACCGTAAATGAGACTCTTTAGAGGACTATTAACAACAATATCCTCAAGCTGTTTCTACTGATGTTACATCTGTACCTGAGTACTTTTGTTTGATGTAGATCAGGCACGTGCACAGGTAGGGCTCAACCTGTCCAGAGCACATGCCATTTTTGTAATTACACTCAGAAGTACCCTTTTTTGGGGGGAGTGTTTTTTTGTTGTTGTAATAAATCATCAAATGATGTTGGTAACCCTTTACGTTTCTTTGTCTTTTAAACAAATATTTAACCAATTAAAGACATTAAAAAGCGTATCCTGCTGTTTGAATAAGTGCAGCGTGGTTTTAATGAAATAAACATGGAATAAATATAATAAAAATAATATTCATATAATGCATCACCACACCGGTGTGATGTTGACGTAATGTTGTCGTTTTAATGATGGACAAATTGCACATTCGCTGGTCAATGTTGACACAAAGCAACCGAGTGATCCTTTTATGGCAATCTCCTGAATGTGCTGATGCATGTAAATTAAATTATGTAATTTATTAACATTTCATCATATTATATAGACTAAGGTCACACAGCATGGTAGGTTAAAGTTTGCAATGGTGCCCTTCTTTCAGTTTCAGCACATGCCCCTCAAAAGATCTGTGCACGGGCCTGATGTAGATATACGCATGCACATACAAAACAAAATGGGTACATACACTGGCTTGCTTTGAAATATATTATAATAGAAAAACTAAGGATTCAAATAATCCTTAAAAAATAAAAAATAATACTTTAATTCAGGTAGGATTCATTAAACCTATCAAAAGTGACAGTCAAGGCTTTCAAGTATATTCTATTCTTGTGAAATTTTCAGTTCATCAAAGAATCATCAGAAAAAATGCCTCATGGTTTCCTCAAACCAATATTTGCCGGTTTGATAATATGAAATTGTGCTGCTTACTTCAGCCTCGCAGACAACCACTATTAATTTTCTCCAACTGTAACACATCAGCCTTGATAAAAGATCTTACATTAACAGTTATAGTCTGTATGCCAAAACTCTTTATACACACACCTGATACTCACCACAATAAACAAACAGACATTAAGTGCTCCCTGGAATGCACATTTCTGTGGCTTTAAGATTTGTTAAAGATTTTTTTGTGTTGGCTGTTTCCATGGAAACCACAAAAGGAAAAGTCAAACAATATGGTATTTAGAAAGTACACATCATGTTCTTTACTGTTGGGGCACCATGGCACAGCCAGCTGAGAGACTGTAAGACTGAAGAAACATTTTCAGTAATATGACATAATGGAGAGGTCCTGCCACTCTTTAATTGCTTTCCATCACAGTGAACTTAATGGTGAAACACTGCTATTTATGCACGCATATAGAATTTTCCATCCCTCACAGTCTCTCTCTTGCATGTCCTTTGTACTGTTTTTTCCTCATTCTTTAAAATAGAAATTGAATCCACCACTAGTTATTAAAATCGGTCTTTTCCCTGTAATCTTTGTTCTTACATTATTGTAGTGGACAATGAATGAGAGCTGTACAAAAGATGTGTAGAGACCCCAATTGCATGCTCCTCATTCCTCTCTGTCCCACTTTCACATGACCTGCTGCAGCCAATCAAAACACAGAATCTCATTCAAAGTTTCATTGCATTACTTTATAGCACTATAGCTCTATTCTCCAGCCACTGTGGTGAACAATGAGACTCTTTGAAGAGTTGCTGCATGTGTGAAAGAAAGACTGAGAGAGAATGAGAAAAAGACAGGGAAAAGGGCAGACGAGGGTGTGAGATTGAGGATGGGTGGCATTCAGATTTTCCCACAGATTTGAAGGCATTCCCATGCAAGTGGAATGGAACATTCCATATTTTGGCTTCTAGATCAGGGTCAGAAGTTCTACAAACCTCACCTCAAGTTCATCTGCAGAACTCACCAGGTTAACAAAATCCTGGTAGCAGATCTTTCCATCAGCATTTCCATCAGCCAGGGCAAGAAGAACTTCCAGCTTGTGGGGGTCCAGCTCTGATCCATGAGCTGCAAGCAGGTCTCTGAAACGCTCAGTACTGATGAAGCCTGAATTCTCTGGGTCATACTAAACATATCACATAGGAGAAAGAGGAAATTAGAATTCACATTCTGATTCTAAAACATTTCCACAAAACTTACTGGTGAACATTATTAACTATTTTTTAAACTCATAACATGATTTAATCAATTACATAGGAGTTTATCTATCATTTCATCTAAGGGCTATAAATAGAGGGACATTACTGGATTTCTTATTAAATAAGTAAAAAAAATACATATTAGGGATTGAAACAAAATGTGTTAAAACACTCAATATTTTCAACTTTAGTCTGCACAGAAGCTGCAATTGAAGAGTCAAAAATGCTTTGACTTTCAACAAAGAAGGTTTCCCTTATGCTTTCATTTACACAGAGAAAAAGCAACATCTGAACCACCTCTGATTGTAAGGCACTATAAAGGTTTCATTCAGTTGTCTTTGATCTCAAAAATCTGAACAGAACTTTCAGAGACACAACACAAATGTCACACACAAAGTTTCTGGCAAAGACCTGTTTATATATAAATGCTAAAGAATGTCAGACAACGTTAACAAAATTAGATTAATTTTTGCTTCTTTCTGTGAAAACATTTAATTTTCAATTATTGTCAAAACATATTAATACATGTCAGATCATGTCCATCAAGTGAAAAGCATGAAAGTTGTTGTTTTATTACATGTGTACTGTATGTAATGTATTGAGTTTACAAAGGCAAAAATAGCAGTTAATAGTGACATTTGGTTTCCAAACTAAGGTCTGACCATTGGGACTTACAAACATAAATATTTATGTGTGGGAAATCAGAAAGAAAAGGATGGTTTATTGCATAATGTCAATAATATGATCTGTGTCTTACATTGAAGTTCAATGAGCTCATCCTGTTTTAGTAATAGTTTAGTTGGTGTCAATGCGCAAGCAGCAAGTCAGCAATTCAGGATTTCCAATATTAATTTACTATTTGCTTGGGCGCACACACACACACACACACACACACACACACACAAACCTCACTAGAGAATTTGCATATAAATATTCACTGTTTGCTAAACATTATAAAAGCTAAAAACTATCAATCAGCACAAACAGAATCACCAACGTCTTGCAGATTCCTCCTCTAACCAGCTCCACACAAGTCTCTATTCATCTTTCAGACCTTGAGTAGCTGATTCAGGTGTGTTTAATTAAGGTACTACAACATTATCCAGGGCAGTGGCCCTCCAGGAACAGGTTTGGTAACTGGGTTAGAGTTAGATTCAGGGTTAATACTAGTTATTATCCAGTTATTTTAAATAATGCACTGGCATAACAGGACTGTGAAATAATATGCTAACATCTAGAAATAAATATATGAGACAGAGAGAAAAAGCATTCCATTGTTATTCAGACATTGAAACACACAACAGCCTCTATAAAGATTCACCCACCTTCTCTTGAATGATCTCTAATAACTTGCTGTTAATTTTGTCCCCACAAGTTTTCATGGTATGCTCTGTTCCTCTCCCACACTGTCCCCACAGAGGGAGAGAGTGAGAAACTGGAGACAGAGACTAATCTCTACCCATTGGGGATTTACAGTTCAGTGCAGACCCCCACCCCCAAAACACACGCAAACAAACGCCCATCACAAACTCCACCCTCGACCCCTTAGCCTACATTCTTAGTACCCGATCACAAACATGCATTCTCTGCTGTGAACAAGAAAACACATACATTCTTGGTGCCATACCTACAAAAACTATTTTTAGTAAACTGGGTAACAGACAGATTTGAGAGAATCCAACTCCAATAATGGGGTTTGGATGGCCTATATTCTGCCACCTTACCTTATTATACAACGCACTTACTCTGCTGAGCCTGCACTTGCACAAATAAAACCGATGAAACTCACAGGATGACTCAGATAAATGTAAGCACACAAAGTCCTTTCCTAAAATGTAACTCTATTATTTTGAAGTGTTTGTGTAGTTACTTTGTATAAAACCATGTTGTACATAAAATTTATTATATTGTAGACACCAACCACTGCAGCCCTGAAAATTAAATACCACATTAATCCTGCTTAAAGACAGTCCTTAGGCTGATCTTTCATTACAGAGCTAAAAAAGGGGTGGTGTGTGTTTGTGAGACCCCTGGTATTCCAGGCCTCATTTTCATACAGCCGCATATTAAACAGTCTTCTTTACACAGGAGAGAATAGAGTTCACCAACTGCCACAATCTGTGTGTGTGTGTGTGTATAATTGGGAAAAGAGGGATAAAAAGATTAATACATCTGCAAATAATAGCAACAATTGTTGAATTCTTTAATTCATATGGAAACTACTTCCACTCCAGAGAAAAATTTTAATAAAAGAATAATTGTGAGAACTAATAAATAATAGAATAAGAAATACACAAAAATAACAATAAATATATAAAGTTGGAAAATTAAAAAAAATAAAATCACAGTTACAAAAACAACATCAAAATAATGACTAAATACAGTCACAGTTGCAGCAAACAAAGCCATATTCTGAGATGTCATATTGCAATTGTAAGAAATTAAATCTCATCGGTTTTATTGTGAACACATTGTGAAATATTAAATATAATTGGGATATATATATATATATATATATATAATATTTCATTGTTCCTTCCTTACACAAACAGATGTACTCTATACACATCCACAAAAAATGCGGCAATACTGCAAATTTCTTCTGCCACTAAGACATGTAATTTCACACCTTACTAAGTCTAACCTAGAGCACCTCTGCATCACCAGACATCTTGATTTTAGCTTAGCACTGTGGGCTATTATTTCTCCCTACACATATACAACAAATCTTGTAAAAATAAAATGGACGTTTATAGACAAAACTCCAGCAAGGACTATTAAAGATAATCACATGGGATTATTATAAAGATAATCAATTCGCTAATGGAAGTTTAGGGCTGAGTAAAAGACCTGGTCCATAACTAAATAACACAAACAAATAATGACACAAACAATAAAATCTTAAAATAAATAATTCATTAATAACACTAAGCATATGTTATGCTGTACGGCCTGTAACCAAACTTATACAAGTCCATGTGTCCAAGTATCTTTCAAAGAGGATTAGCACTTATCTCCTCATGAATAAAAGAATAGAAAACACAAACAACAGGATTGAAACATATTACAGAGCCCTGTAAAATGACCTCCAGCCGGCCACAAATGTGCAAGTGTCTGCTCAAACAGTCTCCATGAGCGTGGTATGAGGGCCCGATGTCCACAGTTGGGGGTTGTGCTTACAGCCCAACACCGTGCAGGATGCTTGGCATTTGCCAGAGTTGCCGTTTTGATTACAGAGACCGCCTCTGCATTTGATAAATAAAGTTTAATTCTCGTCATTATTCCATAATTCCATTTCCTCCGTTATATCTTTGTAGCGTTTTGATTATTTTTCTTAAGGCACTGATGCAAAGTACCTCTCTCTCCACGGTGGTCTGCTGCTTGTGCGCTGCTGCAGCTAGATGTTGTTGGTTGAATGCATGTGTCCTTAAAGGTGAGCGTGGCTAAGGTGGTACAATCAAGTTCGTGGTGGTATACAGTTTTGGCGGGGATGACGATCTTGCATAATTTGCAGACGACATTGGTCTGACTATGGGCATACTTATAATATCCAAAAACGCTGACTTATAATATCCAAAAAAAGCTGACTTTTCCACTCACTATATTGTTAGGTTACCAGAGAGCGACTGCCTTTGTTAATGCAACCAAACTAGCTTTGCACGCTGTGCTTTCTGTTGATGGGAAGTTCGGATCATCTTACAGACTCGTTCACTTGAGTCTCATTCAGCAAAATGAACGATTATTTTTTCGAGTCATCTCGTTCATTTTTAAAGTATAAATAAAATGTTTTTTCTTAACACTAGTAATTCTAGTAGATACGTACACGCACGCTGATCTGATTCTTTTGGCTTATGGAGCTATCATGTGAACGAATGACTCGGTAAGACCGGAAGACTCGATAGAAGACCTAATCAATTATTTTTCCGTCTCTGACTGAATTTTCACATCACGTTATGAACGAACGACTCAAAACCAAAGACTCGAAACAGTTGAATTAATTCCAGTAAGGACGTTTCGCAATGCGCATGCAAGACTGATTGAATCACTCCCCGAGACGATTCGTTCTTCCCAAGACACATTAAAGATTCAAAATCAACAATTTTATCAACATAAAAAATATCGAATGTTATATCGGACACATTTTTTATTGATATCGATCATTTGACTATCGTGATACATATCGTTATCGTTTTATCGCCCAGCGCTAGAAATACATAAAGATCACGTTCCATGAAGATATTGGGTATATTTCCTACCATAAATATATCAAAGCTTAATTTTTGTTTATTAATATGCAGTGCTAAAAACGTAATTTTAAAGGCGATTTTTAAAAAAAAAATTTTTTTGCACTCTTGAGTCCAGATTTTTAGCTAGTTGTCCTAGTTGTTCAGCCAAACATTGTCCTATCCTAACAAACCATGCATTAATGGTAGCTTATTTATTCATCTTTTATTTATTCATCTTTTTGTACTTGGTATTTTACAAACATGAAAGAACATGCAACTATTCAATTTACAATGCAATTAATAAATCAAATTAAAATAATAATAATAACATATAAAAAAGCAGGAACGCACCTAATGCACTTTTAATATTCATCATTTTATTAAAATAGTTAAATATTTTTTGCACTATGACCATAGTGGCTTGAAAGCACTTCCAAACTTGTAAATTTGAGCTTTCCCTGGAGGACTGTAAAGCACCGTGTATATGGTGTCAGAATCGGAGTCTTACAGTATCTAAAGCCTGATGTACACTACATGTTTTTTCTACACTACAGATTTTTATGTCACTCAACATGTTTGATATTTTCAACCGATTTAGAACATGTTCATTTGTAAGTCGTCTCCTAGCAACATGGGACATGTTTCTGCATGAATTTGTTGCCTAGTCTTTAATAAATCTGTTCAGATTTGAAAAGTCAAGTAGTGCATTCCAGCCAATCATCTTAAGATATTTCTGAAATCTGAGAGCTTTCTGACCTTACATAAACAGTAATGA
>JAUCMT010000114.1:8012849-8031412 GCA_032357475.1 Enteromius thamalakanensis
AACCACTGGTAAATGGTTTACTGACCATGGTATTACTGTGCTCAATTGGCCTGCCAACTCTCCTGACCTGAACCCCAAGACCCACCACTCTGGATGAGCTTAAGGCCGCTATCGAAGCATCCTGGGCCTTCATAACACCTCAGCAGTGCCACAGGCTGATTGCCTCCATGCCACGCCGCATTGAGGCAGTCATTTCTGCTAAAGGATTCCCGACCAAGTATTGAGTGCATAACTAAACATAATTATTTGAAGGTTGACTTTTTTTGTATTAAAAACACTTTTCTTTTATTGGTCAGATGAAATATGCTAATTTTTTGAGAATTTTAGGTTTTCATGAGCTGTATGCCAAAATCCTCAATATTAAAACAATATAAGGCTTGAAACTACTTCAGTTGAGTGTAATGAATCTAAAATATATGAAAGTCAAATGTTTATCAGTACATTACTAGAAAATAATTAACTTTATCACAATATGCCAGTTTTTTGAAAAGGACCTGTACATCATCATGGGACACACCAATGTGATCTCATGAGTATTTATAGACACGGAAAGCACAATATTAATGTACTGACAGCATCTAAATGTATGACATTGCCAAAATAACAGCATTAAAAACATGTAAACATTCAATGTGTCTAATACTTAAGAATATTGAATACTCCTACATGTTGGTTGAACATGATTGTGTGTTGGCAGTTGGTATACACAACCACCTAACAAAGATGAAAATATGCTCCTTTTATCTCCCATAATAGCAGAGACCTCTGAGTGAGACCACAACCTGGCATGCTTATTTTCACAGTAGAGCATTTAAAGCAGCATACAAGTGAGAAATTTATTCCCGTTCAATTTATAGAAGTTTATACATACTCCTCAGAACCTTAGATTAATCAGGACAGGACCTACACAACCCATGCAGAGAAGATAATTCTGCAAATAACTGCAATTGCATTATTTCAAACAGACAAGCAAAACGTTGGAGCGGCAGCTTTTAATTACCAAAACTATCATAATCCAAAACTTCAAAATCTAGGCCTATATGATTACAAGGAACAGACTTGTATTCAAGCATATTCACTAATCGTCATTTCTATCCTCAGTACTGACTGTAAACATCAAATCGTGGACAAATTCAGTGTTATCAAATGCACATTGGCTCTCATCAACAGACATAAAATATATTTTACATATATATATATATATAAATATCCACACTCTTGCCTGGGTCATCACAAATTATGTCTTTAGGATGATGTGCATGATTGAGAAATACATGCTTTCACATAGTGGAAGATTTTTTTTAACTAATTACAATTTACATTCTACTATCTTCCTCACAAAAGTCTGTCACATAATATTTCCAAACGCAACGCATCTTTTAGGGCCACTTCTGAAAAAATTTTGATTGCACTTGCCTGTCTGTGATATTTTTCTTTATATTGTACCTATTTTTAAGTAATGGTTTTTGTTAGGATTAGAAGTAGGAGTGGGAACTCCAAACAATCTTATTATGTTATGTTATATTTCTACTAAAATGGTCATTTATTTTATACATTTCTGTTAATAATGTTTATTCATGTTCTTTTTTCTAGTTAAATTCCAAATTTGTAACACAGATGAACACACACTGGAGCATCGAGAAAGAATTATATAGCAGATCAGGCCGCCCCTGTTTTTAAAGCTTTTACAAACTTTAGTGAAAATGTAACTGATTGCACTATTCATCCTCAATACTGCAATCAATCACCATAAAGCCTGACAAAAGGCACTCATCACAGTAAGCAAAAGAAAAGAGCAACAGTTTCTCACTGTCTTGATCTTCATTTACCCCTTTTTCTCCTTCTGCCCACCCTGAGTTGACCTTCAGCCTAAAAAGAATCAGTGTCTTTCTCCATGGAGATTTATGGTTTCTAATGGAGGGGGACCAGCCCAGCAGTGACTCACAGGGGGCTTGGATTCATCTCTATATTCAGCAGAGGGAGTTATGTTGTTTTGGGCCATGGGACCAGGAGGTCACTGTCTGAGACATTTTCAAGGTTGCCATCGGGGCCCGAAAGAACCCATCATTGGTTATTGTCATTCCTATAAGGCTCCAGAGTGTTAAAAAAAAGCTCTGCAATAAAGAGAAAAAAGAAATTGTTCAGATCTGTTAAGGCCAAAGGGCTTTTGTTTGGTATTGGCTCACTTGAGTTTCTGCTTTCTCCTTCAGTCATCCAGCAGGCTACCATGTGGAGGTCGTGGGAGCAGAGATCACTCTCCATTCTCTATCTGTGCCGTAATCCTATTGCTGTAATCCCCAGAGGTCAGACCTTTTCTTTTTCTTACTTTTAGTCTCTCTTACTTTCTCTCTCTCTCCCTTGATTTCTGTTTTTCATCAATAGATACTGTCTTTATTATTGAATATCCCTGCCTACGGTATAATATGGGTGTTTCTTCCTTTTACTTTTGTTTTCAGTAAAACTAGCACATAAACACCATAATATTCTACCCTTTACAGAATTGTCCCACAACTCCCTTTATAAAACCATCAAAAGTGATTATTATTATTTATATTATTTTAATTATTATAAAATAAAAACAGGGCTGAAACAGACAGGCCATATCATCAACACAACATTTGGGCTTCCCTCGTCAGTTTTTAGGTGCGTTAAGCCACATTAAGCATTTTGAATGTTAAGTGTTTTAGGGTGCTTTCACATCTGTGGTTCTGTTCATTTGGTCCGGACCAAGGGCAACAAATGATACATTGTAGCATTTTTCTGCCGTTTTGGGTCCTTTTCACACCACACTGATTGCTCTGGTCCGAACCAGTTGAAACGAACTAAAATGCAGTCATGTGACAACATCTACATCACTCGTTGGCCAGATGGGCCATTAATATTTCGTAAACTGTGTTTTTAATTGGTCAGAATTAGGATGAGGGAAAATCCCAATGAAACATGCCGCTATTTAGTATGTAGGCACGACTGCGCTGGCTGATTGTATTGCTGGTCATCGTATACTATATAGTTTGTATACATCATTTTAGACAAACTATACATTTCGAAAAAGAAGCGCGGATGTGGCTGAAAAACAATGTAATGGTTTTTCTCGTTTGCTAACACACAGTTCATGAAACATTTCACCATTTTCTCACAACTATAAACACAATCTCAAAACAATACACCAACTTGCACAAACCTCAAACTTCCAGGTCAAAACCAAACATTCAATCTTTGTCCTCAGACCCGCCAAATACTGAATCCCTGCTTAGAGAGCATAAGATCATTTACTGAACATAGAATAATGAAAGCTCTCTTATGGGGAGTACGGTAGTGTACTGTAATTATACTGTATGCGTCACTAGTAGAGAAACCCTGTAGCTGATCTGTAGGAGAACTTCCTTCATGATGAGTCCGTGCAGAAGAACTCGCTCAACTACAGTGCTTTGTATTTCATCAGCAAAGTGACCTTTGTCCTTATCCTCTTCATTTTTATTGTCCCCTTCCCTTCCTTCTTGTCTCTCATGACCAGGATTCATTTTTTTTCAGAACTGAGATTTTGATCTGTGTGTCATCAGTTCTGCTGCTGAATCTTCACACACTTCGAGTTCACTTCTTGATGCTTGAGTGAATTATATTGTGTTTTCTGAATGAGAGCACACTGATCTAACTGGAACGTGTGTGAAATGTGTCTGAGGAAAAATCAGACCTTTACACAAATACATCATCATGATTCTCTCTCACAAACTCGCAGGTTTTATAAACTCTTCTCGGCTCAACTTTCTTTTCATCGTCTTTTTTAGCCGTGGCATCAGGGGAGTAAGATGTGAGAAGCACACACACACGCAGACGTGAGAAGATGCAGGATCTTGGCGAATAAAAACAGTTAAAGGCTGTAAATGAATGTTCATCACACGTTTGGAGCGAGATCGTGAGAGAATGTTCTAATTTTAAACCCTCTGCGTTCTCGCCAGGGCCCGGCGTGTTAGCGAGCCAAAACTTCATCAGAACTCAACACAACTTGCTCGCTGGCTCTCGGAAGGTGGACGACATGACTCTCGTGTTGGTTTGATGATCTTACACACACACACACACGCACGTGAATGAGCAGAGCCACGGCTCACACACACACTGAGACTGATGCGGTTCAGCCGGAAACTCATTAACGGCTCCTAACGAGCACGGACCCATCCGCAGCTGACTCCTGAACTAAAGCGAGCTGATGTCTGATTGACGAACACAGACATGTCCTGGGGCCTGTTCCATAAACCAAGATTAGAGTATGAGCCAGGCTTATTTCAGTTAGTCTGACTTACTGCCAGTTATTTTGTATTAAAATAAGTCAGACTATCTGCCGTAAGCCTGGCTTATTTGATAAACTTGTTTTATGGAACAGGCCCCTGGTCTTAGTTAATTAGTTACCCGTTCCACCTGTGTCCCTCACCTGTCCTGATTTCTTTTATTGGAGAATAAAGTACATGCTTTCTTCAAATATAGTTCATGGAAACACGTTAATTTATTTATTCATGCCTATTTGCTATCACAGAGTATGGTTAAAATGTGTGTGTGAGTGAAGTGGGATTGTTTCTGAAGTTTAGCAGTGTAAACCCACACACACACACACACACACACACACGTGTCCAGCAGGGTCTCCATGTTTAATTACTGTACTCAATCACCTGTAAAAACGAATCAATGTTAGTGCTGAAGATCAGTTCTGGAGCTGAATTAAACATTGGCTCTGATCGATGCTCATTCGAGCTGCTTTTCCAGTCTTTTCCTGCGCGCAGCGAAACCGTTTCTGACAGATGATGTGTCAATCTGTCATCTCTCGCTGTTACCATGACGACGACGCCATCTCTGACCTCATTGTAGTTTGGTGGCGTCATTATTTGTTAACGTTCCAGCAGTAAAACATTTTTTACCAGTGCCAGAATGGCAGGCAGAGATCATTAGCAAAAGCGCCTCACAAAGCGACACGGATCGATTCCCGTTCCCGGCTCGCGGAGGAGATGCCTGTGGAACACGGCTAATGAGCCGGAGAGAGACCAAGCTTCTCAAAAATGACTCTGTTTACTCAGTGAATGCTTTTAAATCAACATCATCATCTCCAGGATAATAAATGCACACACACTTTGTTCCAAAGCCTAGTGTGCTGCCTACGTAGGGAGCATGTGAAGTCATTGTAGGCGTCTTTTCCAAATCACAAGCCGAGAGAGAAGTCAGTTATTCCTGCTCTCCAGACGGACTCGTTCTGAAGTTCAGTGATACCGCTGCCGCTGTCTCTCCGACGCTCCGGATTCAGTTGTTTCTGTTAGTTCAGTCTTGTTTTGTAGCTTCTTTACTTTCCGATCATCATAAACTGAAAGCAAACGATTTGAAATTTTACACTAGAAGAGTTTGAGGCAATCCTCAGTTCCTCTAACTCCATTGCTGTCCTGCTCATAATGTGATGTTTAGTTCCAAATATACCTGCATACACCTGTAGCTCATTACCGTACAGAGATAATGACAGACCAATACACTATCCATCTACTGTATCTACGCACACACACACACACACAGAGAACACAGTATAGTGTGTGTAGAGCCGTGTTTCTTCCAGATCCTGATACGAACTGCTCACCGTGACACAGCGTGAAGCTCTCGCTAATTTACATCCATTCATCATTCACTGTGCAATTAACATTTCCCCAACAGACTGTCGTCTTGTTTAGAGAGACAATGTATGACCTGTTAAAGCACAGACAGCAGCGGCACACATTTACACAGATCAAATTAAAGCCATCCAGCCCTCAGAAAACATCCATCATCTCGTCATTCTCACTCCAGCACAGACGCTTGCTTCACTTTTACTCTAGAAGACCTTGTTCTAGTTTCTCCTCCATCATTGATATCATTTATGAGTCATGTCATGTTACTCACACAATCAAGAGCGGAAGAGAATCATGCAACCCAAGCCCAAGTCACAAAAATAGGTTATAAAACACTGTTAACTTCATTAAATGTTTAGTTTGTCGCGATGGTAACGTTATTTGAAGGTTGCTAAAACAATTCCTATAAAATATACTTTGAATGTTTATTTTTAATATTCTAAAAGCAATAAAATGACTGGTTTCTAATGTGACTGGAACAATATTTAACAATAACTAAAAATGTTTCTTATTTGAATGTTTATTATAAACGTCCTTACACCATTTCTCAGCTTTCTAAACATTGCAGTATAAAAATCATAAGGATGCTCACAGAATGTTTTGTCATATCATAATAACATATATCAAACATAAATAGCATCTTGAGGCTGTTCAGAGATTGAGAAGTTTTCTCTCGCCATTATGTATATAGATATTAATAATAGTACAGGGATGTTCCAGAAACATTACGTTAAAAAACGTGTTTTGTCCATTGACTTTTTGATAGAAATGTTAGAGAAGGTTTGATGTAAGAATTAAAGCATCTGCACAATATATATATATAGATATATATGTATAATTTATATCCTTTGGTCTGTATATTTTTCTCATATCATCATGTTCATCTACTTCAGGCCCTTGTGCATCTTCTGTGGTCTGTAAGTGCTTCCCACACAGTGTCTTGTGCGGTGTGTCGTGGGAATGACCTTCGCAGGACTGTGGTGGTGTCTGTCAGATTGTGATTTACAGCACTCTGTCACAAAACAGCTCAGACAGTTATTCTGAAGAACCCAGTCCACCTGCTTACTCCGTCACACAGCTCCACCCACTCATTAAAGGTGTTGTCTGTAGGTGTTTGACTCTTCTAAAGCCAGAAAATAACATATGTTTGTAGATATTTCAACACAGTCTCACGACCAATTCGAACAAGGTGCCAAATTAGTGCTAATTCCTGATACAATTTGTCTAAAACCCCATCACGAGGAGGTTTAGGGGAGGGATTAGGTGGAGGTCATTCATACAAATTCATACAAAATGGCAACTTGTAAAATAATTCGAAGTTGTACGAATTAGTCACCTCATAAAATCTGAATGAATTCCCATAAGATCAAGTTGGATATTTAGGAAACACATAAGGTTTACATTTTTGTTTCAACTGAAAAATAATGCTTTAGCCAGTAATTCTGCTCTGAAATATTTAATCATACAGCAATGCCCCTTTCTCTCCAACTCCACCCACATTCACTCACTTACTACACCACACAACCCCAAACATTCATTAAACAACACTGTACTTTTCCATCAACTTATTTTTACCTCTCTACAGCCCCTCCCACTAACACATTGCTACTTACACACTCTCTGGTCAATCACACTGCTCCACCCACTTTTTGTGGACTCCACTCACTCCTTCACACCCACACATTTACACTCCGCCCACTCATTGAACAAGATACTACTCAGGCCATGTTGTTTGTCTCCACCTGCTTGGTCACCCACTGTCCTTTTCACTAAAAAATCACACTCGTCTACCCACGTTTCCCTCGACTCTACCTATTAAAAGAAATCAGTGTTAAGTTGTGTTTACATTTCCGGAGGACTGATTCCTGAAGCTGACAGAGCAGTCTATGCTAGCTGTGCACAGAGACTAGAAAGAGAGGTAATTCTACCTCTGCAAGAACAGTCTCACAACCTTTAAGATAGTTAGGTTTTCTTATTAAAAGAAGCTGCTACTATTCAAACAGGAGATTTGAGCGGTGAAGGTTAGTGCTTACTGTTTGTCGTTTCACATTGCATTATTGTTCTTTTTAGGCAACATCATAGGACCCCTTTAACTTAATCACACATAGCTCTACCTATTTACTCATCAACACACTAATTTAACAACATCAATCCACTCATTGATTAACGCCACAATGCCCCGCCTACTCTTCCATCAGTTCCACCCACTCATTAAACCACGCTACTCTGCCCACTTTTCGTGGACTCCACTCATTTAATACACTTATGTAATTGCAAAGCTCCTCCCACAAATTAAACAATATCCTGCTCCACCCACTCACTCAAACCTTGTCTTTTTCATTGGGTGCGCTCGAGATGCTCTACACTAGTCTGCCGCCGGCTGGCGGGAGCAGCCCCTTGCAGTCGGGGGAGGAGTAAAGAGTCGGCCGTCAGGTCGGACACTTGCAGGTTTCCGCAATAAAAATATATATTTACCATATCGCCTAATCTTCATTTTCATCATTAATGTTTTGTCTAAATACCAGATATTCAGGAATTTTGTAACAAACACGCAGCACACATCGTGCTTGTCATTACATAATCCGACCAATGAGAATAAAGCGTGTCGTCATGAAGGCTTTCGCAGCTGATTCTGAGCACCTGCAGCGCCTGACCTGTGCGGCTGCTCTCGTTCTGCTCTCGCGGTTCTTTGATGGCACATGTGATCGAAAGGCGGCTGCAGCGCTGATCAAAGTCGGACTAATGATGGTTTTGTAAGGCGGCAGCTGATTTCTTGCGGCGCCGAATGAAGTCGAACACACCTATTTACTCAACCAGAGCTCCGCCCACGCATTAAACCATACTCTCTGCCCACTTTTCCCTTGACTCCACTCATTAACTTATTACTTTTACCTACCTGAACCGCACAGTTTCCCCTCTTTATTAAACAATACTGTTCCACTTACTTCTCCATCAGCTCCACCCACTCATTTTCACACACTTACCCAACCGCAGTGCTCCACCCATTAACATCTCAACTCAATCACACAACCCCACCCATTCATTCAGTTCTGTTAGATGCTGTGTGTTTAATCTTCGCTCTGGTTCACATTGTTCGAGTGACAGAAGAGTAATTCCATTACATAGAGCAGCACAATGTTTGTTTGTGTGCTTCTTTAATTCCTTACAGGCTAATCAGTCTGTGAGAGCCGTGACGCGAGCGTGTCTTTGTGCACCTGTCTGAGTGAGTTTCTCATTAAGATCGACGCTTCCTCGCCGCACCAGGAATTACCGCGTCTGATCCGTAAGAAACAAACTCTTAATGACTGCCTCGTTCTCATTTACACAGCAGATTATGCTAATACAATCATAATTCATGCTCTCAGGAGCGACTAAATAACCTGTTCTCAACACGCTGATTAAATCAGTGCAGACGCTCGCGCTTCTTTGTCGTAGTCGCGATCAGCTCTTGCCTTAAACGCTCTTTCAATTACAGCCTGGCTTCTCCTGCCGCCAAGGCACTTTGGTCACAGCCGTGCTGATTATTTATTATGGAAAATTACCCTACACATCTATACTTCTGAGAATGTCAAGCTTTTGTTTTTGTTCACATTTATGTGTTCGTTTGACAGAAATGGTGTCTAATTAGCACTTCCTGCAGCAGCGAGAGGAGCCGAAGCAGGGTGCAAATTACTGACCCTCTAATTAAAGCCTAACCCCCCCCACCCAAGGAAATCAAAACAACTGTAAATATTCTCTGTAATGAAGATTTGATCTATCCTCATCTGCTTCTGATTACAGAGAGATTTCTGCGAGGATCAGGGTCATGTACATCATCTCAGAGTAACTGAAACGTATTCCAGCCTTCAAAAGATTTGTTTTTAAAGGAAATCCATCAAGGACACATTCAATTGTTGAAAAGTGTCAGACATTTCTACTAAACTCACTACAAAATTCCATTTCAAATAAATGCCGTTCTTTTGAACTTTTTGTTCACCTGTTAATAGAGAATAATACAAACATACATGTCCACAACTCCTGATCAAAAGCATGCAGCCTCTCTCAGCAGAAGACACTTCTTGTTGAAGCAGACAGGGTTTCAGACGGTCGGCTGTGGGCTCAGATCTCTGACGTGGATGGTGTTTGACTCAGTGTTCATGTCTTCAGAGGAACGTGTGGTTTCTGTGACAATAACTGCTCAATTTACTGAGCTGTTTGCAGCACAGCCTGTCATCGTCGGTCACTGTTACTCTCCTCTTTTATTTCTCTCTCTCTCTCTCTTTCGAATAAAATCTCATTTACCAGGAACTACACTCTTGATATCAGCAGGTCTGTGCATTTTCCACCAGGTGTGTGTGTGTTATCCTGCTCAGCAGATTTACAGCACCGTTTTCATGGATTGTACCTTCTGCGCTTTAAACGGCAGCATGAATAATGACCGATGGCTGCAGGACTTGATTTAAATGTCTCTTCAGGAGGCTGGAAATGAGAACGCTTGCTTTACAAGCACATGACACACAACATGTGAGCCCAAGTCAGAAACAGCATTTCTCATGATCGACACACATCTACTCTCTGCTGTTTCTGTCTTATTCTGAGAGAATGCACACAGATGACCTTCTCCGGATCACTGACCAAATCCAGAAACAGCTCTTTAATTGGAGGGACAGTTCAAACCGGAGCTTTCACACTTCAAACAAACTCAAAAGCAACATAAAAGTATTCCGTCTTTTTCATGTGTTTTTGATGTCAAACAGCAGTTTGTAGGAGAAACAGAGGGAAATATTTGTTTCTATCAAGGTCAAGAAGACTTATATGGAGTTATATGGAGCACTTTTATGAAGCTTCAGCTCTCTTTCACCGTAATGACATGGAAAAAGGCGACGATGCATTATTTAATTCCTACTTTTTGTGTTTAATGAAGAAAGAAAGCTGTGGTTGTACGTATGTTTAAACTGGATCCTCAGCAGAAAAGACATTATTGCAGGTGTGCAAGTTTATTTTAGTTCATTTTGATGAATACTAAATTAGTTTTTAGAGACACATTTAGTCTAGAACTAGCGTTACTTTTTTTTTATTTTTTATTCTAAAATGAAAAATGAATGCATTACTTTACTCGTTACTTGAAAAAAATGAATATTATTACGTAACTAGTGTTACTTGTAGTGCATTACCCCCAACACTGATAAAGACAGGTGTTAGGTGAACTAACCCTTCAGGACATCGAAGTCCAGTCTCTGACAAGAGCATTATTTCCTTCCAGACATTCAAATTAGCAAAGAAAATGACATCCAGACACAATAGACGAGACCCAGAAAGAAGCAAAATAGAGAAAAAGCAAGAAAAGACGCACATTTACAGATATGTGGGATATTTGGAATAATTATTTTCATTGTTCACAGCCACTCCATGCAATCCTTTAATTCAGTCTCACACCCACATTAGACATGAGAATCTACACACAGGCACATAGCAGCACTTTCTCTCTTTCTCTCACAAACTTCACTGCTGAGTTTCCAATTACCGGCAGCAAACAGGCAGAGACGGCATTTCTCTTCAGATCTTTTAAAAGCTGCCCAGAGCTTTGGATCATTAAAGCCACACTCAATAAATGACGTTCAATAGAAAATCAGAATATAAAAAAAAATCAGCAGTCTGCATTCAGAGCGAAATAGGATTATCTTACTGAAGGCTTTTTGAAAGGATGGCAATTAGAGAAAGATATCATGCATTTACTGATATGATATCCTGTCATCTGTCTATCTCTCTCTCCACTTATCTATCTGTCTAACTGTCTATATAGTCTATCTGTCTATCTATCTATCTAGATTAAGGCTGAACTTCCTTCAGCAGTCAGAGGGGGCGCTCTTCTCCTCTCTCCGTGTGATACAGGCTCTGAAGCATCATAAAATGAGTCAAATGTAATTAAAGCGCTACAGCACAGAGCTCAGAGCAGCTCAACTCACATTAGCACAGCGTATCAACACCCAACAGCAGCGCGCATGTCTGAAGATGAACCCGTGTAATATTTTCTCATATGTCAGCATTAGTAACGAGATCTATTGTTTTTCCAAGGCACGTTAGTAGATCTAAAATTGGAGCAGTAATGCAATCTAGAGCACATTAGCACTGCTAACACGGTGTGTACAGCACACTAACGAGTGTGGATCAGCAGACGGCTCCTTTCTGCTTCATTATTGGGTCGTGTCACAAAAAAGTAACAAATGCCATAACATCTGCGCTCTCGATTGACACTAAATAAATCATTATCAGATCAAAACATGTCAAGCTAATGACAACTTTTCCTTTTTTATGACAAAACAATATAGCAAGCAAGCGACCAATAAATTAACTTTCCCTTGCTGTAAAACTGTAAAACAAAATTAAATAAATAAATGCTATATTAGAATTAACTGCATGTAATACATTTGTCACTTTTATTCTATATATATAAATAAAGTCTGTGTAAAGTCATTATACTTTGTTTAAATCAGAATACATTTAGATACATATTTGTCAGTACTTTCAGCAGAATCTAGTTGTGTATCTTACAGTTTTATCCTTAAAAATATTATACAAAGAATGGAAACTAAATCAGCCACCCTCCGTGTATTTGTGCTGAATAACAGGTTTTGGTTGTATATATCACTGACAGCTGACTTCCAAATATCCCTGGTGCTCGTTTCAGAATGAATGATTTTTCAGCTTAGCACCGCGCTGACCTGCGCATTAAACTACACTATTAGCATTTGTGATTATGTAATTAAATGTTTAGGTCCTTGTTTCCTCAAAGCAGTCTGACCGGGTTTATTAATTACCAGAGACATTAAATGAAAAAGAGGAGAAATTGATTCGTTCCATTATAACAGCTGAGAGCATGAGCTGTGCAGAGAGCAGGTTACAGAAACAGCTTCAGTTCACATTTCCACAAGTTTCTACAGCTTCTAAAAATAGAGACAAAAGGAAGAGGCCTACACCCTGGAGACCAAACCCTCCCTCTTCTCCCTCATCTCTCTCTCTCTCTCTTTCTCTCTATCTTTGTTGTGAAAACTGAACTGCAGGATATTTTCACAATAAGCAAGTTGAAATCTACAGATTCTGTTCTTTGTTAATTGTCTAATCAAATCCTAGCAATTTATGACGGTGTCTACCTCAATCTGGATAAACTGACGTTTCAGAGATTTTAGGTTGAAATCAAATTTTTACTGCAATAATCTGATGATAACTCACACAATCCACCAGCTGGAGACATTCTGTCAGAGATGCTTCAGGGCTGATACCAAAAGAGAAACCACCTCCCGATTTCTGTAGCTTTAAACCTGCTAGCATAGTGATAGCAACACCGATATCGAGGGTTCAATTCCTGCAGGGAATCAGGTTGGGTCTGATCTCGGAACAGAATCATGTAAGGTCTGATCTCGGAGCAGAATCATGTCAGGTCTGATCTAGCAGCAGAATCATGTCAGGTCTGATCTCGGAACAGAATCATGTCAGGTCTGATCTAGGAGCAGAATCATGTCAGGTCTGATCTAGCAGCAGAATCATGTCAGGTCTGATCTGGGAACAGAATCATGTCAGGTCTGATCTGGGAACAGAATCATGTCAGGTCTGATCTCGGAGCAGAATCGTGTCAGGTCTGATCTCGGAGCAGAATCGTGTCAGGTCTGATCTCGGAACAGAATCGTGTCAGGTCTGATCTCTGAGCCGAATCGTGTCAGGTCTGATCTGGGAACAGAATCGTGTCAGGTCTGATCTGGGAACAGAATCGTGTCAGGTCTGATCTGGGAAAAGAAGCTAAACAGAATTACTGTGCTAAAGGAAAACGAGCCGCCTAACACAGGCAAGCTGCCAAATACAGTAATCCGGTGCTGCTCATCTACCCTGATCTAGTCTAGTATATTAAAAATCTGATGAAAACAATAAACAATATGATGTCATTTTAACCTTCCCACCAAACCTCCTGCAGCTTTAATGAGTATTGAGTATGTGTGTCCCCTACAGAGTCCTGGCATCACGTCTGACAATCTTCCCCTCTTGTTCTTTCTCTTCTCTCTCTCTTTCTCTAAATGTCCATCTGTTCTTCTCCCTTGGGCCCTTATTATTCACTTCATCCAGGGGTTTCACTGCCCTCTCCTCTCCTCTCCTCTCCTCTCATTCTTCTTGCATTCTCTCATCTCTCCCGAATCTCTGTCATGCTCGTGTGTTTCCCGGGCTCAGTTTCCAAACACACACACACACACACACACACACACACACACACACACAGATTCCCCTCCGCGCTCTCTGGAAACTTCGGCACCATTTTGTTTCCAGCAGGTGTTGAGCTGTAAATAGGTCACTGATCCGGATCCATAATGGTGGTTGGAGAGAAAGTTTGCAGATTGATTTTTTTGTGGCGAGTTGAGCAGCTGGAACACAAGGGGCTCTGGAGGCGGGGAGTATCTCCGGCCCGATTCGTCCCATGACCCCGCGGTCACTCCTGACTTCCTGCTCACCCGGCCGTGATGGACACACACAGAGCGTGTTCACACAGACAGGTGAAAAAAGCTCTTTCTGCAGGCACATGTAAATATTGCACAGAGCAGAAGTGCTTTTGTTTGTAACGTGAGGCACTGCATCCGTCTCTGACATATCGAATATTATTTCTTCAGCGCACCCTCATATCCACACACTCCCCTGAGAAATCATCCTCTTGATTAATAACCTGTATTTTCCTGCTAATATTTTATTGGGAAAACGTAACTTGCTATTATATATAAAAATAATTTTGTACATTGTCTCTTGTGGTGAGCTAAATTTACATTTCAATAAAAAAAACACATTTGAGGCACAGCAGCAGGGAAAGAAAAGAGTTTGTTTGTCTTGAATGGGATCAACGCACACACACACACACACACACACACACTTTGGTTTTTGAAGGGGGGAGTTTTTATGGATTTCTAGCCCCTTATAAAAGGGTATTTGCCAGACTTTCAGTTTTCTATTTGTCTAATTATTTCCATCAATAGAAATGCAGTTCCACCACTGACACATAGGTGGCCATATATCCAGGTAAAATTCTTCCACATAAGCTTAAGACAATTGTGAAGACGTCTATATGAGCATTTGCACGTCCTGACTTTGCTTAATTCGATGTGTTCCTGGGTTAACATATTTTTTTGACCCTGGAACAACATTTTATTTTAGTTTTGACCATATCTCTACACCTACTGTAACCCTACCCATGAGTACTGCCTAAAATCAGAGGAAATGATAGATGACCGGCAAACGCTGACTGTAAGCCTGCTTCACAACAACTGTAAACCGCTTCTTTAAATCTGATTGGCTAATCACAAAGTTGTTCCAGGGTCAACAAAGATGTCAAGCTCAGCAAAATCAGGTTCTGCGTGAGCGTAAACCAATTTTCATGCACAATATAATCAGGAAAACACAGGAAGTGTATCCGGGTCATTTTTCCCCTGAACGTAACGGGTGTGTGTTTTTTTTGTTTGTTCCATATTTGTAAAGGTGTAGTCACTGTCGAGCAGCACCATCTGGAAATAACTCCAAACGTTTCCACTGATACACCGAACATGACTCAGTGTTGAACACTGATGGTATTCACATCAGAACGAATGTAAGAGAAAGCACGTGTCTTACCTTTCTGAAAACTCTTGGTCACATCTGCAAGCAAATAAAGAGAGAAGGGAGAGAAAAAGAAAGAAATGTCAGCACATGAGCAAGTAAACAAAGGAATATTGTGAATAATGACCACGGCCTGAAAGAACACAAACCCTCCTGAACCTACAAAACCTCATTTATCTTTCTCTCTGTCTCGGCGTTTGCTCAAGTTACATTCATATGTGTCCGAGTCTCTGGGAGACTCTCATTGCTCTAACTATTCATTTTGAGCTCGATTTATGTCTCATTTTGAGATGACAGCAGGAGGAAACCCGAGTCGATGTGTTTGTGTGAACTGATTTTAATAGGTCACTCCGGACTCATTATGTAAGAAGATTCACTGAAACTGCATCCTGAGAAAGGATCAGGGGTCTTAAGGGTCATTACTGTTAGCTCAAACTTTTACGACAGCAAAAAAAAAATAAAAATAGCCAGCGAAGAAGTCATGCTCCCATTCAGTGTGTGTGAGGGAGAGCGGGTGATATGTATTCATCCAGGAGCTCGTGGAAATAAATGTGAGATTTCTCTTGATGTCACTCATGTTTGAAGGATCCGCTGAGACGCTCCAGCTCAAGAACAAAGATTCCATAATCAGATTATCCCTTAAAAAACACGCAGGAAATCCTCATTTCTCATTCTCACCTTCGTGTGAAGCTCCTCTCTGAATTATTTTAGCCATGACCTCCAAACAAACACTAGCAGAGAACACTTGTTCATATTCACACAGAATACATCAAACACACACACACACACACACACACATACACAACAAACACACACACACTCATCACACAAACACACACACACACACACACACACACACGCACACTCACAGAGCATTCTCAACCATTCACTGAAATATCTCTACTTATCCCATATAGTGTTACTGATTACTTATTAACTTTTAAAAATGACTTATTCATTCCCCTGTACAGTAATCCAATCAGTCTTTTCGTTTCATATGAATGTGTTTCTAATCTTTCATCTGACATGAACTCAGTTTAATCCAGTTCAAATACAATTATCTGATTTGGCTTTTTTTCATGTAGAAACAGACACAAAGGGTATTGCAAGTTTACTTTTGTTATGCTTGTTCCATATAACATTATTATTATTATTATCATGAGTATGTAATGAGCGCAGCTGTAATGTGATTATTGAAGCCGCTGCACACTTTGTTTGGAGTCACGTCTCACCAAGAGCCGGTTAAACACACGTCTGCTCTGATTGTGTTTCAATTAGCATGTGACAGGAGCGTTCCCTCAGCGCATGTTTCACTTTAACCTGACCAGTGGACCGTTCACTAAACCAGCTGCCTTTAACGCTATAGAGCCAAGATGGCTGCTGGACCGACTCCAAACCACGATAAACATAACGAGAGAGAGAGAGAGAGAGAGAGGAAATAGACAGTTTCAAGTCTAATATTCTGCTGCCGTTAATTTGCATCATGTTTGAAATCGCGCAGAACTTCATAAACACAGTAAGAAATGGATCAAACATTAATACAGCAGAGACGCCCAAATCCTGCCGTAACTCCCTGAGCTTAGCATTTATATGACACATTATCCAAATGAGACGAGGTAAACATAAAGATTATATTTCCCCCTCAAATCACTGCTGGAAAAACACGTAAGCAAAAATAAAAAATCTGCTCCAAATTCAAGTCAGATTCTCAGCGTTAATAAACGACTGTGATGCAGTGACTCTGCTCACCTGTGTGTGCGTGTGTGTGTGTGTGCGTGTGTGTGTGTGTGTGTGTATTTGTGGGGATGAAATAGCAAAATGTGCCTCATTAAAAAAAACTCAAATAACAACTTGACCTGAAAAGCAAAAATGGCCCAAAGAGACTCGCTAAAGTCTGTATTGAGTCTTCAGTCATCTCTGACTGTGATTTATTAATAATTATCACGCCACGCAACTCTAAATGCTGTTGTCACTCTTGTTGTCCTCTGTTTCTGGGTACCTTACTGGACGTTTCACTGCAGTGGCGTTAAAATACAGGTTCAATATGTAAACAATTACATGGACTGCCGCTAAAAGTTAAGTCTCTATGTTGGAAATATGCCCTACAACAAACCCAACTCTAAACCCACTGACAGTGTTAAGAAGTGCACATCTGATATAAAACACAGTTATTGATGCAAGCGTGTGATTTCAGCTGAACATCTCTGTCAGCTACCGTCTGAAAACACAGATATGTGTTCAAAAGCAGCAAATCTCCTAGCATATGAATATTGTTTTAAAGTCATAACATGGTATTCTTCAAGTAATTGTGTGAAAATGATGCTTTATTAATTGAAACTCTGTAAATGTGTGTGAAAAGCTAAAAGGTTTTACTGCCAATTCATATTTTCATTTCATCAAATGGTTTATAAAGTCTCTGAGTGGAATACGTCATAAAACCAGCTTGATGTCCAGGTCGGAGTGAGACTTCCTTGTCTGACTATATCATGAGAGTATTATATTTCTAATGTAACACCTCAACCTAATTACATCCTACGATGCAAAATAATCAAGGGCAATAAACTAATATGCCAAAAAAACATTGGATTTCCAGTGTTATATCCTGTACTTTAATAATTAAACCTCAGTATGACCTTCTGTCTCTCGTGTTTGTTCTCTCTTGTGTAGACAGAGTAGAAACAGATAAATACAGATTGAATTCAAAAACAAAACTCCTAACGTTATGATTAAAAGGAAACAGGAAGCCCCGCTGAAGAAGCTGCAATCCAAACATTCAGCAGCCAGAGATTCAGCTGTAACAAAGACATCTTATTCAGATTCAGTTTCTATTTCCATACGTTTCTTGACGAATTATGCTCATTTGAATTGACACAAATCTGATTCAATATGAGCCAATGTGGGATATTGTCCTGGGAACTTTTTTTTTTGTTTATGATATTTATAGGCCAGTATTTTGGTTCAAAATATGAATGATGTCTATAACGTATTCATCAGGATGGATAATGAGGACTTCACACTGATTTGCGTCTGGAAGTGTGAAACTAAGCAGTTCCTTTAAGCAGCTTGATTAATAATTGATCATGTCTAATCAATGACTGGACATTCTGGAGCCACCGGAGAAAATCACTGACTCCAACTCCAACGTATGTGTGTGTGTGTGTGTGTTAGAGAGAGAGAGAGTGTGTGTGTGTGTCAGAGAGAGAGAGTGTGTGTGTGTGTGTGTGTGTCAGAGAGAGAAAGAGTGGAAAGGTTTTTATATCCCCGTGGGGACCAATTGTCCCCACAAAGATAGGAATACTAGTAAATTTTGACCTCGTGGGGACA
>JAUCMT010000114.1:8031512-8045833 GCA_032357475.1 Enteromius thamalakanensis
AATGCTCACTATCAGCAAATAATGCAACAAATATTACTAAAGTCTACATATTTTACCAAACCTACTAATCTCTGTGTGACAATAACATGATGATGCTGCAATCTTTCTTTTTCACCCCCCTGTGATTTGGCTCTGAATCTTTTGCATTGTTACAACAGGGTTTAATTTTATGTCCTTTTTCCCACATTTCTCTGTTGTTTTACTCATTTTTTTACTTTCATTTTAGAGTTGATTGAAGAAAGTGAGGAGGATGAAGAACTGAATGAAGAGGAGGAGAAACATCATGTCAGAACTGAAGAGAACTGGAGTCACTCTGAAACCAAACAGAAAGATTTAAAGAAGAGAAGAGATGAGAAATCTTTCACCTGCTCTCAGTGTGGAAAGATTTTAGCAAACAAACAGAGTCTTGAGATGCACATGATGATCCACACTGGAGAGAAACCGTACGAGTGTGATCAGTGCGGGAAGAGATTCAGACAATCATCAGACCTTAAGAAACACATGAGGATCCACACTGGAGAGAAACTGTATGAATGTGATCAGTGCGGGAAGAGTTTCACACAATCATCACACCTTAAGACACACATGAGGATCCACACTGGAGAGAAACCGTACGAGTGTGATCAGTGCAGGGGGAGATTCAGATATTCATCAGACCTTACGAAACACATGAACATCCACACTGGAGAGAAACCGTACGAGTGTGATCAGTGCGGGAAGAGATTCAGATATTCATCACACCTGAAGAGTCACATGAACATCCACACTGGAGAGAAACTGTATGAATGTGATCAATGTTGAAAAACATTTTTGTGTGCTTCATATCTGAAGATTCACCTGACAATTCATTCAAAGGAGAAACCATATTCATGTTCTTTCTGTGGAAAGAGTTTTTCACAACTGGGACATTTAAAAGACCATCAGAAGATACACACTGGTGTGAGAGAATATATGTGCTTTGAGTGTGACAAGACTTTTATTACATCTGGTCAATTGAAACAGCACCAGAAGATCCACACTGGAGAGAAACCATACAAGTGTTCACACTGTGACAAGAGATTCAGTCAATCAGGACACCTGAGAGCACACGAGAGGATCCACACTGGAGAGAAACCGTATCACTGCACTGTCTGTGGGAAGAGTTTCCTTCAATCATCATCTCTTCTCACTCATATAAGAAACACTCACAGTAAGTAAATCATCTTTAGATCCTTTCAGGTCTGATGCAGCTTTCTCACTGATGTGAAACAATAATGTGTCGAGCTATAAAATCTGCCCTGACCTACTACAAGAAGGATTTTTATTTTCAGATTTATCCTGGTATTTTTATATTTAATTGGACAGGGTTAGGACGAGGAATGAAGTGGGAGACAAAGAGGAAGGGGATGAGATTGGGAAAGGTCCATGGGACTGGACTCCAACTTAGTCCACCCGCGGCTCAACAGTGTTTATTATTTCAATTAATTCATGTTAGATAATTGTGTAGTTGATCAAACATATTTAAAGTGCCCCTATCATGAATTTCTGAAAATGATCTTTCATGCAGTGTGTAACCTAGCTCTAAGTGAAGGAAACATCATGTGAAGTCTGAAAGTGCTCCGTGTATAAAGTTATTGTCTCTCAACAGAAAGAGTCGACACAGAATCATTAAGGGTGCTTTCACATCTGTGGTTCGGTTCATTTGGTCCGGACCAAGGGGAACAAATGATACATTGTAGCATTTTTCTGCCGTTTTGGGTCCTTTTCACACCACACTGATTGCTCTGGTCCGAACCAGTTGAAACGAACCAAAATGCAGTCATGTGACAACATCTACATCACTCGTTGGCCAGATGTGCCATTAAATGTATTTCGTAAACTGCGGGAAAATTTCAATGGAACTCTCGGAAGTAAACAAAGCGAGGAGACAACATGCTGCTATTTAGTATGGAGGGACGACTGCGCTGGCTGATTGTATCGCTGGTCATCGTGCACTATATAGTTTGTATACATCACTTTAGTCAAAGTATACATTTCGAGAAATAAGCGCGGATGTGGCTGAAAAACAATGTTTTAATGCACTGGAAACGGCGAAGGCACATCGAGCTGCCATGGGGTTATCTTGCTAAAGCAGTAACTGTCAACAAATACGTCTCCTCATCCCATAATGTACAGTGCAGCTGACTATGGCAGCTGGATTAGTCCAAAAAGGTGCAGTAATTTTTGCAGTTGGGTCTGTTCGAGTTCGAATCATGTTCTCACCACAAACGAACCGCTCCAGTGTTCGTTTGAAAGCGTTTTTGGTCTGCTTTTGGTGCGCACTCAAGTGCGATTGTTACATTCACACCTGCCCAAGTAGGAAAACGTACTCTAGTGCGATTCAACCGAACTAAATGAGGCAGGTGTGAAAGCACCCTTAGAATGTCCCGTTTCCACCACTTGCTAAAACAGTGCTCTTGCATACCTTGCAAATCACGTTTGTCTCATTCGTATCACTTTTCCTATACCCAAACCAATTCCACACCACACACGATTCCAATTTTTTTGTACAACCTCCTCGTTGTTGGTTTCGTCACATGTAAGCTGCACAGAGAAGTGTGTGCGCACTGGGAAAACAAGAGCTCGCGCCTGAGCGGCACTACCAGAGACTCGCCTAGGCTTGTCCAAGAAGTCGCTAGATTTGTCACTAGTCGCTTTTTTGGAAACATGTCACCAAGGCGGTCTGAAAAGTCAATACGTTGGCAAAACTGCTTCTTCTATTGACAAAGTTAATGTGTATTGTGTGGTTACGTAATGTGCAAAATCACGTGATCTTAACCGCGATTAAGACGAAAGATCAAAATCTCTATTGGTTGACAAATTTCTAGCGGCTAATCGTGTCTACCAGTATATCCCCCAACCCTAATTGTATGCATTTTTTATACGGTGTTTGAGCTGAAATGTGTGTTGGTAGTCTGTGTACACAACCACCCAGCGCTCCATCCAGTGCTTTTTTTTTTTTTTAATCATCAAAAAAAAAACTTTCTCAGATCAAAGTGATGTAACTTTGCCCAGGCCCCTCCCATGACTGTTGGCAAACACTGCCAATTTTGCATAAACCCTCCCTGAGTCAGCTTTAAACAGTCTGCCATTGTTTTGACATCGAAGCAAGAGTAGTCAAGAATGTCTCTAGGTGATTGAGGTGTTTTGTTGTTTGATGAATTAATGAACATAAACCCAGGAAATGCCTATTGCTGTAGCTGAATAAACAGATTAAAATGCTTCATTGATTCAATTTGACATACTACTATGGCCGTTTAGTTCTTCTTATTATACATTTCATTATAATAAAGTATACTGTATATATAATGAAATGCTAATCAAAATAGCCTTTTATCACTGTGTGCCTTAACTATTTAGTGCAAGAAGCCACATCATTTCACAGAAAGATTTATTTCAAACACTCGACTGATGTTATAAATTGAGTTTGGAGTAAAAACATGTTACTAAATGTGTTATTTTTACATGCTTTTAGATGGAGCAGCATTTACCAAACATAGCTATATTCTATTGTGAAGATACGCACAAATTTTTATTTTTTTCTGCACAGTTTTGCAATCCTAGGACATAAAACATGAACAAACAGGTCTGTTTTTTTTAATGAAGCACAACAAGGAAGTGATTTTCATGTCAGATCAGGAGAGTACACACAACTCGAGCTAACAAGAACTGCTTGTTCATCAACATCATTGTATATAAAGATGCCAAATACCCCAGAGCCAAAAAAAGGTTTTGTATCCTTACAGTATACTATTGCTCACCACAGTGTTTCAAATCTACAGCTTCTTAGTTGAGTATGAAGACAGAAAGGCTCCCCTCTACACACACTAAAAACTGAAGTCTTATAATTAAGTCATGAATCAGGATTATTGGCCTGTAATTGAGCGTAAACACAGACGGGACACCCATGCTTAGAGATAGACACTGTTACACATTTACAGATGGAAGATACTTATAGAGGCTTAAAAATAAAATCATAAAATCATACCTATTCAAATTACCTCAGGCACATGCACACACAACACACATACACAGATACAAGGCAGATGCTGCCTCATGAAGTCAAATGATTTAGAGGGCTGAAACATAAGTTCTGCTAAAAAATGGAAGTCAGGTTTCATTAAGTCTCTTGATACCATCATTTTAAATTTTAAAACTTTAAATCTTGGCTCTGTTGAGTAAATCAAGTTCTAACGTTACGAAATGTAATTGCCTAGTACATTAATATAATTTCTGTCTCAGGAATGACCCAGTCTGCCAATTGAATTAGATTAAATGATAATAAACAGGCCTGGTATGATTTTCTCAAGTTAAGCCAAAAAATAAAAAATAATAAAAAAGGTTTAAGCTTTTATTAACATTAACTTGTTTCACGAGACATTTCTTGAAAAGGGGAATATGTTCTAATATGCTGGAATGTGTTTGCAGTGTATACTAACTTTAATTTTTACATATACTGTATGCAGACACTTGCTAAAAGATAGTAAATTCAAACACATACTGCAAGACTCAAAAATTCAGCACCAGTGGCGGAAAACATGGCTGAAACCTTAGTTGTGGGAAGGTTTTAATCTTAAAAATCTCAAAAGCTTTAGTGTCTGATCACATCAACTACAGATAGAAGCACTGAAATCTGAGTATCACCTGTCAAACTGTTATAGTGATACCTACAGTCGCAACTCACAGTCACACAACACCACAGACTGCTTCACAGGATTATAACAGAAGTGTGAATGTAAAACTTAAGAACAATGGTGTGCATTTCATTACCCCATTTACCCGATTTCTTTTCACATTTAATTACATTACTTACCAATTTCAATGTTTTACAATAAGGATCTTGGTAAGATATACACTCACTGGTTACTTTGATAGGCACACCTCTCCAGTGTTGACATGATCAAGATGAACTGCTGCAGTTTACAGAGCTTCAGAATGGGGAAGAAAGGTGATTTAAGTGACTTTGAACATGTCATAGTTGTTGGTGCCAGACGGACTGATCTGAGTATTTCAGAAACTGCTGATCTTCTGGGATTGTCATGCACAACCATCTCTAGGGTTTACAGAGAATGATCAAAAAAAATGGAAAACACAGTGAGTGGCAGTTCTGTGGGCGAAAATGCCTTGTTGATGCCAGAAGTCAGAGGACAATGGCCAAAGTGGTTCGAGCTGATAGAAAGGCAACAGTTACTCAAATAACCACTTATTACAACTAAAGTTTGCAGAAGAGCATCTCTGAATGCACAACACGTTGAACCTTGAGGCAGATGAGCAGAAGACAACACCGGCTGCCACTCCTGTCAGCTAAGAACAGGAAACTGAGGCTACAATTCGCACAGGCTCACCAAAATATGACAATAGAAGATTGGAAAAAAGTTGCCTGGTCTGAGGAGTCTCGATTTCTGCTGTGACATTTGGATGGTAGGGTCAGAATTTGGCATCAACAACAAAAAAGCATGGATCCATCCTGCCTTGTATCAACAGTTCAGGCTGGTGGTGCTGGTGTAATGGTGTGGGGGACATTTCCTTGGCACACTTTGGGCACCTTATTACTAATTGATCATCGTTGCAACGCCACAGCCTACCTGAGTATTGTTGCTGACCATGTCCATCCCTTTATGACCACAGTGTACCCATCTTCTGATGGCTACCTCCAGCAGGATAATGCACCATGTCATAAAGCTTGAATCATCTTAAACTGGTTTCTTCAACATGACAGTGAGTTCACTGTACTCAAATGGCCTCCACAGTCACCAGATCTCAATCCAATAGAGCTCCTTTGGGATGTGGTGGAACGGGAGGTTCGCATCATGGATGTGCAGCCGAAAAATTGTCCAGTACCTTGTTGAATCTATGTCACGAATAATTAAGGCAGTTCTCAAGGCAAAAGGGGATCCAATCCGGTACTAGCAAGGTGTACCTAATAAAGCAGCCAGTGAGTGTATATAAAAAAGGGTAAAGTAAAAATATATAGTTCTGGGGCCTCATGTACAAAGACTGGTGTAGAATTATTACCAAAACATTGCGTATGGACAAAGCTGGAAATGTTAAAAAAATGTAGATGTATGAAACTGCGTATGCGAAATCCCACGCATATTCTCTTTGTACATTTGAATTAACGTATAATTGAGCACACATGCAGGAGCGCTAAACCCCTCCCTGCCTCCTCCCCCATATAAATATGATAATGACTCTACTTCGGAAAAAAAACAAACAGAAAAAGCAATGGCAAAAGCAAGCAACCAAGAAGAGAAACTTCACAGAATGTGAATTGGAGGTGCTCCTATCGGTGTAGACCGGTGAAAAACAGATAGTATGCAAGTATGTTATGTACTGTAGATAGTATGTTATGTGCAAGTTTGTCCTGCGGAGTTAATAACAAACGTAAAAAAAAAGAAAAAACAACTAGGCTATATAAAACTACAAATCATAAAATAAAACACAAACTAAAGACTAATGGCATTCATTATAAAGATTATAAAAATCTTGCCAAAACTAATGAACATGAGCAGGAAATCTAGTGTACGCAGAGTTTTTGTGCGTACACAGCGTTGATACATGAGGCCCCTGGTCTTGATAGCACAGCATGTAAGATCAGCCCAATGGTTACATTATAGTAATTATGCAGTGACTTGGAACTTCTAGTGCAGTGAGTCACACAGTATGTTGATTTAAAAGCCAGTGAATGACACGTCAGAAGGATTCGTGAGATGGATTCAAACCAGCAACTGCTGAGATTGTGTTTTTGATTGTGAAAACCAACCCATAAGTCATTTGCTAATGAATCAGACTATCTTCAATTTTTTTTTCTTTTTTCAGAAGTACACTACACTTTAGAGATAGCTTTTCTGTAGGAACCTGGAGAAATCTCAGTGATTCGTTGGTTTCCTCTACCTGAGATTAAACCTGCAACCTCCTTCTTGGACCACTAGACTGTCACCACCCCCACTGATATCCACATGCTGATTACATACTGTGTATATGTGTCAGTGTGAGAGAGATAGCTGTTTGTTGGCCAGACAGCAGGTGAGCTGTGAGCTCAATTTTCAGCCAAAGTGATGAGAACAGTAGAGCATAAAAGCAAGCAAGGTTCTTTATTTTGGACACAGCTGTAACACATGTAGTCCACAATACCCTCTCATCCAGTCACTCTGTTTTTTCATCATTGTCTTTCTTTTTTTATGGACCTAAGACCAAAGGACCAGAGATGGCACAGTTCGCTCCTTGCCCCTTAATTAGTACATCAAAGATGCATGTTTGAATGTTTGCGGCTTTCTTGGTCCAGTGATTCCACTAACAGTACTGATACATCAACACTCAGACAGCTACACATCTAATAAAAATAAAAAATATTGAGCAATGCAGTTTACATGAATAGAACGTGGCAGCAGTTTTCTGTCAGAGATTTATCGTGCCGTTTGTGCCCAGAGTAGACAGCATCAATTATTATAATGACCTAAATAGTATTTTGTTGCGCAGTTCGCGTCCAGTTTAGATACAGTGTAACATTGGTTCTACTTTGTTTCACAGAACTAATCATTGAGTTGCGTAGGCTACATATGTGTGGGGTGAAGATTTCAGAGGCGAGACCTTTTTGGGGTAGGAATAGGTTAGGAAATTTAAATTCAATGACTAACCGCTTTTGCAGTACTTTGAAGTTGTACACTGATCGGTGCAGCACCACAGCAAGTCAAACACACATAATCTTTGCCTAGAAAGACCTCGATTAGCTGTTTAAGGTGTGTTTAATTAGACTTGGAGCTAAACTCTGCAGACCACCGCCCTCCAGGACTGAGTCTGGTGACTCCTGCCCTAGACAAACAGTGTCTTTTGCTGCACAAATGTGCTAGTGTAGAAAAAAGAGGTTATAAGAGTAATGGTTTATGCGGTAAACTTCAGTGGCCTGCACAAAGCCCAGACCTGAACCTCTCTGCTCACCTTTTAGATGAACTGGAATGTTGATGTAGAGCCAGGCCCCACTGCCAACATGCCTAACATTACTAATGTGTCTGAAAGGGAGCAGTTCTGTTCATCCGGTAGAACACATGCCCTTGTTTTTTTTTTTGACAATCCCTTTACACAGTTTAAAGTAGACCTCTGCACTGGATGTACCTGCACTCCACACTTCCACGCTCCAGAGAGTACTACTGAACTGATATTTTTAGCAACTGTTTTTTTTTTTTTTTGTTCAAACACTCCATTTTTTTCACGCTTTGCAAGTTGGAGATTCCTCTTATTATCACAGTGTCTTAGAAGTAAAGCGTCAGAGAAAGAGTGGGCTGTAAAGAAAGACTATAAAGCGAGGGAGAGACGAGAAAAGTACACTGAAAATAGAACAAGAGATTTTGGACAATGACTCACTGCGTGTGCCTGAAAACAGAAACAAGGCCACATATAGAGATATTTGGCAAACTTTCATCACTGAATGTCAAGAAACACAAAGAGCTCAGGGACACACACAATGTACGTGATTGTTCTGTGTTAATTGGCCACTGAGACACACGGGGTTGCGTATATACACATGACCCCCTTCTATGTTGTTTTCTTTTTTATTCCTTTTGTCCTTTCATAGACAAATCCACTCTCAGCTTGTAGAATGAGCGATAAGGAGCAGGTGGTGAGCAATGGCACACTAATGGGCTGCCTCTTCAAAATACCAGAGAAACAAGACAGACTACACATTTGATGTTAGATATTAGATATCCCTTGTGAAATAGAAGTGCATATTATGCATAATTTAGAATATACTTTATTGTAAAATGGATCTAAAACCAAAATGTTTATTTTGTTTATTTATTTATTCCCCTTCCCCAAATGGAATTTTAAGCAGCTGAATGCGCGACTTTAGACAATTGTAAAGCTAAATATCTGTGGAATGTAGCTATGTGTTGGGTTTATGTTTAGGGTATTAAAGGCAAGTGCTCACAGAAACCATTAATGTTCATTTTATCCCCCGTATTAATTCTAAGACCTTTGTGAACTGCTACAAATCCAAACAATTGAGAAAATTCTAGCACAAAGGTCATATCTAAAATCCACTTTCATGGATATCAGCGTAATTTTGACAGATCATCAGCATCTCCTGTGAGTCATATAAGTTATACAACAACCAATAACTGCTAGTAATCACTTATGGATTCTGCAGCTGTTTACTGTTGTTTGTTTAGCTACAGTTTACGATGAAAACATTTATTTTACAACACGTAAAAAAGATGATAAACCAAGTCAGACCATAATTTATGGAAAACACAGCTAATAATTTGTATTGTGAGTGGGTTGAGAAAATAAGTATGTCAGATAACTGAATGAAGTTAACATTCAGTGATTGTAAGAGAATTATTATCTATGAGTGGTTTAACAGATTTCCATATTAATGGGTTTGTTTTTTTATGCACTAATAAGTTTTCAAAGCCATTTGCTGTCACTTCCACCACAGGGTAAAAAAGCTTTTCATCAGCACTCAGGTTTGAGGAGATGAATACGTATGTGTGAATTGTAGATTGTTTGTACTCATTTTATCATCTAACAACCCAGCTCCACCCCCTCTTTTTCATTAGACTGTTACATCTGCAGTCAGTGAAGTGTGTTCTTGGCCTTTAGATCCCACAATGCACAATTTACAGCCTTGCAGGGCAGTGACCCCAACACTGGAGGAAACCCCAAACAGCAGGCCACTTGAGAGACTCAAAGTATTGGCTGTTTAAAGGGAGCAGAGTGGGAGGCCCACTTGTGTGGCAGCCCCCTCCCTCCCCTGTCAAATCTAGCAGGGACGGAGGGGGTGTGCCACGAGCCTTCTGCACCCTTACAGCTCCCTTACTCTCATTTTCCCTTCATGTTGATATCCATTTCTCTCTTCTGCATTTGGGCCCCCTTCATCCTTCATGTCTTTATCCCTGGGGAGTATGTGTGGGGGGTAAGGGTTAGGCAGGTGCAGAGCCAGCGAGAAAGCCTGAGAGCAAGGGAAAGAAGGGGTGGAGGGGAGAACGCTCTCCGTCTGTCACCCTTCTCTCTTGTCTCCCTTCAAACCACTAAGTAACCCCTCCCAATACAGGATTCTGAGAGGACCAGACTAAGAACTGTAACTATGAAGCTGTATGTTTATTTAAAACATAACATTCACACCTTCCCCTGAGACTAGTCACAAACAAATTTAATGAAATTATTAGCATCAGCCAATTACCATTTCCATTTGGCCATGCAACAGATTTCCTCCCTTTGTCAGCTCCAAGTCCACTGGTCATTTGGGGAATACGATATCTGTTCAAATTTGCATGTTTTGAGTAAATGTTGTTTAAAATATATTTTAAGTTATTTTGTCATCCAGGACTGGGGTCTGAAACCCAAGCACCCACCCCCTCTGCCAAATAAGGAAATATGAGACAGAGTTAAATTCATTAAGTGTCTAATTTTACACATTTAAGTGCGTCATCTGGGTATTTAAAGTGCACTGAATTCAATTTCTTTAAACTGAGATCCAGCATGTTTTCACTTCCAGCAAAACCTGTAGAATGTTACCTATTCAATTAAAACTCACAAACTGAAAGAGTTTTTTAATTCTCTATTTTCCCAGTTCACTTGTGCTTTTGTTCAATTGTGATATTTACATAACGTAGTGATGCTGTAATATACTTTATAGGCTGATATAGGAAGAACACTAACTGAAATACCATCACGGTCCCTTACCATATCACTTTTTTATGATTCCATTTTGCTATTTTTGTCAGTTATTACTGTCATATTAGTAAACAAGCATGGCCTGCAGCTGTTAAGTTTCACAACACCATACCCAAACAAACAGACAAGAAACTGTCAGGAACAAGAGCAGTAATCCTACCTTGTCAAAAAGAGACTTCCATTGCTGAGAGAAGCATTTGTGTAAGACAGAGAAAGCGGTAGAAGAAAGGAATGAACATATACTTGAGAAAAAGATGAATCAATCTAAAATTAATCTCTGTTCTTTTCTGCTTTTCAACAACATAAATCATGGTCACTTACGTCCTCTGGAGCTACAGGAAGGACATCAGTGCTCTCTAACACCTCGATCTCTTCACCCTCTGCGTGAGCAGCGACTGCTGGGGATGAGTTCACCATAGCCCCTGTGCCCCTCTGAATCCACCCAGAAAATGATTATATCTTCTTATAAAGTTCTGCCATGATTTCTTGTTTAGGTATATTCCGCCACATATATCGACATATATGGTTCTGACAACTCCAAACTTCATACAGAGCTAAACTGGCATTTTTCCAGCTCTGTCATGCTAATATCCTATGGCACGTGAGTTTATTCCAAACTAAGTCCATATTTCATTACAGGATGTTTCAGTCACTGTAAATCCACGGCACGTCACACATAAGTTCGTGTTAGGTTGTTAAACACGCCTGTCTTTCCCAGTAGAGTCTGACTTCTTCCTCAAACAGTCACCTGCAAGAGAAACATCGTTCTTTCTCAAATCCCATTATGCTATTTTGTGTTTCGTATTAAATTATTACCATCCAGTGTCGTCCCTGGCGTGATTTTGCTCAAACTGAATACCCGGCATGTCACCAAAACAAAATGCGAAAACATAAAAAAAACCGAAACGATCAGGTTATTTACAACAGCGTCTTGTTGTGTTTATCGTACCGACGTAAAACCACGCAAGACTAAGAATAACAGTGTGAAATGCGTAAGTGTTAATTTGTGGTGCGTCATCGTACCTTGCTGTTGTTTCGCATCCACAGCGCGTGCCAGCAGCGCCCGAGAGGAACGACTCCTGCCAGCATCCACAGAGCGCTTTGCCAAAGTTCACTGTGACCGAGCGAAGCGCAGATAGCATGAGGAGGTAAATGAGAGGCACCCGCCTTCTTTCACCGATTCTCGTCATGTGGGCGCTTTTACAAGCACTTGTCTAGAGTGATGTTAGGTGAACATGGATGCTCGTAAATTAGCCTATTTATTTCATCATGTTCGTTTGTGTAGTTCGTCTATTATGTTGCTGCGGTTTTGCCAGTGGATTTGTTTTCTAGATCGATAAAGTACTAGGCTATTTACAGAGGCTAGGGTAGTTTAAAAGAAATTGAGCAAGAGTTTTGTCAGTGTGATAATAAAAGAAATCACACATTACTGTAAGCCACGCTCATTGGATTTTTCAAAACAACAATAAATGTGCAGAGTCAATTTTAACAGCAAAGTTTGTCAACAAATCCTGACTGTCTATAAAATGCGTATTTTTTTTGCCATATTTTAGTCATCTCAATTGTTTCAGTTTTAATAGACTAAATGTAATAGGATTTTAGGTAAGTAAAATCTCATGGCATAAATCTGTAGATTTAGTAGACCTACAAATTTCATAGATTTAGTCACTAAAATCTAACGGGTTTAGTACAAATTTGCCTAGTTTAGGCCTACAGTATATACATGGTATTGAGTTTTGAACATGCAACAGACAAACATATTTAACTGTCGTAAAATATAGCTGTCTCTTTATTTAACTTAGTAAAAAATAGAAAAAAGAAATAAGAAAATACAAATAATCTTATCAAATATAGATAAATCCTTATTTAAAAACGTATTTTGACTATTCAGTCAAAAATACTGTAGTGAATAATCTACAGGTTTAGCTGAAATCACTTTTAGACCTAATGCATGTAAGTGTATAAAAAAAAAGTGACAAAAAGTAGTATTCAACAGTGAAATGAACACTGGACGTTAATACAAAAAATAAATTACTGGTAAATTGTTAAAACTGAAGTTACATTTTCTTTTGTTTGCAGTATTTTCAGTCAAATTTGGTCATTTATTAGGAATCTGCATCTGAATTTTATTTTATTTTTTCAAATATGTCATCTACATATTTTCATTTTCATTTATATATATATATAGGCATGTAATACCTTAACAATGCAATTTCAGGCAGTTTTACTTTATTGTCTATTTTTCTTCCACAACAAAAAATAATATGTCCAAAGCCAGAACGGAATAAAGAAACACGCATTAGCTGTGTTTTCTTTCTGCATGAATGTGATTTTGAACAAACCGGCTGAGTAAATTATTCAATGACTCACTCATGGGTCATTGGCATGTGGTGGCAATGTTAATGTTGCTCATTTACTTTGAATAGGTGATGTGGAGCATTGCTGGACTGAACTGGGTACCCTAGCCAATCGTGTTCATGCAGCAATGGAAATGTGATGTGCATCCCTTCTGTCACAGAAGGGATGCACATCATATCAGCACCAAGCTTCAGACACAACCTCCACCAAGCATTGAATTTGACACCCTGTGTAAATGGCAGTCAAAACATATCACTTGTTGCCATCTGCTGGTATAACAATATAACCTTCAAAAAATCCCCACCACACTGACAGTGTGACTGGAACTCCACAAGGAAATAATAGCAGTGTGATACTAACAGTAAAAAGTCCCAGTGCTGCTCAGTACTCTTAGTCATCTGCTGAGCCTGTCAAATTAAAAAAAGGCCCTATTATGCTCTTTACATTTCCTGTAGTGCATAATGTTGCTGCTTGTGCATGAACAAGATCTGCAGAGTTCTCTATATCGTTGAGCACTATGTTTCTAAACTACACAAATGCCTACACACTTTAAATATATTCAAGTAACCTTTTTTTAATAATAACACTATCACAATTATAGTGTTGTGTTCTCAATAGCCCTGTGTCTGTCAAGCCTATCAAGGATTTTTTCTATAATTAGCCAATTTTAAAATGCATATGGAAAAAAACATTTATTCAACCAACACATTTTTTTTTAGCATGCTCATTTTCCCTCACAGTAACTCCTGGCAGTGGTTCTGAGGATGTATTTCCATGGTAACATATAGACCTTAGTTATTTATAGCCTGAAAAACCTACACAAGCATTTATAGTCTTGGAAGTTTCTCTGTACCATTGCCAAAAATATTGTGATGCCTCAGAGAAATTTTCACATTTATTTTTTTTAAAGATGTACTATTATATTATTAGACCTCCATGATGTATCATTAGTTATTATAAAAATATGTATATTACTCACATGTAAATATGATTTATGGTTATAACGAAAATTCAAAAGTTCCAACATAGGCCTAAATGTTTACAAAGATTAGACAAACAAGTCTGTAAGTGAATGTGCTGTACTTAAGGACATTGGAAAAGAAAATTAACGCAGCTCCATACTGCCTTCTTGTGTATGACTTAATAAGTGCAACACAAGAGGCAGAAGACAACCCTTATATTTAGGAACTTGTTAAAATAGCAATTAACACAGACATATTTCAATTTGTTATTAAGAAAAAAAGCTAAAAAGGTTAGAAAAAAGTATTTAT
>JAUCMT010000114.1:8045933-8080229 GCA_032357475.1 Enteromius thamalakanensis
ACAATGTTTGAGAGAAATGGTAATATTGTGTATCTGGAATGAATTTTAGATCTTTAAGTCCATCTCATAAAAAATCGAAGCAGAAACAAAGGTGTTGCGATTATATTTTTGTTGAGTGTAGATTTTCAGTCCATTCTGAATAATATTTGTCTTCTGTAAATCTAAATACTAAAGTAAACTTCACAGGTGATTAGTTCTATTTCCATTCAAATCATTATAAAAATATCTGTACTCTTGTTTGAATGTATGTTACTTATATTTGATAATGACGTGTTGTAGTTATTATAAAGAGTTAATGTAAAAGAGCATGATAATTCAGGCTAAGACTAATTTAGGATATTTTTTTTACATTTTCAGTAACATTCTGTCATTTTCACTGAAACCGCAAATTTATTGTGAGCAAATTTAACTAAATGATTGTATCCTGACGTTATTACATTTAGACACAATGTCGTATGACATTTTACTGACCTTCTCCAGTTTATCAGAATATCATATTGCTACAATGGAAGAAAGCTGACATTTTTGTGCTGAGTCAAAGGTCAGTATTATTCCAGATATTGAGTGCATTCATTAAAATTAATGAGACCATTCATTAGAAAGAATAAGTCTGTGTAAATGTTATCCTGCAATGGAAGATTCAAATAGCCAGCAGAAAGTAGCTGCTATAGTACGCGTTCCCCCACAGCAAGGTTAGGATACGGATTACATGAAGATGGACTGCAGCGAGCTCTTTTCTGTGTGCAGATTGAATTTCATGGTTTATTTAAACCAGCACTTGACATACTTTTGACCTCCCCTTGGATCTCACCGCATGAGGGCATAAATTAAAGTAAACAATAAATCTCAGCTAATTTACGAATGTTCACTGATTCGTTCCTGCTTTTTATTCCACCAGAACTAACAGCGAGTACTGCCACCGCACCTGCATTAAGCTCTTGTTTTAGTCTAGTGATTAAAAATTACGCAGGTTGTTTATGTATCCGGATGATTTATTATTGTATTTTAGGCAAGCATCCCCGGCTGGCGTAATTTGATTATGGTTGGTGTACTCAGGTGAAGTGGTGGCTTGAGACAGGCACGCAGACGCTCACCACCACCCAGATGCAAATGAGCCAGCAGCAGAGTCCTGCTGTGTTCGAGAACACTTGCTCTATCAGCATCCTCCGAAATAAATAACAGAAGATGGAATAGAAGGCAATGCAGTAAATTACGCTAAATGAACCAGAAAGACAGACACCTTTGCAAAACCAGCACGAACCTCACACGTATTGTGCTTTCGCAGACAGATTTACAGCGACAGAGTAACCAGAAGTCATTCGTTTTCAGTGAGAGTTAAAAATGTGAGGTGATATGAGTGACTGCGTATGTTGGATGATCATGTGAAAGCTGCAGTCACCCTCTTATGGGTAGTTTCTGATCTCATTACTATTCACGTATAATGTTCACATAGACGTTTTTATGCATTTTGTGCACATATAACATGCAAAGTAATAATTTAGTTAACAATTGTATTAACCCCAAACCTTTGAATGGTAATGTATGAAGCAAAATGACAAAAGCTTAAAACAGTATCAGAAATCACACAGAATATTAATCAAATATGTTATATGTAATGGCAAGTGAATATTTTACATGCACACATTTACATACTGTGAGATGCTGTTCTTGATCCACACTTTAAATATAAACACCTGCGATCGCTAGTGAAATCACACAGGAGGGTGGCATTATGTCACTGCTATTTTGTATAAAGTTAAACTCTACTCACCTTTGTTCCGCTGCCAGCAGTCACTGTCATTCATATCGCCTCAATCAGCAACTCTCATTGAAAATGTATGACTGAATTTCAGTGTAGGCAGGAACGCTCACACTGACAGCACTTAACACTGTGGAGGTCACCAAGTCAGTGTATAGTTGGTTTCTAGTATGTGTTCTTGCACAATGAACCCACTACTGGCAACCGACAGTAGTCCACAAAACCTGCACAAGCAGAAATCTGCATGAATGTTTTACATTATACTGTAGCATTTTTGGATTTGCTTTGCATTAGCTTACAGAAATTTGCATCACTTTCGGAGTACGTTAAAGGAATAGTTTTTACTCACCCTCGGTTAGTTCTTTGTTCTGCCAAACAAAGATATTTGGAACAAAGTTCCAAAGTTGGTCACCATTGACTTCCATAGTAGGAAAAAAATAGTATAGATGTCAATGGTAACAAAAACAGCCTGGTTACAATTGTTTGTTTGATTGTTTTTTTTTTGTATACTGTAGAGTATTTGGCAGAACAAAAAACATAAATACAGTTTTGGAACTATTTGAACATTTTTGGGTGAACTATTCCTTTAAGCACTTTTAGGGTCAATTTTTGCTGCCAGTGTTCTGCGATTTGTCGTTTGTGCTTGGCTTGTACTTTTTTTTGGACATTTTGGTGCCCACTAAATCATGCAGAGGTTTATTTAAGAAGGCGCATATATTGATTATACCACACATACTAAATTTCGGCACACATTAAGGATTATAATGTCTCATTTAATCAGTTCCTGTTATTATGGGGTGACTGTGGGAGTTTCCTCACAGTGACTGTTGGTGTTGTGAAAAGCTTCAGTAGTCATTTAATTGGGCTTAGATTCCTACATATCAAGACCTTTAATTTAGCAGCACATGAAAGGGTTACTCTAATGAAAAGAGTCATCTTCGGGGTTTTTTTTTCTGCACTCGGCCTGTGCCGTTAATGAGTACTGAGGAGCTTAGCTGGCAAGTCTGACAGTCTTTTTAAGTGCTAAAAAAAAGTTCTGTGCTGTGTCCTTTTGAGTAGTCAGCAAACATTGTCACCTTTGTAAGTGGCTGCATTATTAAGTTGATCCCTGTCATGAGCCGAGATAAGAATAAAATGTTAACAATAGGGAGAGGAGATAAATTGAAAGAGATTGGTATAGGGATGGAGGAGAGAGAGGAAATAATTGTGCTAAAAATGGGCAGCCTGGGCGCTCCAATCAGAATGTCACTACTGTCAACCTTTCTGTCTCTGGGGCGCTACAGGAACCGGGAACGAGTGTGAGGAAGAAAAGGAAGCTAGTAGACACAGAGTAGGAGGGAAAAGCTGATGTCTACACTGGGAGGAATTCTGTGAAAGAGTAAAAAAAGAAAAATATCTCTTCTCAAAACTCACATTTAACATTTGAATCTGAAGGGCAAAATGCTCTGAATCAATATTCATTCATGTCTTTTTAGGTGCATAATACGTCACAGGGTCCCGATGAGTCACATTATTTAATTTTTTTGTTTAATGACCACTAATCTCTTTATTATAACATGATAATTTGAACTTAAATGAGTATTTAATGTTACAGGATTGGTATGATTCATTTTTTAAGGACAATAAAACAAGGACAAATCGACCCGAACACAATTTTTATCCAATATCTGTACAAGCTTTATGTGTTTTATGTAAAGAAATGGATTTGTGTATTTAGTATATGTGTAAAGAAAAGTCAGAAGCAGAGGGATCCACGTGCAGCGTTTCATTTAGACAATCGTAGTCAGACAGGCAAATGGTCATCCTCAGTTATCAGAGGCAGGATATAAACAATACCGGACAGTAGTCTGGGCATGCAGCAAACAATCGAAGTTCCAGCAATCAGAATCACAAGAGCAGGCGGAGGAGGTTCAGACAATATAGAACAGTCCAGGGTCATACACAGAAACACAATAAAAAACAGGGTAAACGCTCAGAATTGCTAGTCAGGGCAAAACAAGACTTCAAGGCTTGCTGGAGTCAGAGCCTGGCTTTTAAAGGGCCGGTAACGAGCAACACCTGGGTGGTGATCAGACCCAGGTACGGGGTGTTCTGGGGAAATGGAATCTGTTGTGAACTAGTACAGGTGAGTACAGGTGAGGGTGCCCTCTGGTGATAATTGGAGAGAGCCACAGAGGTCTCATTCGTGACATAATGTACTTGTTATTGTTTTTACATGTTTTTTTGTGGTTTTTGTGGGCGTGTGCACTTTATTCTTAGACTATTGGACAAATTACATAAAAGGTATTTGTATTTTTAGCTATTTAATGCACTGATTTCCCAAAAAAAATCATAAAATAAAAAGTCTGACCCCAAACTTTCAAATGGCAGAGTATTGTTTATTAGGATCTGTTTAAATATTTAATAATCAACCATAAGATTGATTTTACAGTAATCATGCATATGCTGTAGAGCTAATGAACCGTGGGCAAGCACGAAAATACAGATAAAATGCCTTTGCAATTTAAATATGTATATTTTATGACTGTAGAAACAAAAGTAAACTATGTTATTAAGACACCATCCTACGTCTATATACTATCTCCACCCACGTTACTCTGAAGTGGAGAAGGCAAACACTTTGGTCAGAGAACAACATTTGAAATTCAAATAGGAATCAATAAGATGTGTTAAAGGCATATGTGTACATGTGTGCCTCTTCAAAGACATCAGAGGGTCACTTTCTGAGATAACAGCATCACATTGCCCTGGGGAAGGTGGCGTTCCTGCGGATTTGAGTCAAATGTGATTTCGACTCTTAAAGTGGCACTTCAACATGCACAGGGTCTTTGTTCTACATTCTAATCTCTGTATTGATTCCTCTCGTCTCTGTTCAGAGACTGCCTGGTGCAAATCTGCAAGGGTTGGAATTTTATTTCCTACTGATCTGAATCAATACATTATTAATTATCAATGTGGCAAATGCAGTTGAGAGTGAACACCTACTGAAAACTGGCCAAAAACAAACCCTGACCTGGGCAGGGAGGCTAACTCTTGAAGAATTTTATCTGTGTGTTTTATCTGTGTTTAGTTACTCTTTTTGAAGTGAGCTGGTGAAAGAAATGAAAGTCATTTTTTTTGTTAGTTTTTGCTTTATTTTATTTATTTTTTGTTGTAGTGTTTTGATGCTGTTATTCAGTCACAGTACCTGACGGTAAAATACTGGGCTTAAAAAAAGCAAAAGAAAAACAAACAAACAAAAAATCAACATTGTCATGGAACCACAAAGACATGGTAACACCATGGTACCTTTTCTAAATACATTTAATATTATTCTTATTACACTGCTTTTAAAGTGTCTTAAGTCGCTGGGGTATATTTGTAGCAATAGCCAAAAATAAACTGTATGGTATTTAGTCAATTTCTTACCAAAAATATGTTAAAACCTAATTTTGATTAGTTTGATTAGGTGATTTTCTCAGCATTTAGATTTTTCTGTACCCTCAGATGCCAGATTTTCATATAGATGTATCTCATTCAAATACTGCCATATCCATCCAAATCATACATCAATGGGAAGCTTATTTATTATTTATTTATTCGTGTATAAATCTTAATTTTGGAAAATTAACACTTACGACTGGTTTTGTTGTCCAGGGTCACATATTGTTTTAGTAATTAAATAATTGTAATTTATTTTATTAATTTTTATTTTTATTATTTTAAATTTTATTTAATTACATTGTTGAATTAAATCTGGTAAATTACTGTAATATTAATATATAATAAATATATAATAGTATACAAAATTGTTTTGAAACGGTATTAATACAACAATTGTCCCTATACTGTACATCCAAAAATGCATTTATTTACTTAATCACTATAATACTACCACACCCAGCCAGAAGCTCATCCAGCTACAGTATAGACTGACATACTGTTTGTATTGGAAATATAAAGTTTTAATTAGAAGAGAAACTTTTATACTAAGCCCAAGAGCATGATACATTTGAACAATATACCATTGAGAGATGTGGGAAATTAAATTTGTTTAGTGACAGTTTATATTACCTTAATTATTTTTTGTCTACATCCTTCACCACATTACTTTGGGATTCTTTTAGGATGTAGTGTTGTTTTCCTCGTTTTATGGGTTTAAGGTAATTCGAGAATAACTGCTTTCACTGTTATTAACATGTTTAACTACATTTGTGTTTATCAGAAGGTATGGGTGATTTAATTCATTTGAAATCGAACTTCTAATTAATTAAAGTTTAATTCAAGATTCATTTGGAATATATATTTTTTCTTTTTAAGACGTTAATGCTTTTATTTAGCAGGGATGCATTACATCAACATTCAAATTAAAACATTAAGCAGCACAGCTATTTTTAATTTTTATAAATAGCAAATTATCATATTTGAATGACATCTGAAAGACCATGTGTCATGAAAGACTTGAGAAATTTTGCTGAAAAATTCAACTGCCAAATTAATTATATTGTAAAATATATTCCAATAAAAAGATTATTTTCAAGTGTAAATCATTTCACATTATTTTACCATATTTTTGATCTAATAGATAAAGCCTTATTAATCATAAAGATTGTTATCAACCTCTTTTAAAAAACATGTGACCCCTATCAGTTGAGTTATGTGTTACAGCAGTGGCTTGTATATATATATATATACTTGTTTTTTACATAGAGTATAAAATCCACTTGTGTTTTTTTCTATATTAAATATTTCTTATTTTTTGGTCAATGGATAAATTCATGTGTTTTTAGTCGTTCTTTGCAATGTGAGCTCAACCAATACTAAGACCTGCTATTTAGTCTGAATAGTTTCCTTCAAGTGCCTTCGTTACAGCAATGTGTTAACTGTGCTCCCATGAAAAGCCTCAGCTGAGTGGAAGCGAGCCATGAGGACTGTGTCAAAACATATCATCATGCAAGGCAGAGTGGCAAATTTAAATCAGTGAGCGAACAGTCCTCGGCACAATCCCTACTGTCTGCAGAAATACGTTGTCTTGTGGGTGGAATGGATCCAGTGTGCTGAAAAGGTAACAGACGGCTTCACATTTGCCAAGCATATCACTTATTGTCTCTCAGTGGCGCCGATGCAGAGAAGGATTTTTTTCATGCAAGAGGATCTGAAATCATAGCAGCCGGAGAAAGACATGCGGGGAAAAGTTAACGGATTTTATTGTCCATACTGTGCACTGTTTTGCATCCATGTGAATGCCCGAAGAATGGCTTTGTTACCTATTGTCTGTAAATGATACTGGTTAGATTGGTGTTGACTGAGTGTAAAATGGCTTTCAATGGTTTATTAAATTGTTTAAAGTAAGCATTAATAACTGCTAATGAACTGGTGTATTGAAGATGTGTTTGTCTTCTCAGGAGTGAGCTGTGTAGACGAGTATGATGAAATGACAGCTGTGTCAGAGTGTCTCCGGTGGGCCGGGCCAATGCCTTCACGCTTCAGGAGCTGCTGGGTGCCGTGCAGGGATGACTGCACCTTCAGTTCCTGGTCGAAATTCTCTGAATGCTCTGACTGCACGAGTCGACGCACTCGCAAACGCACACTAACAGGTGAGATCCTTTGAGAAAACTAAAAAGGTTATTCACAAAGATGTGAATATATAAAATGTATTATGACAGCTCCACGTCTTGTGTGCTAATTACACTAATGGAAAAAGTCTATGAGACTGGTAAACAAAGGTTTGTGCATTCACTATTACAGTATATTCTTTAGAAGGTTATTAGGAAGTAATTCCTGGTTGACCCAAGAGGCTGTAGCTTTAGCTTGCAGCCTGTTGGGTCAACTAGACTAGAACTATTTCTCTTTTGCTGCTTATTTTGCTTGACCGGTGAAATGCACAAAAATGCATCTGTCTTGGTGGGAATTCATATAAACAAGTTTAAATATATTCTAAGTAAATGGAAAAATAATCACAAATACCATGGTGAAGCTAAATGGCTAGGACAACAAAACCTCTTAATGTGTGGTTACTTTAGTTCAACTATTATGTTTTTTATTTGTAGTAAACACGTTTAATTTTGATAATTTAAATATGTAACCGCGTGCAGAAATGTACACGAGTAATCTCACCTGATACTGATATTACAATAGCCAGTCTTAACAGTTTACATGATCTGGCTCTTCATTTGTATTTATTTATTTATTTTATATATCAAAATATATTAAATGTGCGTGTGGTAGGAGCATCTAAAAGAATATCATAGACCTAAAAACATAGACTTAAAAACACAGACATGGCAGATTCGGATGGGATTAAAATCACCAAGTACGCCTGTGAAACAAAGCATTCTCTAACGACGCCCTGTAAAACTAGTCCCGTCCGAATAGGGCTTTACTTTTAGTCACTATTTAGGTAGCACACACATTCTGAAAACCGTTGGATAGATTAATTTGAAAAAAAATTAATCTATGCCCACCCTTTATATAAAGAAGAAAAAAGTACTTTAAATGCTCTGTCATGTTTTATCAAATAGTTGTCAGTTCCCTCCAGAAATGTTAGAACCAGGTTAATTATATTCATTTCTTAGAGTCAGCAGGATGTTTGTTTAGTGTTTAGAATGGAAAAGTCACACAACAAAACAAATACTGCGACAGTGAATAAGCTAAATCCTTATACCGTGGCAAGTCGATAAGCTTGTTTATATCCTGACAAGGTCGGGTACAAATTAGTGGCGTATTTGTAAAATCCTTTGAGAGCTAGTGCCAAGATGTACAATGGATTCTCGAGTGTCACAGTTGTAGTATCACTTGAGGAATATCATTTTAACAAAGGGAATAAGCTGACAAAGAAGTCAGCTTTAATATATTCCTTAGCTGAGCATAATCAGCTAAAGCTAGGAAAAAAAGGTCTTAGAAGAGGGAAGCCATTTAAAGTGAACTTTGAATTCAGTGCTCCAGTCAGTACCATTGAGGAGAATTGACATTAATTATTTCATTAACTATCCTCTTCTTTTCTTTAGCGTTACTGCACGTACCCAACATATTTTGACAGTCCTGTCTATCATCAGAGATCAGAGACCTGCTGTGAACTGCTCTGGAAGCAGATTTTGAGCTGTGTGTTAGAGAATTACTGCAGTGCTTTCTTCTTTAGTTAGTTTGTTCGCATATAAATCGTGATTGGCTCTCATTAAGATCCTGCGCATCTCATAGGGTGACGTGTTCACTTTGTCAGGTAAACTTTCAAAGGCTTTCTTCACCTCATACTTATAGGAAATCCCACATCAAAGGCATCACAGGATAAAATGTCAGATTTCAAGCTAGACATTCAAGAGCATTAAAAAAAAATGAAATAAAAGGAACATAGAAATGAAGCCTTAAAAAATAACATGCTCTGTTTTTGTTTCTTGTTTAATTGAATGCACAATGTCCATCAGGTTTTGGTTTCTGGAGGTGTCATCAATAATGAATCCCCACTATGTGTGTGTGTGTTATAAAACACTGACTGCCTCTGTACACTAAAAACTGATGGATGCTGGCAAACACTTTCAGGAAACTTCTGGACACCAGTGAGAGTGTGAGTTTCTCTTCGCCTCTAATGTGTCTCTGTGTCCATCTCACGCTCTCTCTGTGTACTGTGTATAGAGGCGTCCTCATAGAAAGACGGATACTGACAGTTAGAAAGTTTTGGAAGTCAAAGAATCATTCACTCGGCAGATTTGTTTAAACCATATGCTTCGCCCATAAATAAAACAATCGACTGAGGGAGTTGTTGAATAATTTATACAAATAATTCATTCATAAACAACATTTATTCTTTATAGATTTATTCTGGTTAATATTTTTCTTATCCTTTATTTAACCAGGTAAAAACTCATTGAGATTAAAAAATCTCTTTTACAAGAGAGACCCTGCCAAGGTTTATGCTGCTAAAAACAAAGAACAATTTTTCCAACATATACAAAAAACACATAAAAAACACATAAAATACACACAAAAAAATACACAAATGCTTAACAATTACATTGACCAATGTTATGGCTCTATAAGAAATAAAAAGTAAATAAATGTAATTTTTAACGTTTTTTTGAAGAATGTTCCAGGCAAAATATTTGGTGTGTTACTCAAGGATACTCAACCAGACGTGGATGAAGTACACATATTAAGAACTTTATGGAAGGTGCAGCTAGCCCAATGAAATATTAATCCAGTAAAAGTGCAGAAGTATTAGACACAGATACATAAACAGTTAATAATATTATGCGATATGAGATCGTTGAGAAGGGCCCTTCCGCAACTCCCCAACCGGACCCCACCGGACAATGGCACCTTTTTTAGCTACACCCAGCCTCACTACCCTCTCCTTTCCTACCAATTTCAAGCCAAAACAAAACAATAGAGACAACATTTCCCCTGCGCTGTTATTCATGCCGTGAGTCATGTTGTAGTTAAGTTAGTTTCTGATTAATAGATGTTTTAACTCATCATTAGTTTATAGTCAAGTAATTGTTAATTGATGCATTAGTACATGAAAACTCATGTACTGTTATTGTAAAGTGTTACCAAAAACCTGCACCAAGTAGCAGCTTCTCTGCAGAATTTCAGTTAACCTGTAAATTGAAGGCTTTTTGATGTTTTAAAATAACAAGCAATGAATTTCGCTGGTCATTAGTTGTTCTTGGTCAAGATAAAACTGATGTATGACTCTCATGAACTTGTTCTAATAAATCTCTTTTGCATTAAATAAGATGCAATAGTATTGAAATAGTAAAGATACATTACAGTGCATGTTACATTGTGCAAATAATAATGTGCACTTTGTTGATTATTCCCCAGTTTCACAGTCAATGCTTAAGCTAGTCCAAGACTAAATTGCATGTTTGAGCTGTCTCAGATGAAAATATCTTGCTCTGACATATCTTAAAACATGTCAGTGTCATTGTTTGGTGTTAAGATGCACACCTGTAATATTTTCTTATAAAGGCATTTTTGTTAACGTTGCTTAAATATCTTAATTTAACTAATGCCTAGTCCTGGCTTAAACTAAGCTCCGTTTGTGAAACCAGGCCTTTAAGTACTGTATAAACTATTGGTGGACATTTTATTAAATACAAAAATATAAAAGATTATTTGTATTAATGAATTAAATGTATATAACAGCATATAAAATGCATTTAAATGTTGAGTAAACCTTGGGTTAATAAAATATTAACTCACAACAAATAAAAAAACACAGTTCAAGAGGAAAAATGCTGTTTATTAATATTGGCTGAAATAATCTCCAACAGGAAAGACTTTTTTCGGTGCAAGTCCTCAACGATCACATTTTAATATAAGGATATTTCACACACACACACACACAAAACTGAATTATCATCATTTACCCACCTTTTTGTTCCAATCCTGTATGAATTTCTCTCTTGCTGAACACAGAAGATGATATTTTGAAGAATGCAGGTAACCATGCAGGTCTGGTTCCCAAAATTTTTTTTAAATATAAGAAACTCATACAGCTTTGGATCAACCTGAAGTGAGTAAATGATGACAAGGTTTTAATTGTTGTGTCGGCTATTCATTTATGGATAAGGGAAAAAAACACATTTAAAAGCCAGCAACATTGTTAAATTTCAGTACAGTTGTGTTCTTAGTATCTGAACATTAAAGAGAAACAGATTCCCTTTTCACAACCCATTATTTCACTTAAACACCAGAATGTCAGAGATTTGCATAAAACCACAGTGCTTGGTTGATGATACTCCTTGGTTGAGAAACACAGAGTGTGGTGATGACACTTTAGTATCTGCTGATTAAAATGAAAACATGTACAAAGAAACCGGAAATTCCCCCTCCCCCTCCCCACCAAAAAGAATAAAATAATGTGTTCAGACATACCGTCCCCTCAAACTTGTGCATAGATTCTTAATCCTTTCACAACATCTTATTTCTGCATCTAGCGTTTAACCGAGATGAAGAATTAATTTTCATCCTGCACTCAAAAACAAGAAATTCTGGTAAGAGTTCAAGTTCTGTGTTAATCTACAATTCTCAGGCCTTTGCATACAGGCCCCTATTGATTTTTTAAAACAAGTAAAGACAAGAGGATGGAATATCAAGCATCTTTTACTGGACCTCGTTGAGAAACATCAGGCAAGGTAAAATCAAACAGTGGTAGGTCCTTTTCCAACCTAACCAATAAACAAAACTGTATTTGTACATGAAGCGACAGATACAAACAAACATATTTTAAATGGAAAGTACTCCACTTCAAGAAATATAACGCATAGGTTCACTACAAATCTAATATTTGGTAAATGTGTATCTGCTACGGATTAAAATTCGAAGACATTTTTAAATCCATAACCTTCAGTGCTTACAGCTGGATTTCTATCTACATCTATCTTTTTTGTTCTTTCATTAACCAATTTGTTAAATTTGAATGATAATCAACATCATAACAGTGGAACTGGAACTCTGGACCTCTAATCTTCCTGAGAAAATATCCAAGTCCATTGTCTGTGTGCAAGACAAGAAACGTGTACTCTTACATAAATTAAAACGTAAAGACATTTCGGCATTGGTTCAACCAACAAGAAGAACAATAAATGTAATTTAAAATACAATTCAACACTGAAACAATCCCAGAGTTCAGAAAGTAGCATACGTCTTCATTTGAAAAGGTTTTCTTTATTTAAACATTTATTTGATGGAAGTTTTTTTTCCTTGCATTCTTGTAATCAGTTTCTTTTCTTTTTGCAAATTCCGACAATTCAACCATTTGTAAACGGTAGGTAGATTTGAAAAGAAAAAGAAATTCACAGAATGGAAGAGAGGCACCTTTTGAAATGATTCAGAATGTCACTATCTAGCATCTGGTTATCTTTACTGTTCAATCCATGAATGCAACTGCTTCTCTACCAACTTTCTCACTATGGCCAAAGTTCAGTTTTTATATAAAATTTTTTGTATTTTTTTAAATTTTTATTTTCTTTTATTTTTTAATGCAATTGAAATGATGCAACACTCTTCAAAATGATAACTCTTGTGGGAATTAATCCACAATAGAAGCCACTATGAGGACACAATTTTACAGGTTTTAAACATTTTAAGGTGAAAAAAAAAAAATCCATAAAGTCCTTGAGTAAACATGAACACGTGAATTATCATCATCTCCCCTGCAGTTTTCAGTTTTTTTAGTATAGCTGAGCAAGAGAAAAAGACACTCAGTGTATTTTTAAAACACACACACACACACAAATAACAGACAGTACAACATACTAAATGGATCATAATTGCAGACAGTCGCCCTGTGACGAGAAGCAGTGATTAGAGAGCACATACAAAACCATTCAATCTATTTCATTTTTAATAATGTAATTCTTTTTTTCCTCGCAAAGAATGTTAAACCTTATGAGTATGTTATCAAATACCTTGAAAATGTCAGACCCAAACAAAAATGTAAGAAAAAATAAAATTCACATTTTACAATTGGCGCACTTTAATTCAAGTATCGGTGAAGATAATTCTTTTGATATGTTTATGATTTTTCATTCTTTGCCTAGAGACAAAAACATGGTTCATATTTAAGGGTTACACCATAATGATTGAAGGTATACACAAATACTGCATGTATGTCTTTTGTCATTTAATTTTAAACATGCTACTCCAGTAAGACTGTTTGGTTCATATCTATCATTGATCGCTTCCCCCCCACCCCACCCCCTTTTCTCTCAGTTGACACACTGTAAGGATCAAGGTCTATTGCTTAATTCAAATTATGTTTTACCCAGCAGTTTCAAAAGGGAAGGATTCAGAAATCTCTTTTTCCTACATAATGATAATATACAGGATAATGCTTAGCTGTAGTCTACCTATGCTGGTATCACCAGACTTCCTGTGATGCTTGACTGTTTGGAATTACAGCCACATTGTGGTTCACTGTCAGTCAGCGGCGACTGAGTTTGGAACAAGGCAGTTACACTCACAGGCAACAGTGATTCCCCCCACCCCCCTACCCAGAAACAGAAAAAAATAAGTCAATGAACAACTTTAAGACACATCTGCTGAAATGTCTTTTCCCGAAAGAAAAAAAAAGAAGGTTTATACAGCATAAAGACCCAAAACGAACTGATAAAGAGATGGAAATGTACAGTTCAGGGCCTTGTTTTTACAAACAGTTAATACAGCATACACAAAAGGCACTCCAGCTTGCTGTCAACCTTCAGAGCGTGACCAGCAAACAGGAGATAATATCAGCAAGAAGTGCATTTTTAAAACATTATAGATCTTTTTCCTTCATTGTGTTTTTGTCAAACTTTTATAAAAAAAGATATTAAAATGCTATTACATTTTTGGTATTCAAAAAAAGTACCAGGGATTACTCATTACCTGTATGCCAATAGCACACCATAATCCCCAATGCTGTTAAAGTTCTTGCTTGTTATAAAGGATTCTTCCAACGACAGCAACAAGATTATCACAAATAATCAGCATGAGGTGACAAATACATCGGACGAATATCCTCAACCCTTTTTCGAACCCAATCCCACCTCGAACACACAAGAATCATCAAAGTGCCTCCGAACAGAAGTGCTCTACAACAAAACGACACACATTGGAATTTAAGATGTGAAGTCAGAGATGCCACAGTGTACTGTATCTAAGTATATATTGGCACATGAGACCGTAAGGGGAATTCAACACAACCAGCAGCAGAGAGGTAAGATACGCAGGTCCCATTTACTGTAGAAATCAACTGATGACCCAAACTAGCCACCCTCTTAAATTTATTGCCCCACTGATAAATATCCTCTTGCGTTATTTTAATGTACACTTTGTAAGCTTCCTACACATCACTGAATGTGTAAAACCGCTTACAAATGATAAATCTTCAAAAAGATCAACTTTCAATAAACATAAATTTAGTTAATCTTGTCGTGCCCTGAGATTGTACTGAAATGAGATCAAATTCAGCAGAATTAACACACAGACCTCCAAAAAAGTGAATTGGCTTAGTGTCACACAACATTCTAAGTTTACCATGATGGCAATGGCCTCGAGTATGTAAAGTATTACGGGAGGACTGTGAGATATTTCGTTCAAAGCCACAAATTGGCACAGGGCAGACATTAAGTGCCCATCTTCTCTAACTTTGCATAGTGACAGCATGCTGTGTGCTGTAGTTAAAGAGCCAGTGGCAGAAAGAGACTGTCCATAGAAACACTGCTCGGACAGGACTTTTCAAGTACGGGCGGCTTGTCTCGATAACAGGGTTGGCTTCACCGAGGCCACACAAGAGAAAGAGGATGTTAGCAGCTGAGTTAGAGGTGGGACACCCAGGGTGAGGTCACATGCATACACATCAACAGAAAGAGGCCCTTATCTAAATGACCAAAGAACATGGTTAACAAAAAAATCAAAACAAATATGGCCCACACCATCGATCTTCGTTTGCATTTGTTACACAGGACAGGTATACAGAGGCACCTCTTTTAAAGTGTATCTGCATATGAGCACTGCAGGCCGTTAAAGACCACTGCATGAAGACCAACAGTGTTTCAGAACACTGGCAATTCCATTCCTTCTCAAACTCCAGCGAAAAAGATCATGCAAGACCACGAGTAGGTAGGGATGCATAAGAGGTGTGATGTTATCCAGAGAAGGAACGGGGACATTCGAAGATCCGTACCAAAGTTACTGCAACAAGGATGCAAATGATACGATGACGCCAACATCCATATCATGACATCATTACTGTCCTTTCTTGCATTCCATTGTACTTGGTGCACGGAGAAAGTAGCGATGGAGAATCAAACGTCCTCCTATCAGTTTGCACATTGAGGCACTAATACATCCTTCTTTTCAAATCCAAATCTAATCGAGGTGCCTCTTCCAGACAGATAAAGACACATGACTATTTCATTTTAGTAATAATGACATTCACTTTGATAAAGAGGGGGGACACAAAGTCTTGCAAGTTTTGTTTGATTGTAAAGTTTGTTCTTCCCTTCATTCAGATTTTTTTTCTGCTCTCAAGTTTCTGGACCAGAGATAGACAAACTTTTTTTTTTTTTTGAATACCAGTACAAACACAAAGAAAAAAAAAAATTAAAAATTTGCAATAATATTTTTTTTTTTTTTTTTTTTTTTTTTTTTTACTAAACGCTCCGTTATCTGATTTATTGGCTTCACAGAAGGAGCATAACTCTTGTAATAAGTGCTATGATAATACCCCTTTAAGAAGAGACATAGAAAATGTTTATGTTTGTACCAAACGCAAAGGTCTCTTATCTGTACTGCATTAAGAGAAACCCATTGTATTTGGTATTGTGCCTGACTCCCGTGCCATGTGTCTCCGCTCTGGATTCCGTTTCTGTTAGGTGAAGAAGTGGCTGGGAGACTGTGTGACCCCACACATGCCGAGTTACAAACTGCATGGAGTGATGTCAAACACAATTAACAGTTCCTCCTTTCCACGCAAATACCAAACAGCCAGCAAGCACGGCAGACAAAGGACAAGGTGGGAAAACGAGTTCAAAGGTTAAATTCTTCAAAAATCTTTGAGGAAAAAAAAAAAAGTTTTAAGTTTCAGTAAGCTTCAGTGTGGATGGAAGAAAGGGTCTCTGGCTTGTATTGCACAATGCATCAGAATGAGTTTGTCGTCTCGGTTGTATCTGAAAAAATGGCCAACCAGATACATCACAAATAAGTGAATAACTTCTGATTGATTCAGCATTGAAGTCCTTTAGGTATACTTAAAAAGTCTCCACTGAGAGTGTTTTTAACAGTGGTTATGTACTCGCACACAGATGCTTGGTCAAGTTCCAGCAGACACACTGACATTCATTCATCTACATCAAAACATTCAGCTTATTTTTTTTTAAACCATATACTTATGTTTGTAAAAACAAACTGGTATGAGTAAATAGAAATCATAGAGCAGTGCAGCTCCCTTTCGTAAAACTAAAAGAATTAAAGAAAAAAAGATCATTGGTGATTAGTCATGCTGACAGGCCACTGCTAGGAGTGTTCTTCTCATTTGCTCTGGCCCATTTGCTGGCTCAGAAACAGAACTGTGCAAGATACAAAGTCTTTTTTTTTTGTTGGTTTTATAAAATAAAAGTTTTAAGGAGGACCTGGAGAGAGAGCACTTACGGCTAATATAAGTTCTGAAGAAACTATGCAAAGTTTAAAACCAAAAAAGTACCAGGATCATTCCAATCATCAGAACAGTGTCGTTATAGGGAAAGGTGTCATGAGGTCTCACTGTGCCTGGGTCGCTTTCAGATGGCTGCCTCGTTGATGGCTTCTCCTGAACAACACTTCTGACAAAAAAAAGAAAAAGAAAGAAAAAACCTTTGGAAATAAAAAAAGCATTAAGAGGCTTCTGCTTCTAATGATTCTTGCTTTTCAAGGTCTTTGAACACTACGAACAAGATCCACGAACACAACAAAGAGTCTGAAGTAAAAACCAGAGGACAAATTAACAGCAGTGGGAGGTTTCCAGCTTTGTTTTACACTAAACCTCCATTCCAGCTCCACAAAAAGTGATTATCGCCACATTGATTTGCTTGGGTTTTGATCCATTAGGTCTTTTGACTTTGTTGGTTTATGATGTCCGATACATCCTACATGCTCTCTCCGCTCAGCAAGTCTCCCGGGAGCAAAGTGTTAATTGGGATGGGGCTGCCGATTACCCTGGTGTCGTCTCCATTAGGGGGAGCCCACAAACTTGAGTACTGCGGCACACCTCCCCACAGCAGGTCGCCCCCGTTTCCGCCGCTGCTGTTCCCGGTACTGCAGACTGTCTTGGTACCTCCTCCACCCCCGCTCCAGAGGCCTGTGGGGTGGCTGGCAGCAGGGTTGCCCAGCCGGGGTTGATTGGAGCCTGGTGCTGGACTGGCCTGCCAGCTGGTGGTGGGGGTGAGGGACTGGCCCTGTGCAAAGAAGCGGTTCACATCGTCCTCACCGGCAAATTCAGCCAGGATAGTAGTGTTACCCAGCACACACCTTGAGAGGCAGACAAAGGATTCAAGTGTTAAAAAGCTTTCTTTATGGAAAACACATACAAATGACACTATTCACATTTATCTATAGGACTAGAAGAAACAATATACAGCTAACACTATAAATCATAAATAAAGCTATTCTTGAGCATACTCTTAGGCTCAGTCCCAAATGGCACATTTCATGAACATACAATGGTGGTCGTGTGCACACAACTCTAAAGCCTGTGAAGCCGTAGCTTCAGGCTTCTACCCGACAGTGAAGAGGCTTTAGGCTTGAAGTTTGATGTAAAAGAGCTTGTAGTCTTACATGTGCAGGGATTTTTGGGCTTTTGCAGCCTCTTCCTTGGAACTGTAACGTACAACAGCATTGCCCTGGGTCAGGTTCAGATGGAAGGTAATGAGAGGGCCGTGCTGCATGCACAGAGTCTGCAGGGTGGAGCCGTCAATCTGATGCACACACAGATAAATTATTAAATTAACTGTTATTCATATTCAAGTGCTAAGGCGCAGTTCAGAGGGAATGCATTATGGCAATAAATCAAGGCATAAATATTAAAATACGGTTTTAAAATGCACTTTTTTTAAAAGAAATCTGGAAACAGATTTCAGGTTTTAAACAATAGAGGCATCAAAGGCTTGCCAAAAGTGTAAATGGTTAAAGAAAAACAAACAACATGCGTTTTAAAATTGGCTCAAAATATCTTTAATATTCTCTAAATGGACTGATTTTGAAGTGTGAGAGCTTGATTTTGAAGTGTGTATAACTAAGAACATCCTGTCTTAATGCTGAAAAATGATACATAGATACCACTGAAAACACATACTCTGAATATGCCTGCAATGACTTTCGAAACTGATATTTATAAGGTGTACTGCATGTCAAAACTTTTTTGGACTCATGTGAGATGTTGAAAAAACAGCAAGGCATACTGCAGCAGTAAACAATGTTTACAGAAGTGGTTTTAAGAATCTCTTATACAATTGAAAACTAGCACAAAAACATATATTGCATTAACTGTACATAAAAAAATAATTTGTTGCATAAAAAATAACTGACATAAAAAAAATGACATAACTGTACATTTCTGTACTCTCATGCGATATGAATCTGAATAAATCATACTAGTTTTTACAGTAATATAAATTGTTTTCTATGCACCTGAGGAGTGAGGTTTCTCAGAACCAGCCAGCTGCTTCCTCTGTTGGGACTGTCAGTGCTCCAGGTTCCTCCTTCTATAACAAAAAGTAAAAAGAGACATGTTTGGAAAACTATGTTGCAGCTAAGAATGTGTTCTACTACAAATTTTTATGTTCTACTTTTGCCTTTTTGTAACTGTAAACACACAACTTAGGACAAGCAAAAGGAAATCTAAATGGTCCGCCACACTCCAGCACAACCTTTTGAGTAATTGATTTTGCTGCTTTGTATCACACAGGTTCACTGAGGATTTACCTGAGGAGTAAGAGCTGTTCCAGCCTTGGCTAAGACCAAGTGAGTTTCCTCCCCAGGTGGAGGAGGGCTTGGGATTGGTCAAGCCTGGAGGGGGACGTGAAGGGGCACTGGGGTTACGTGTCCCTGGGGAAACCTTCCATAACTCATGAGATAAAGAGGCCTGTGTGTGGGAGATGGGTCCAGGGGACCAGGTAGACTTCATTTCCAAGAATTTACCTAAAGAAAGGGAGGAACAAATAAATCACAGCATTAGGTACAGTTACCACCCATCGTTGCCTCTTAGGAATGGTTAAACAATATGCCAACAAAACTTTGTTTCTGTAAACAGCCACAATGGGATGAAGAAAGTCCATTCCAAGGGCCATTTATTTAAGTTTTTTTTAACCTTTTCATTAAAGAGTGATTTTTGGAATTTTTTTATTCACCTTAAAATTAGTTTATTGATTCTAAAAAAGGAACAGTTAAAACAGGAAAAGTATAACATAACAAGGGTGAATGTGGGTTTTACACACACTTAGTGAGGGGTCTGGCTATGAGTAAGGATAAATAAGGGTAAGTAGGTCTAGTGTGGGGCAGGGCCGTTTAGGATTTAGGGCTGTACCTGGACTGTTAGCGTCCCTCTCGTTCTGAGAGGACAGACCGAACGAGTTACAGACACTGACTGACCACTCACTCGAGGAAGACATAGTCCCATTCTGAGAGGGGGAGGAAGCTATTGTGGCCATTTGTCCCAAGTGGATAGCAAAAAGGGCATGAAGAAACAGTGAAATACATTTGTGTAATGATCCTTAAAATAGTGATTCTGTTATTACTTTAAAGCAAGACAGTCAAAGTTCACTTATATCAAATATATCTTATATTTTTTAAAGTAACAAGCTCCGTTATTTCATATGCCGTCAATCATTTCTTACCTCCAGTCCTGTCACGTAACAGATAACGATTCACATCCTGTATGTTAGTGTTAATGGTGGGGCCACTTGGAACACTTCCTGGGGTCATGTTGGGGTCATTCTCAGGGTCAATGTTCTGCAGACCTTTCCATGGCACCCCAGGGCAGAATTCTGAGATGAAGCAAGAATATATTTGGTTGACTCGAAGTACGTAACGTAAGTTCCATCTTGAAATTTTCTGGTTAATCACTGTGCCATCTCATACACATAATAAAAAATATATTGCTGTGATCAGTGTGTGGATAATAAGCAACTGAAGCTTACCAGGAGGCCAGTTAATATTGGAGTTGCTAGACATTTTCTCACTGGGACCTTTGCCTTGTGTCCAGCTCTCTGGGGACACCAAGGTGCTGGTGGGGGATTCAGAGTTTGACATCAGATTGTATGGGCTGAAGGAATCTTCCATGGCACTCTTTCCAACAGGACCATGGGACTGAGCAGAAGAGATTGAACCTGCAACAAAAGAACAGTCTCTTTAATCTGTCTATTCACATTAGGTTTTCCTCAAAACACCATATAATAAAATATTTAGAGACTAAGCAACACAAACTCAGCTATATATTTAGTTGCCCAATATCTGAACTGCTATTAGGCTTCTCTTAAAAAAAAATCTTCAAAGATACAATCTGAATAATAAAATTCAAAATCACAGGCTTCAGCTTTCGTCCTCAGCTGAACTCGCTCCAATAAACTGCAGCGGCTTGGCTGAACGTACTGTTCTGGCAAGGTTTACTGAGAACAAATGCCAAGGAAGGATAATATTTTAAAAGGCCCTGCTGACTCAGATCAAAAATAACTCTGGAATGTCTGCAAGCACTTAACTTGAGAGGGAGTTTTGTCTGTCCTTTTGAAATACACAAATCTCAGGGACAGAAATTGTGACTCAATGTCTGGAGTTTGATGTTTGATTAAAGATATTGCTGTGTTTTCATTGAGTGGAATGTTGTTTGTGGAAGCAGAAGTCTTTTAGAGGATGTTAGAACTAGAGGCTATCATTTGATTGTCTTGGCATTATAGATTCGATTAGATAAATGAATGTATGTCACAGTGCAAAATCAAGCCCATAATATGTCTGGAGCTATGAATAAATTAATACCGTGCTTATTGAGGTTTGCCTCCATGTGCTGAGCGCTAGCTGACAGGGAATCCATGGAGTTTGAATGAGTCCACTGCGAGAGCCGGGATTGAGGCTGAGGGGGGTCTTTGAGAGATAGACTCCCCACCTCCATACAGTTTACATTCATGTTTGTGTTCAAACCAGCTACAGAGGGGAGAGAAAGGACAAGGAGATTAATACACATTCACAAACAGAAGTCAAGATCAAAATAATTAAATAACTATAGCTTGTCAATCAATGAATCAAAAAATTATTTAAAACAATTACAATTTTTTAATACATTATTCACTTATAACATTATTTGTAGCGAAAACCCCCAAGGAAGCCCCAAATGAAGATAACTGAAAGGTATTGTTATGACAATCGAAAAAAAGAAATGAATGAACAGGAATGATGACAAAATAAATTGCATTGATGTTTTATTGCCTTTTTTATGTTTGTTTAATCAAACTAAAGCAACGTTTTTAAACTTACAGTCCTTTTATTATTACAAAAATAATGCTTTTATTACACTAAAGTACTTAGTGAAACTATTAGCTACCATAAAAAAAACTTTCACTTTGTTTTAAGATGTGTCTGTTATACAAACAATTATCAATTAATAGCATGTACTTGCTATAAGGTTGGACTTTGTATTCATTTTAGTTGCTAGTAATTCTGGATAATGCACTAGTACTACTACAGTAAGTACATGGAACATGCACAACGGACATTATAACAAACACACATGCAGTGTGTGTGCACATGAGGCTTGTTCTCTTACAGAAAGTATAAGGGCTGAAGGAGTTTGGAGACTGCTCTTTGGTCTGCAGGTCTGAGACAGAGAGGCCTGAATTGTGAGGATGACCCGTGAAAGTGTCCAGGGTTGCCTTGCCAAGATTTGAGTGCAGGCCAGTGTGAGAGGAAGGTGGAGGCTGCTGCTGTTTCATAAGTAGGGCCTGGGCCAGCTGACGCTGGTGCTGCTGGATCTGCTGCTGCATGTTTGTGATTGTACGTGCAACCTGTGTGAGAAGATAGACAGAGATCATCATTTTCATTGTATATGGAACATTATTTGTCATAGTCATCAAAAAATAACTAAACGCTAATATTTTAGGACTACAATTACTGTAAGTGTATAAATATCAATGCTAGTAAAATTAGTCTGTCATACTTGCTGCTCTTGTTGTTTGATGGGACCAGAGACATTACGCTGAGCCTGCATCATTTGTTGCTGAATCTGCAAACGCTGATACGCCTGACAGAAAGAGTAAAAGACACAATTTGAGAAAGAGAGAAAATTATAGAAAAAAAAAGCAGAAATAGAGAGAGAAAGGTGATGGGGTCATTATCAAGACAGAAAGAGCTAGCATCACAGTCCTTGCAGACAGGCCAGTGGGTAGATGACAATCATTGGTATTCATGTGTAAACCACAGAGCAGGAGAGAGAACTGTGTGACTCACCACCTGCAGTTGTTGTAGTTGGTACAGCAGGGTCATTTGTTGAGGATTTATTGGTGAGGTTAAAAGTGCAGGATTCAGTCCAATGTTTTTTGCCGCAAACTGTAAGAGCTGTGCTTGAACCTGAAGAAAAAAAAAAGAAAAACAAACTGGTTTGTGCAAATCCTAATGATCCAAGTTATCCGCCTTGATTTGAATATGTTCCAAAGAAAATCTTGTGTGTTTTAGTGAAAGCAAGGAAAGCTGACTTCCTGATGACAATTAACAAATGTAAATTTTTGGGCAAATTACTCATTTAATTTTAATCACATGATATTCTTATGGTAATCTAAATAGAGACAAAAAACACGTTTACAAGATATAAGAATTCTAAATTTACAGTCCCTCGTTTTCCACCTAAATGGATCAACATTTTTTTTAAATGTCACCTCGTATTTCAGCTTTTCATAAAATTAGTAGTTTATTGAGGCAAAAGTATAGTTAATGGTTTATTAATAGTAAAAATTAGAATTAAATAAAGTGTGATCAATAGTGACCAAACAGTGACCAAACTACTAAGTAATTTTTTCCATAACACTGTTTGGTTACCATATGCTTCAAACAGCCATATAGTGTATTAATCTTCTTCTGGTTTTATTAATGATTGAGTTTATCAATATGTCTGCACTGACTGAAACACTTGGATGAAAACAATCCTTGAACTGAATTACGCTGGATATTGGGACTATTGTCGAGCTGCTTTACATCAGCACTGGTGTTAAACTGAACTGAATCAGCACTGAACTAACTTTTTATAATAACAACATTCCTTATAGCTGATTAAATTCACGCTGCTATGTTATCTGAAATTACTTTAGCAAAATAATGACACCGTTGTCTTTAAGAGCTTCCATAACTAATTCTGCTCTAGTTAAGTTGCCCTTAGATATGTAAAACACTGCCCTTGGATTTTGCCACAGATACAGGCACAATGGAATTTAAAATTATAGGTGCAATTTGTACCTGAGGGGTGAGAAGCTGAGGCACTTGAGCACGTAGAGTAGGCTGGGCGGAGCTAAGTGGTGGCACTGGTGGCTGAGGGGGCGGGGCCTGCTGCTGCATGACCCGAGTTTGTGCTGCTCCGTTAGTGCCGAACATTCCATTCTGCATATAGAAAACAAAGAGTGGGAGTGGGGCTCAATACAAATGAAATGCTTTTCTATAAATGGTTGGATGCGCTTATCAAGAAAAAATCTGAAATTTCAGCACTTATTTATCTAAATCTCTCTTACAATGCAGCCTCTTAAATAAAAAATAACACTGACCTAAACATAACGTAAAATGCTCTAGCCACTTTTAAATAAAAAAAAACCTAAAATAAGTAAATATATACTGACCTAAAGGATTATTAGGAACACCATACTAATACAGTGTTTGAACCCCTTTCACCTTCAGAACTGCCTTAATTCTACGTGGCATTGATTAACAAGGTGATGAAAGCATTCTTTAGAAATGTTGGCCCATATTGATAGGATAGCATCTTGCAGTTGATGGAGATTTGTGGGATGCACATCCAGGGCACAAAGCTCCCGTTTCACCACATCCTAAAGATTAGGGGTGTCAAAATTAATAGTATCTACGATGCATTGCGGTGCTGACGAGGACGATTCGGTATCGGTTCAGTAATGGCGCTTTTCCACTGCGTGGTACGACTCGGTTCGGCACGGCTCGTTACGGCACGGTACGGCTCAGTTCGTCATTTGGCACATACACTCTTTTGTCACAATAAAATACAATGGCTCACGCCGGTTTCACACTGCATGGTGAGCAGGGTGTAAGCAGGGTGTATTTTTCCGGCGGCCATGTTAACATATGACAGCTTTCACACAGCACGCATGGGCGGGGACGCGGCAGAGTGTAGCAGGAACAACCATGCCGCGATAGTTTTGGCGCTGAGTCTATTTTTTTCTGGGCCGCTTATACGCTGAATTCAAGTGACAGTGTGTTGTTCTTGCCGTAGTGGCTTTTTAAAAAATAAAAATACAAAATAAGAAGTAGAGCATCATATCAGACATAACTTCAAAGCTGCATCTAATTTTAAAACTAATGTTCTATGCCTTTGTGCTTTGCAGAGATCCCACAAAACTCACCTGTCTGTTGTTCAAGTTTTGCATCGACAGGCCAGAGGAGACCCCACACAATCCGTGGCTAGGGAGGCTGCTATTGGCCAGAGGGAGCTTGAGGCCAGAAGAAGGCATAAACGGTGAGGTTGAAGCATCATCTGACAGCCTACCGTCCTAAGAGACCAGAAAATGTTTCAAAAACTAGTTATAAAATTAACCTAGATCAAATTTCTTTGTACTCCAGTCTCTTTTTAAAAATATTTAATGGCAAAAAAAAAAACAAAAAAAAACAACACTATACCTTGTCCAGGAAGGGGGCACGATCCAGTGAGGGGTCTTTGGAGAGGTTTGTGGGTCGGCACGCTATGGGCTTATTCATTCCATTACTGTAGTCTGGCATGCCCATCCGCCGTTTGTCCAGTTCAGTTTTCTTCTCCAACAAAGCGCCTGAGGAAGGGCCAGTACATAATGAGTGTTCTAGAACAAGATCATATGACTCACGGCACGTCTGTATGCTGTTATGGGTTAACTTCAAAGTGTACTACGTACTCATGGCCTGATCCAGATTCATATTGTTGCTCTTTAGGGCCTCTTCTGCAGGATCCTTCTATAGGAGGTGAAACAAAAATAATTGTTATTAAATCAACAATAATAAAAACGATTTACTTTATTTATATTGTTAATGATTTAAGCAATGAGAATCTTTAACATACCGGAAAACCCATATCTGTTAGTTGCTTGATAAGTCTGGTCATAATCCAAACATCATCATGCTTGTTGGAGACCTTGACCTGTAATGAACAAACAATAGCAATATTACATAGAATATATGAAAAAAGTTTACAGCTTCTTAACCCCTGATCAAGTATGTGATGTGACATTACACAACAGAGCAATCATGGTTAAAGCCTTACTCTTTGTGGGCACTTCTTAGATTGACCCCAGGAGTTACAAGAGGAGTCTTGGGATGTAGGACTGTTCCACATGTCACTATCATCAGCATCCCACTGGCCAGTGTTCATGCCATTTTCTTCCCCTCCTGATCCCCAGCCATCTTGCATAGATTTGGAACCTGGCAAAACACCAATGGACAAGACTACTCATAATCAAGGCTGATGTCAGAGAGCTCTCACATTTTGGCAAAGAATATCTTAAATTTTGTTCCAAAGATGTACAAAGGTCTTACGGGTTTGGTGTGTGAGGATTATTGACTACTGACTGATTATTGAATTTTCATTTTTGGGTGAACTATCCCTTTAAAAGGTCTGTATTTTGCCCCTTTTTTCAATATGTAATATACACTCAACAAAAATATAAACGCAACACCTTTGTTTCTGCTCCGATTTTTCATGAGATGGACTTAAACATCTAGAATTCATTCCAATTAGTTTTGAATAATAGGTGCCCTTTAAAGGTGAAGTGCATAATTTCTGTGGCACCAGGGTCACCAAATGAAACTGCAAACATAATGACAGTTTTCAAACATACTTCCCAAATACCTGCCCCGTTCTGTCATTGGTAGAATAAACAACCCATGCCACTGGTTGGTTCAGTGTTTGCTTATAAGGCTGGTTGAGATCTTCAAGCAAAGATTTTTAAAAAATTTTTAATGCCAGAGAACAACAGACTATATATTTTTTTATAATACAGATAACTTTTAAGTCTAATCAGCGTGTAAAAATACACATTTAAAATTTACAGTAAGGTAGAACAACCAGTACTTGATTTATTCAACCACCAGATGTCAGTGTAGTTTTATCATCAAATGGCAACAAAAAGGAATATGATTAACATTTTTGAATACAGCACATTTAAGTTCAAGCAATGTTTTAGTTTCCAAACTTGTATTATAGCGAGTACTTTTATATAAAATTATTCTTTAACTTCATTACCTTCCTGACAGGAGCCTGGTCCAGCAGGTGCATTTCTGCCATAAGGTCCACTGGAGTCATGGCCACCTTCACCCCATCCTCCACAGCCCCTAGAGTGCTGACCCCAAGCTGAAGTTCCATTGTCCACAGAAGAGTTAGAATTGGCTGCCTCACCCCATGAAGAGGGTTCTGAGTTTGGCTGTACATTAGGGAGCTCTCCCCAGCCTGTTAATTAAAAATATAGATAGTAAAATGTTTTTTTTTAAGTTCAAATAATCAATAAATTATCAAAATAGTATCAAATATCTAAAAAATTGTCTTTCTTGTTTGATACAAATGAAACTCAACAGAGTAAGTGCACTGCATCAAATAAATCCATCAATTTATTACTAACTGAAATGGATGATGATGAAAAGGATGATGATAACAGTGTGTCTCAGCCTAGAACGCAGCAGTCATAGGCATTTAATTTCTGGTTTAAACCTGAACTAGCTGTGAGGGGAGGGGTAGCCGAATGCACACTTAGACATCTTAACTAGTGGATGTTTTTGTTTCTTTTTTTGACAGTGAAGAACAGATATGACTAACCTCATCTTTAAGAATCTCTGCATAGTTTACTAAATTATTGACATATGTACATAGGAATAGGGATGCACCGATCCGGATCGGCTGATAGGTTTGCGTGTTTTGTCAGTAAAGCCGGTCCTGTAATCAGCAGTAAATGCCATCAGGTGCGTGATTTCAAATTCACTGACATTCACCGAAATCGCATACTGCTTAAGTAGGTACTGCATTTAAAATTTAACATATTACTCGACCGTTAAAACAGTAGGTACTATATAGTATGAATGTGAGTAGTATGAATGGAATTCGGACGTACTACATCCGCCATACGGATGTTGTCACGTGTCACGCGTCGTCACATTTAAACTTTCAATAAGTCATCCGTTTATTTAGAGTGTGTTAAACAAGTGTAATTTAAAATCACAACAAATAACGTTTTTTTCCTGAGGTGCTTACACTTAAAATGAGCCGCGAAGTAGTAGGTCATCCAGGTAGTTCTCGCCTACTGAATTTCGAATGCTATGAATTCGGACATACTACTCGGCTCGCATGCTGTTTTTCGTGTACTATATAGTAGGGAAGTAAGCGATTTCAGACGCAGCACGGGTTCCTTATCAGCATGGATTTGCGCAGCTCATCAGTGAACAACGGCTGTGTGTAGTATATACGGTTCAATGTGAAATCACGCACCGGATGGCATTTACCACTGATTACAGGACAGGCTTTATTGACAATACACGCAAACATATGGGGCGATCCAGATTGGTGCATCCTTACATAGGAATAACATTTGCTACAGTTAATATAAAAATATATGCATTCTCTTACCTGGGTTCACCACAGGCATTCTGTTGAGAGGAGATTCAGCTTGATTGGGTGAGCCATTGTTGTTGCTACCACTGACATGGTTCTGAGTGGGACCTTGACTGCGGTGTTGGTGAGGCTTGCTACTGTTGTTTGGCCCAGTAAAGCTGTTACTGTTGCCACTGTTGCTGGTTCCTGGATGATTCTGAGAGTTATTCCTATCCCACATGTTTACACTCTTGCTGTAAGCACTGGGGTCACCCCAGGTGGACGTCCCATCATCAATTTCCATTTTGCGACGAATAGAAGAAGGAGACGGTTCTTCCCAGCCTGTGGACTCATCTCCTGGTTCCTGTCGCCCTCCTGATGACCAGCCAGAGTTACTCTGCTTTACAGAATTTGGATCACCCCATGATCCTATACCTCCAGATCCACCATTGCCACATGTGGATTCCTGAGGTTTTCCAGCCCAACTTTGGGCTGAACCATTGGAATGTTGTGCATCACCCCAACTACCACCCTGTGCTGGTGCTGCTTTACCCCACCCTCTCTGGGGTTCTTTCCAGTTTCTGTTATCAGGTTCCCAAGAGGAACTTCCAGAGCCATTCTTCCGCATTTCTGAAGAGTCACCCCACTCTCCACTATTCCCACTGCCACTACTTCCCCAACCTGTGGAAGTTTTGGTTCCATCACCCCAACCTTGTGTTTTCTTCTGAGAAGTACCATCATCCCAGCTAGGAGACTTTTCCTCAGCCCAGGACTGCCCATTACAGCCATTGCTATTGGGACCTTCAGCCACAGGATCAGCCCAGCCACACTGGGATCCATTGGGAATCTTTTTATTTGAAGGAGGTTCCCCCCAGCCACTGTTAGGCTGAGCAGAGGCCGATACTGGTCCTCCCCAGCCTGCATTTGGTATGATTCTGCAAGATCCCTCGCTCTTGCTTGTCTCCATTCTAGGAGGTGCATTGAGGTTGGGAGTGGCACATCCAGGTGGAGGTGGTGCAGGTCCAGCTGATGGTGTGTTGGAAGAAGACCCCCAGACCTCATTCCCTGGACCATTCTTTTTGTCTTGACTTTCTTCCATTTCCCAAACAGTGTGTTGGCGAACTGGAGTCTGTCCCCAGCCTGTGTTGCAGAGGACACGTGGGTCCAAGTCCTGCCTTGGGAGCAAAGGGGTCAAATCATCACTTGATGACCTCTCTCTTCTTCCTGGGTGGCCCTCACTACTGTCCCTGCTGCCCTCACTTGCTGGAGTATCAGGGCCCCAGGAATTCATATGTTCCTGAGAAGGACCATCATTCACATCCCAACCTCTACCTTCAGTGCTTGGTTGTTTGCCCCAGTCACCCCAGCCACCACCACTGCTAGTTCCTCCCTGCCCCCAAGAAGAGACTCCTGCAGAATCCCAGCCTGAATCCTTTGATTCTCCATTTTTGGCATCGCCGTTGCCCCAGTAGGCAGTTCCATCTTCGCTGGCAGGCTCAGTAGGTGACTGACTGAGGTTTCCTCTCCAGCTGTTCACTGGACTCATTGGTTCTGGTTTAGTGTTATTTGGTCCATCAGTTTTAAGTTTAGGAGGTTTCATGTTGAAAGATATATTTGTGGGGGATTGATGCTGTTCTGGGACATCTGGGTTGCCCCATGCACAGTCCCCTACAAGGTTTCCATTGGCACAACCAATGCTACCATTTCCATTGGTGCCATGAGGTGGTGCCACTCCTCCTTGGCCACACATACTAAGCGAAAGTGAATTTGAGCAAACCATGCTACTAGGGCCTGACCCTACCCCCGGACCATCTTGTCCAAGTGCAGGCCAAGCAGCAGGGTTGGCACTGGGATTTAAGTTAAGATTAGAGGCCCCCCAGTTTGACTGCCCTCTACTTCCCATAGACAAGTCAATCTTTCCCTCAGAGATCCAGCCCCTGGTGGGGCCACTTTGACTAGAGACCATACTAGAAGAGAGATTAATGCTGGCTTTGCTGATTGGGTAATGACCCTGCTGGCTAGCTCCTGTAGCCATAATAGTGCTGCTACTGTTGCTGACGACCTCTGATGTGCGTTCAGCGTTCAAGGTGCATTCTGGTGTCCGGTGGCTCTTGCCGTGTATATTGGAAGGCCAATTGTCGTTGTCGTTACAGTTAATAATTACTTTATCCCGGTTGCTGCTGTTGCTGACTGGGATGCTCCAAAGACAATTCTCATGCTGGGCTCCCAGTCCACTTTGATAGGGAAGCCCTATAAAACAAATACACATGTTGGATTTTATTCTAGCAAGAAAAGATAAAAATATACACCATTTATCTTAAAATAAAATGAAGTGATGTTCTTTGCTATTTTTATTTTAGCATCTCCATCACGAAAAGGGAAGCTGAGGTGAAACCATGTTCATTTACTGAAATGAAACCAAGACAAGCCTGTCATTCATCATTCCTTGTGGTCTGCCAAATCCCCACAAAAATTAAGAAAAAATTTCATCAACATGTTTCACAGATACTCAAGAGGATGCATGCTAAACCAATATGTACATGTTTCTCCCTCTCACTCTCTATCACACACACAGCTTTACTTCTTTCCAGCTATAATCAATCATGAGCCAGCAGGTAATCGATGGTGTGCAAATTATGGTAGAGAGCAGAATGAGGGCATTGCTCTACAATGCAAAAGCAAATGCACTCTCCACAACCACTTAGAGCGTTCCTTAGAAACAGTACACGCATGTATTATCCACTCCCTTAAAGGGGCACGTGGCAGCTACTGTATATGCTTCACTGCATAAGTCAGATATGGTGCCCATGAGTAACCTAACATTTAGTTAATTTAGTTACAATTTAGATTACTTTTTATTCATTTAACATTTAAAGTTTTCACCATTAAAGAGTTGGATTCTCATACCAAGAATGTACAAAGTTAAAAATAAATAATTTGGATTTTTTCTATAACAAAATTAAGCACATATGTAGTATTTGATGTGTATGTAGTATGTAACCACAGTGTAAATACACATTAGTAAATGGTTCTACGGCTCTAATGTTTGCGTAATTACACATATGTAACAACCATCTGAATTGTGTGTCACAGAACATTGTTAACAACACTTTTTGGTAACGAAAGAACATTGTAACAGAAGTAACAGCACCTTCTTTAAAGAAAATATTACACTTTATATTTAGTAGACAATTCCTATGGATTTACTATGTAATTACTCAGTACAGCAGTGGCCAGTAAAATAGGCTTTACATATAAATTGTAGTTGGTGTCCAGAATGTTTTATACTAACAGAAATAAGCCTTTCACCCAACCAAAAGCTGATATGTTTGCTGAACAACATGTCAAAAATAGTGATTCTGACAAGAAAGAAATCAAATGAATTTTTTTTTTTTTTTTTAATGGAATTCAAACAATCTAGTGAACATTCCCCTGCATCCAGCTGCTCTCAGGGGCGCCATTTTATCAGAGCTGAAATGCTGCCAAGAGAATAAGGTTGCTGTCTACAATTCTGTCTCTCTCGCTTTCATTCCCTTTTTCCCTTCTCCCTCACACACCCTCTGCTTGCTGTCACTATTAGTCACATTCCCTCTCTACACAGAGAAAGCAAGAGAAAAAAGGCACAGGGATCAATAAGGCAGAGGGTTTTCCTTTCACCTTTCTACTTGAGCTTCTTGGACAAAACAACAACAACAAAAAACAAAAGAATATCTTTAAATATCTTAAATCTATCTTTAAAAAGGTGTTAAAAATCACACTGAAAAGCAACTTTCAAAACTTGTTCTGGTACCAAGAACTGTTGACCCAAAAGAGGAGATAACTCAGTTTTCTTTGTTTTCACACGGCACATGGATTACAGAGTGGACTTAGATCCATTTTGTGTTCTCTCGTTAAAAATATAGTTGTAATATTGTCTGCATCTACTTTCCAAGAACAGATTTATTCATTTATTATTAACATACTGTTTGCACAGTACAACCCTATTTAGAAAGACATCTTTGACATTTGAGATCTTTTTTGAGTTTACATTTACACATTTAGCAGTCGCTGTTATCTAAAGCAACTTACACTGTACTCCAGGTATACAGTTGATCAGTTCTCACTTTCTAACGAAAATCTGGTGAATCAAACCCATGACCTCACCATTTCTAGCCCTATGCTCTGTTTGAGCTACAGGAAAACTGCATTTGCCAATTAAGATGCAGAGTAAAAATAGCCAAACTAAAATAAAACCATAGAAAGACAACTGATTGTCTTGCAGCAATATATCTTATGTAAATGCTCCACAGAAATGTGAGAGCATTTACATATCTGATCAGAGTCAGGTAAAAACTAAACTAGGGTTTCTCTATGGCTGGATTATTTTTATAGGGAAATAACTTACTAATCAATTATCAAAAAAGCAGATAACAAAATGAAACCATAGGTTTGGCAGTTCTAATCCCAGAATCACTCACATCTAAAATATTAATTAGCAGAAAATCAAAAGCATATGAAACCACAAAGACAATAATGATTTAAGAGTTGACAAAGACATTAGGAGGCATGAAACAGCTGGTGAGCCCCTGTTCCCAGGGATTCCCCTTTGTCCATGCTCTGCTCTTCCACCTGCCATTAAACCAGACTGGAGTGAATCGCAAACACTCTCAGCCATCAACCAGAGGGATGTAGGGGAGGGGCTCAGTAAACAATAATTGCAAAAAACACTAGATACAGAGTCCCTCAACCATGCAGCTCCCATGACCTCAGGCTTAGAACGAGACTTAAGAGGTCAATGACAGGCTTTGTTAGGGCGTAGCAGGGTGGGGGACACAATCCCACCCTTGGTCTTTAAATCATAGCCACTGTACACTTCTACATCCCAGTTGGGCCACAAGGAAGAATACAATCCATCTATACCAAATTATATATTAAAAAAAAAAAAAAAACACACACACATACAATTCATCTCTCTTCACAGACCCGACACTGGTCAAGTGAAAAGCCTGTTAAAAAAATATCTCTCCTTTAAAAACAAAACAAGATTCTCACCCGTGTGCCGTTTGCTTGTGGGTGTCTCGGGAGGAGAGATGACCCCGGACTGAGTGCAAGCAGAGGTCGGGTTCAGAGCGCCTGTAGGTAAAGGTTGACCCCTCTTCAGTAGCTGCCTCTGCTCCTGCTGTCGGAAGCGTGGAGGAACCTCTCTGGGCACATAGCGGGGACTGGGCTGTTGTAATGGAGGTAACTGCTGTTGTAGGGAATTACAAGGGCTACACTTGCCATTGCTGGTGGTGGCAGCAGAGGGTACAGGCAGTTTCAGGGTCAGAATGGGGCTTGATGGGATGCTGGGACTGGGTTTAACAGAGTCTGGCACTGCAAGAGAAGTGGAAATTTAAAGACAAAATTTAGATAAATAAAGTTACAGAAATGAGTGGCAATATATCAAACTACAATAAAATGCCTCATTCATCTTATTTATAGTCTTGATTAAAATGTGTAAGTTACACCACTGAAGTTTTTTTTTTTTTTTTTATGAACAAAAATATAACTACTAAATGAGTGTATAAATATAAATATATATATAAGGGGTAGGCCTAGATTCTTTTTTTATATAGATTAATATACAGTAGATTCATTTTGAAATTAATCTAGATTAAAATGGCTCATTTGAATTCTGCTAAAGGCATTCAGAATATGTGTGCTACCTAAACAATGACTAAAGGTACGTTCACACTAGCAGCGACTTCTGTCACTGTATATCGCTAGAGGCTGGCGATGAGGTCGCTATAGTGAGCGTTCTCATTACTGGTTTCTTAGTAACGTCATTTTTGACAGCGAATAGGTTTCTTGCTTTTTCGGCGGACCGATTATACAGAGGCACCAACTAGCATTTCTAATGTTTTGAATGCACTTGAAGCAGGGCGCTCAAGTCTCACGCATTCACTGTGAGACACACGCATTTCAGCCAGTTCACAAGCTCTCACGCCACACCATGTATTTCTCACGCTGAAAATAATTGTATGATTCCTAGACAAAATCAGTTGCTTGTGATCGAAAATAGTGTGTGCTGCTGCTGGGAAATACTGCCAAATCTGTACTAAATTATTTCTTAAGTTTCAGCTTTAAACGCAACACCTTTGTTTCTGCTCCGATTTTTTAATGAGATGGACTTAAAAATCTAAAATTAATTCCAGATACATAATATTACCATTTCTCTCAAACAATGTTCACAAATCAGTCTAAATGTGTGATATTGAGCACTTCTGCTTTGCTGAGATAATCCATCCCACCTCACAGGTGT
>JAUCMT010000114.1:8095231-8111807 GCA_032357475.1 Enteromius thamalakanensis
TCCGATCCCCGATCCAGCTATTTTTTCAATATCGGAGCCGATATCCGATCCTAATATCGGATCGGTGCACCCCTAATCAAGCTTAGGTCTAGCAATGCTTAAGAGGACGAGGTGCGAGGGATGTGGTTACAGACCTGCAGTGCAGGACAGGGGAAATATACAGAAAAACACACAGAATGGTGGTGTGTTTTGAAGTGGGCTGTCTTGGCTAATATCCAGACCTGTGGAGGCTGTGAGCAGAGGCTTGTGTGCTCACAAGGACTTCTGGCAGGCCACAGCAAAGGGGAGGGAAAACAGTTAACCTTCAGCCTTCCTGCCGTCAAGTATTAGCAACCTACAGCTCCCCTTGGTAGTTCACTGCACTGACTGGGTCATCAAGATCATTCTCAAGCTACAACTAAAGAGCAGCTTATTACTTCCTATGGGCTGAAATTACTGAGTGCTAAGGATATGCGGGATTGGGGGAATTAAAATGGCTAAATTTAGAACGCTGGGTCGTCACGTACAACCTACCTACAACTGAACTGATTTGGATCTTGACTCCAACTCACTGACTTCTGTGACCTGTTGCATAAACTGATTAGACTAATATTACAAATAAGTTAATTGTAGAAAAACATATATTAGAACATTAATTAGTTTAATTGAGAGCTTAGCTGTGACATTTACACAGGAAAAACTAGGATAAATAAACAGATTAAACAGTTAACTTGCGACTAAAACCAATCACTGAATACCACACTTTTAAAGTAAGAAAGAGCCCTAAGTTGTGTTCCGGTCTTACCATGTGATGTTTAGGAAGTCAGGCATACAGCAGAATTGAGGCTAAAAAAGCAAGGATTGTCCTACAAAAGAACAATAGCTTTGTATAAGCTGTCAAAACATCAATGTCAGCTCTATTCTGATGAAATTTATCAAAGTGAAATCGAATAAGACACTATACAAAAACATGCAGCTCCAGGAGATGGAGTCAATATCAATCCCGAATGGTTCTCCCTTTCATCCCAAAGGTTATACTGACAGCTACCACAGAGGCCACACATAGAAGAACAGACAACCGCATCTGACAGCTTGTCAGGGGTACAAAGCACAATAAAGGCAAACAAGTATTTATAAATAGAGAAAGGAAAACCATACTTTCATTTTTAAAAGTACACCTGAGAGCTCAAGCAGTACTGAATCAATACACAAGACAATGCAATTACTGTATCCAGAAATCAGCTTAGCCTAAATCATTGAAATCTGAAATGATGATAATCAACAAAACAGTTGAAACATTATGAATATGATTTCTACTCCATTTTGAACAAGCTTCAACTTTCTCTGAGTGTTAAAGCCTGTGTGTTACTATGTGGTTCATCACAACAACATTTTCCCATCATTTACATCCAATACATAACATTAACATTCAAACATTACGGCTCAATGTAAGTGATGGCTGACTGGTGATTAACAAAACTAGCCCTTGCCCTAATAGGCCAACTTTTAATGTCATTGACATTCATTTGTCAAACAAGTCAAGTCAAGTCACTTTTATATAGCGCTTGTAACAATACAGATTGTAGCAAAGCACTGAACATTATCATATAGAACAACAGAGTAATGCATTCTATTCATTGTTTTTCAAAAACATACAAAATACTGACTATATCAACTTATTTTACAATGTCTACAACTATAGTACATATAGTTGCAAATTAATGAGAATTCGTTGATATGCAGTTGCAGGTTACTTATAGTTTTATCATGTTTAAAGTGGACTATCAAAATAAAGATATTACTAGAATAAAATGTTGGAACTTTTGCACTACTAAAATTGGTTCTACTGGCACAACTAAGTTTCAATTTTGGGGTTGCTTGGTGAATTTATTCCTGCTGTTTTACCTAGATCAAAAACACTTTAAATATTTAAAATTATTACAAATATTTTAAAAATTATATTTTGAAAAAAATAAATAAATGAAAGAAGCATTTGTTCCCAAACTTTTAGACACCCTTAAAGTCTTTGTTTAAGATTAATGTTTTCTGACATTAATAGAGATCTTGGATCTCCAAAGCAGAACAAGAAATAAAACAAAATTTGTTAATCTGAAATGCTATAATCTACAAACTCAAAATCTCAAAGACATGAAGTTTTACTCTGCATAAAGTTAAAAGCAAAATAAGACAGAATGGGGGAAGGACCCTGCAACACAGCAGGGACATTTTCTGGGACACCAGCCAACACTCACAAATCCTTTCTTCTCCAGTTCTTTCCCTAACCCGTACCCCATCCTGTCCTGCTGCGTGGCTCACCATTCTCCTCTCACATGGTCAAGAGGATTTCAGCCTCTTACATCAGAGGGTTTAATGTTAAACTGAACTGTACTGGACTGTAGTGCGATGATGAGGTAATGAGTGAAATATGGGTGGAAAGATCTCATAACCCCCTTTAACACTCTCCCCCTACACCCCCTTTAAATCTGATACTAGTGAGGAGTTTTTCTTTTTAAAACATCTGCTTAAAAAATTTGCCTTACAAACAATTCAGGTAACTGTTAGATGCTAAATATCTAACAACGCAGACAGGGGTTTTGATGCAAGGTCAGCACTGTCTAACCTTGTGGGATAGTTTATTTTAAGCAATAAAAAAAAAATGTGGTTTGATACTACACAACCGCCTTATGAAAAATACCTCCTTTAAAAAACAATTAATTCATTACAAATTCTAGCAACATAGAAATAATGAAAATCAGGCAAACAATTTTACTGTTACAAAACTGCAAAATGAACTCCAGAAAATCTGTGCAGGCAACAACAATGTGCTCTCTTTTTTCCAGAGCAAGACAGAGGCAGTGAGCAGCCTCAGAAGCCTATATTAAATTATGTCCAGCTATAAAGTGGGGCTAGACACCAAATAGAAAGCCACAAAGTACACAGAGAATCCCATGAAAGACAAGGAATTCCCAGAATTCCCTCTTTCTACTTGTACAAGCTCTACGGTTCAGGGGTTTGTGTGTACCCATACAGAGCGAGATCACTCACTAGTATTGCTTGCCCTTTTTGCCTTTTTGACACAAGCTGAACACTGGCGTCTCACGCCTCCAAGCTTTGACCCCAATCCCCTGCAGTGCCATGAGGGACGGTGGTTTCCTAAACCCAGGAGGGGGGAGCTGAATCTGGGTCTATTGGAGTAAAGGAGCTCCTCATTTTGGTGTGATTTATAATTAAGGTTGAGCAGCACACACTCAAAGGGTAGACGGGTTATGAATTACAATTGAATTGCCCTATTCATTTTATCACTGGCATCAGCCAAGTGTGACGTGATTTTCAATAGAGAAAAATAGATTAAATAGAAAGCCCTTCATTTTGTACCATCTCAAACATTTAAAACTGCATAAACGTTTTAGAGATTTTTTTTTACATCGACAACCCGTAATATCACTCCCCTTACGATCATTTTAACATTAAATTAAAATAACCAAATTTCAGATTAATTGCATAGTCTATTACTATGGAACTGTGGGAATCTGGTATGCCAATTAACAAATCTGAGCACAGTATATCTTTAAATAAACCCAAAGGTAAATAAATAGAACAAAATGAAAGACTTAAGAAAAAAGGAAAACTTATTTCAGTGCAAGTAAAGGCTGTAATTACATATTACATGACTCAACGGCAGTTGGATAATTCTAAAAAAGTATTATAATTTATCTGACCCAGACACCAAAGTAAATAGCAGTAAACACATTACAGGCTCAGTCAACCTGCAGTAACTTGGTTAAGCATGTTTATGGTCAAGCTCGTCGCTGAGTAAAAAGCTAACGTACAAGCTGTCAAATAACTCGCCCAGATTTTAACCACTACGACACAGCACACAAATGTCTCCAACGGATTAGACTTAAGTTTAACTCGCAACCTGTTTTAGAGATAATAAAATATTTATTCCACCTAGTGAGCTGCCTATCTAGACAACATTGATTGCTGGCGAGTCAGCAGCTGAGGTTTTGACAATGAGCCAATATCTCAACTTACCTTTTTGTTCACAAGTCGAGCTTTGGCAGCTTTCTGTAAAAAAGTGTTGCATGTTGTACAGCGGTACAAAAGGCCTTTTTTCCAAAAAAGGTACCCGTAAAAACAGACAGACCCAAGTAACACCGTACCGAATGAGCAGCTGAACTTCTGAAAGAGTCCCAAAAAGGCAGCAAAATGAAAATAAACGCAAAATTCAGTATGCAAAGGGAAAGGGACGGATGTGAAATTTCTAAGTAGACTCAGAGCTTTGGGCTCTGATGGAGATTATGATGCATGCATGCTGAAAGAACAGGGGATGCCATTTCTATGACATATACGCTACGAAATACCCTCGAAAAGACAAGAAAAAATACATTAAAACATCGAGGCAGTTTGTCAAGTACAGTGGCATAAACTGGCCATCAGAAATAGCATCTCATCTACGGTGCAAAATGAAGAAGAGGGCAGTTTGAAGCCGCTGCTGTCTGGTAGACTGACATGAGATTCTACGATGCGAGCTGCTTCACTTAAAGTGCAAAAATAAAGATAGCGAGAAATGTGGCGAGCAGTCGGGCTGCAGTCGTTTGGAGAAATCCAGAGATGTTTTTCAAACGACAGTGGAAATATCCAGGGATAAGTGCGGAGTGTCCGGAGAAAGCGCTGAGAGTGTCGGGTCAGGATCAAGCCTCTGCAGCCATTTTGTTCGGTATCAACACAGCAGACGTGCAGCTCAACTACAGTGGGAGGGGCTTATCCGCTGAAATCATTTCCATATGACGTATAACCAACCAATAAGCAAGCAGACTGGTTTTACATCGGAGCACCGCCCATAAAAGGTTTCAAAGCGTCCAGTTGGAATTACCAGAAGCAGGAATGGGCGTTCAACGGAGACCTTGCACGCTCTCTACACAAACAAACAAATAAAAAACTAAATTTCAAGAATGCTCCCATTATAATATGGACTCTGCCACTGTTTGACCTTTAGTGGGATTCCTGGTGTGGCATTCTGAAATACGTTACATAAGGAAAAAAAGAGAACAGATTCATGCAGCAGGGTCCAGGCTGTATACTGTTGTAATTTCCCATGGGACAAAAAGGCGAAAGAAAGATGGTAAAAGAAAACAACCCAGAGGGAAAGACAGTTCATTATTTTTAGTCATTTTCTAAAATAAACCAATACAACATTTTGAAATTTTAAGGGTTAGTTCAGCCAAAAAAAAAGAAAGTTAAGAAAGTCATTAATTACTCACCATCATGTCGATCCAAACCCGTAAGACCTTCAATCATTGGTTCACAAATGAAGATATTTTTGATGGAATAGAGCTCTCTGACCCTCCATAGTCAGCAAGGATATTACCACGATCAATGCACAGAAACATAACAAAAGCATTGGTTCAATCGTAATTTTACAAATCTACTTTTTATACTGGCTACTTTTTGTGCGCAAAGAAAACAATGATAAGATATATGGGTGAATTGAAAACAAGGATAACATAAAACATAAAAACAATGATAACATATGGCTGAATTGCCCTAAAGTGGAACAATATTTCACGTCAAGTCTGAAATGCAAAAAATTTCCCACTTCTATTTAACAATTCTTCTCCTTGAGTTACCATCTCGAGTTACCCATTTTGGAGAGTACCATAGAACATAATCAGCATGTTTACATTCAGCATGCATGCACCAAGTAGAATTCATGGGTCTTATGGGTTTGAAATGACATAAAGGTTAGTTATTAATTGCATAATTTTCTTTTTGAGTAAACTATCCCTTTATACTAACTTTAAATGAAACCTGCTCACAAATGACATCACAGGGGAGGAGGAAGTATGACACAGCACACAACATTAAACTTCTCACAGTTTATAAAGCAACAAGCCAAAGCCTCTTTAAATGACACACACACACACACACAATCTTGTTTGCCATTGTTGTGGCTCAGCCTCCCTCATCAAACTAATTATGGAAAATCAGTCCAGTGCTGGTTTTATGGTGTTTTGGGACTGGACTGGTTAATCTGATTTATTGCACACTTAAGCTTAATTGATTGCCTTCATGGATTTAAATGAATAATGAGGAGCTAATAAGCATTGTCTTTGTTTCAAGAACCTGGAAGTGAACAGGGAAAAGAGGATAATACCAGCGGGCTGGGAGAGAGAGCATTCTATCACTCATGAAGTTGTCATTATTTCTGCTCATGTTTGATCTGTTGCCAGCTGCATGTAAGTGTTTTTATGCTTGATATAGGCTATTTGATATCAAATGTAAGCAAATATTATGCTGACCAATACGTACTTTGAATCAAAGGTACAATTTCCTTTCTCACAAGATGCTCTCAACAATAAGCATTTCTTTAGTGTCCTTATACTTCAAATAATATACATTATATACAGTAAAAATATTAACATTTTGTATACAAATAACTGCTAGAAATTGAGGCAGATTTGAACAACAAATCCCCCTTTATAAATCTCTGTCAATTTGTAACTGAGATGAGCACCTGACCTAATTCTTGTCAGACCAATAATTCTATTGGATTAATTTCCTCAGATTAAGCCTAATGCTGAAGCAGATGCACGAATCAGCAGATTTACGAGACATGTATTCACAGAATTTGGCTAAATATACAGTAGTTGTCAGAGCAATATTCTATAGATCACCAGTACTCTGATCACTAATTTGCTACTGGATGTTGTTTCAAACCAGAAAGTGATTGTGGAAATAGAAATAGATTGATTTAAGTTGCATTTAGCTTCTATCAGGCAATGCAGCTACAATTTGATTACTGAACAATCCTAATCAGCCAATAGGCTCCCAGATGGCTCTGGCCAAGATCCAGCTGAGCACCGCTTTTGCTTGAGAACCAACACAATCTTAACAAAACAATGATATGGCTTCTAGGTGGCTGTGTTCTGGTTCAGAAGCTTCTTTGATGCAGTCTACAGGGTTTCTAATCTGATATATATTTTTTGACCACTATTTGACCACTATTTTTTGACCACTTACGATTTGAGTCTATGTTAAATACTCATACTATAGGTTTGTTAAAAAACATATTCTTAACCATGAGCAATTGTAAAAGTAATGCTTCCTTTAGCAAGCACAACAGAATAGTTTCAAATGTGGATTGTCTTAAAGAGCTTAGATGTACTTATATGTAACCTTTGATGCCTCTTAGCATCCAAGACTTTGGATAGGTTTTTTTTCTGTTATGGGGTACTCCTCGTCCATTATAGTCGCTCAGCATTTTCTGTTTCAGTTTTGATCTGCTTTTTAGCAGTATGGATCTTGTCCCTTAATATGCGAGGAGCTTGGCTCACACTATGAACTCTATTTGCCAAAAGAGCACAGATAAATTCCACCTCTGTTGTGAATGTTAGAGGCATTTATCCCCTCAGGCGAGGGGTGATATTCAGGAGTACACAGCTGTAATAGGGGTTGGAAATGGGTTAATTTAGTTTTTGGGAAGCAGAGAAACAGAGGTCTTTTGCCACAGGCAGACACAGCACAGGAGAAAAAAAGATAGGAAAAAGGAGAGTGTGGGAGAAAGAGATTGGAGGTGTTACTGTCTATGGTATAACCCCTCCTGTTTCTCCGTCTTTCTCTCTCTCTTTTTTGACAGGGTGTCGTTGTGATTAATGCAGCTTTCTTTTGTGTGACCCGAAGGTCAAAGGAACAGAGGGAGTGAGGGGTGAAACTGAGGGGGGTAAAGCAGTGCATAATTCACTTCTACAGCAAACGCCTCTCTGCTGCTCTAATCTGAAATGTAATCAAACTTGCTTTAATACAACTGGCTTGGAAGAACCAAAGATTGATGGAGGGGGTGCTGATGGGAAACAGTATGAATATAACTGACTCACAGCAAGCACACCTGATCAATCACACCATATAAATGGTACATCATACTTATTTTTTGATGTAAGTACATAAAGCCTAAAATAATCTAAAATAAAGTGGGACAGCTTTTTTCAAAGCCTGTATTTACAACATATAGACTTCTTTGGAAGTTTCATGACACCAAGTTGTTTTGGATCTAACTTTATCCATATTAAGATCTATCATCTTCAGAAAAATGTTTCATGTCCAATGCAATTCTTTGGTTTTCCAGCATCTTTTGTATATCTGAACCCTTTACAACAAGAAAAAACTGAGGGACTTACATGCAAATATAATAAACAGTTCAAACGCTTACTGATGCTCCAGAAGAAAAAAACTATGAGCCTTTGAACTTTTTGAAGATCAGGTTAAACTGAACTTATTTTGTCTTCAGGGAAAAATATATACATCTTTATTCTGTTCAAAACACCCCTAAATCTTACTGCATTGTTTTTCATTTAATAGTTGTGAAAATTGGATCTAAAAAATAAAACAATCATTGTTTCAAATATGCAAAAGATGCTGGGAAATTTTGAAGAATTTTTTGGAAGAACATCAAAAACCAAAAATAAATCAGTATTAAGGAAATTTGGCTGTTTGACAGAGACATACCTGTAATAGCTGTGTCTGTGATGTTTGGGTTGGAAGAGATATAACTCATCAAAAGTGTACTGTTTGAAAATGCACTTAATGTTTTTTAGTTCCACTAAATGACACTTATACTGAAGTAGTTACCAACTAGTCATATGGGTAAAGACATAAGGTATATATCATGTAAGCTACATTACACAACAACAACAACAAAAAATTGCTATTCCGAATAAATTAGTCAAAGTTGAGAACCCATGTGTGCAGTTTACAGACAAACATAAATCAGATACAAAATGTAATCAAGACAATGAACTAATAAAAAGACTGGATCACCTGCTAAGACAATCAACCAATGAAAACATAATACATGAAAAGAAGGAAGTACATGACAGTCAGAATAAGATGACATAAAATAGCAAACATGCTATGACAAATTTATAAATAAAAGATAAAAGACAAAACCTAAAACAAATGTCACCCAGTTCCCACTCATGATTTCAATACTCATGAATTAATAAATTCACAAAAAATAATTCTGACCTACATTTTTTTCTTGTAGAAATAGTATAAAAAAGGTTAGATGGATTTTATGACTTTACTTACTAACTTTTTCAAGTAAGACACGTTTCTGGATCAACATATTTGTTGATTCTATAACACCAACCAAAGGATACTAATCTAAGAACCAATTCTACTTGACTAAATCTTGTTGTGCCCTTTGCAGTGTTACAGCTATGATAAGATATGAAAAAATAGCCTGTGTATTCACCAACCGCCACTTCAGGGCAGGCACTTGAATTCCAAGCATCTTTAAGTATTCAATTACTTTTCATGCGCAAGTAAACAGAACCATTATAGAACTACAGCATAGGCTTTGAGATTCATTGCATGGTGTGATTATTAGATGGGCAGGCTCTGACTGAATATCTAATGCCTTCACACAGTTTCTGAGTGATTACTTTATGCTGATATGAGTCACATCTTTCTGAGTCAGACTTAAACAGCTCAAGATTCCCAACTAAGAACCAAGTGAGTCTTTCCCTTTGAGTCTGCAGTATGAGGTACCATCCATTACTCTTACTCCTGTGTCTGTGTTACTAATGCTTTATCTCTGTCCTTTCTTCTTCCTGGCTCCTTATTTTCAGTCTGAGCACACATACAAGTACACACACACACACACACACATTTCCTGGGTGTCATGAATCTTTCATTCTGCCGCTTGCTATAATCCCTGAGGCGTGCTCCCAGGAGACACACACACACACACTCACACACACACATACATGCCCATTACCTTACACCAGAGGAGAGAGAGGGAGAGAAAGGGCAAGAGAGAGACAAATTGATGCGTACTGCAGGACTGAGCTTCAGAGCAGCTATTACTAGGGTTCTTTTACAAAAAAGCTTGAGAGACCTGCAAAAAGACAAGGAAAGGCAAGCCTTTTTTCCTTTGTTCTTCCAGCTCTATACCCTCCACTTCCCCCCAGCTATGCCATGTCAGGTAAACCTGTATGCTCACACAATTTCCAAATGTCTTCCTCAGCCTCATTTTGAACAGTCAGAGACACATCAGAAGCGCTCATGGGAGAGGATTTGCCTTCAGGGGAAACATGTTCCACAGTTTCTACTAATGACCATATAAAAGACATAGAATCCAATCTGACCACTGTCAGTAACACAACTACAGTCTAATGACCACAGTAAACATGCACAGTACAAATTAGACCATTTAGTAGTTATAAAAACATTTGAGTTTCCCACATGTAATGCAACTTTCTTAATTCTGTTTGTGTTATTCCATGTGGAACAAAATACATTGGAGCTCTTTTAATTAATGACATGTGTGGTTGCACCAACCCATAGATACACAGCCATTCATACATCCCCTTGAATATTTGATGCTATTGATAAAAAAGTGATATTACATAATAGTGAAGAGAGAGTGTGACAGAGTGGCATGATAAGGCCTATTAAAAAAAAAAAATTACAACCTGAAAAAAGTTTGAATGTTTTAAGAATGTTGAATATACATAGTAAAACATTTACCATAAAACAATTCAAAATACAGATTATTTGGTTGCACTTTATGTTACAGTATGTGCACTTACTTGTACTTACAGTGTTCTCAAGAAAGTAAGGATAATATAACGTATCGACATAGATTAGGGTTTGGTTGAGGAGTTGGTTTAGAGTTAGTACCTAGCTGTTACCCAGATAGTGTAATTACTAAATACATAATTTGTGGAACAGGGCTGTAAAATAAAATGCTACCAATTATTATTTCTTTTTCAATTTGTTTACTTTTTTTGCAATGCAGACTGGAGAATGAGAGACAGAAAAAGAGAAAGCAAGAACCACCAGAATATTGGTGAGGTTTTTACCTTTCAGAATAGAAGGAAGGAACTGAAATCAAATAGTTTAAATTCACAGACACCTAAAACGGTTTTGACATCTAACAGTCTCCAAATGCATTTCTATGTGCTGTCCCCACATATAAATATATATATAGATGGGTTATAGTATTCCGATAACTACTTCAAAAACACAATTATAGTGAGTTATGAATGTGAAACACAGTTTGTGCAGAAAGTGGGGGAAGGGAGGGTGATATGCTCATTGGTATAGCTATGGTCTTGAAATCTTGTGTCGTTGCCTTTTGGAGGGGGCAAATGAAGAGGGCAGAGCAAATTTCACGCCTCTGCCATCATCTTTTCAAGCTACACTTGTTCGCCAACTCCAATCCCTCTCTCTGTCCTCATCTCCCCATCCCCCTGTCCCCACGGTCAAAAAATTACAAAAGCACAGAAATTCATCTCCAGCTAAACCAGCATACTCTCATCCGCGTAATGACAGAAAAAGAGAATGAGAGAGAGAAAATATCCATTTCAATGCTTCAGCCAAATTCACAGCACTGTTTCCATTTGCACAGGGACAACGTTTGCTTAATTGGAGATGTTAAATGGCCTATTTATCATGTGTCCAACACCTCTCCACCAGTACATGCCTAATTAATGCCCATAACTGCATAATAGGATTGCAATTATGTTATTTAGATGCAACAACACAGCTTTGACATGTCCCCACCTGTGTTCATGTCAGATGAACATTGTTTGTTTTCTTATTTTAGCTGCTGCTTTCTTAACAGTGTTAAGGCAACCAGCAGGATGCCGCTTTTTACCGCCTTTTTGCAGCTAATCTTTAGCAGGATGAGGGTGTGTTTGATTTCAGTTGTTATGGATGAATGTTTATTCCAAAAGAATGCGTTTGTTTCTGCAGCTATCCTAAGTGACAGTGATAAGACGGGGCGGTAATTCATTTTAGACCCCTGGCAGCCATACACTAGACAGTTTCCCATGGGAGGTATATGTCTGAGTGGGGGCTTTCAGACATCCCGTCCTTCATTTTCTAGTCTTCAGACCAGAGAGAAGACTCCAGGCACTGTTTGCCAAGGACAATTAAAGGTCATTAATGTTTCAATTACTATGACCTTAAACAAGACCAAAAAGGCAGAATGTCTCCTACTGTATATCACAACTGATCAACTGTCATTTTACAGCTACAGTTATGATCTATAAGACATGATACTTTTTTTTGTCTTTTAATAGAAACGTGGTTTGGCAGATAGCAGCATTTACAGATATAGAGGTGCCAGCCAAACCTTTGCGTGATTAAACAGCCTGTACTCACACATTACTGCAGCTGAAGGGCTCATATCCCAACTCTTCCCAAATGGGATTTTACACATGGATGAACTGTGAAAATCCATATTTCCATGACCGCATCCCTGTATTCTGGCAGGGGAATTACTTTGCCCTCTAACACTTTACCTCAAATTAGAGGGATGTTCATAAATGGGTTAAGAGGGAATTTATTATTGGTTGGGTTGGTAGAAATAACACACTTTAAATGTAGCAGAAGTAAGCTATTAAAGGACAATCAGACATTATCAATGTGGCAATAGCTGAGGAATAATCGCAGTTCAGCTAATAATGAGCTAATCATATGTCTAACAGATAGGGGTTGGTGCTGTGGAGCAGAAGAGTTCATTGTACACAACATTGTACAGCCTCTGGTTGCAAAAACTGCTGAATTTTAAATTTGGGAAGACATGGGATAAACTTTCATGTTGGTTTGTGTTTCAGTATATATTAGTCGGTCACATGTCAATGTCAATATGTGAATGTAGTATGTCTGGATTACTTTAAAACTATAGCTTTTTAGCATTGCAAAGTATTACTTATTCAAAGCAATAGTATGCGATATCAAACACAGTCAAGAACAGTAACATGCTTAGTTTTTGACTAAATTAGAAGTTTGAATTAATAAGACAGTGACTTAAACATACACTTTAATCAAACCAATGCTGGTCTAATATTTTACGGATGTGTGTGTATGTGTGTGTGAGTGTATGCAAGTGACCTTGGGGGAATTTGTCTCGGTCAACAAGAACATGACTGACAGAGAAACATAAATATCATCTAAGTTTGTAAATATATGTGCAAGCTCTTTCTGCAAGACTTTTTCTTTTCTAACCTCTTCACCCAGTACAAAACACAATGGACAATCACACAGATACATACATAAAACTATGAACCTGCCTGTGTGAAAACTGACAGCTCAAACAAGGGTTGCCCCTTGATCTCATAACAATAGGATAATTGTAAAATTTAACAGTGTTGGTTTAAAACAAATAGATAGATGACAGGGTCACTAACAAAGAGCAGATTCACTAGACCAGCAAAATTAGTAAAACATAAAACAGATAAACTCAGTGGCACTAACAAAGCAATTACATCCATGACAAGGCTGTAATTGTGTCTGATTGCAGTACCATTACATCTATTTGCACCTCTCATTATGGTCGCTTTTTTGAGTGGCTGCTAACCTCTAAGCTGCCTCAGGTTTTATGCATTCTCTGGCAAAGCCACTGAAATGTATGCACTTTACGCATGTGCACACACACACATACACACAATTATTTATGCATGAGTATGCAAACACATTCATGCATGCACACATACATATTCAGTCACTCGTAGTCGCACACATATATTTTGAGAGCTTCCAGCAACACTGCAGAGACCTCTCCATTCAGAGGCTGTAATTATGGACTCTCGAGATAAATCAATTAACACGAACATATAGCCTTTAATTTAATCCACAACTAATTAAAGCCACGAGAGGAGGGTGGGCCAGGGTGTTGGTCGAGCCATGGGAGATGTTTGAGTAATGAATTAAAAGATTTCTATCTAAATCAATGCTTTAGAAAGATTACAGTAATCTGATCAGTATAGTTAATGGTGACTATATTCTACAGACATGAATTGAAGTCAAATTTTTTCTTTTTTTTTTAGAGCTTTGAATAATTTCTTTTGACAGATCTAAATAAAACGTCTTCAAAATTATACCCAAATTCCTAATTTAACTTTAAAGCATCAGCTTCATATGCTTATATGTGAGGTGTCTCACAAAGCTTGTGTCCATGATTAGGGTATATTACTCTGTAATATGTAATGACTGTACAGTGCTAAATACCAAAAAATTAACATCCCACAGCTGCAGCAGCTGGCATGAAAGAACCCAAACTGATCACAATCTTTCCATTTCAATTTAGCATTGCAGCTGACTACGGTCCCTGCTAGCCATTTATCTTTCTCTGCATCCTTCTCTCATTTGTCTCCCTCGTTCTCTCAGACAAATGAATTGGAGTGGAACTGGACATGCCATCAAATCCTGCCATAGATTAAATCGGACAGAAAGAGTCTGGTCTTATCAGGGTGAGAGTGTGTCGTCTGGAACTAGCATGGGCCAGCTGAGAACAGAGTGGCACAATCTGGTTGCAGCATTTATGCCATTTTCATCAGATTCATTCAGCCTCAAAAACATTCGCTGCTTGAGTTACTGCAGCTATTCAACTATGAAAAGTAATCAAGCCAAATAAAATCCAGTCATAATATCAATGTTCGCAGAATTCATGGGTATAAAAAGGGGCGCCTCTGTGGCACTCTCCGAATCACAACAGTGGGAACCCTCGCCTGAATTCTAGTGTTTTCACCCGGACTGTTTTAATGCAACACCTCCCAGGGACTGTGATGATTGCTATCACAGGTGTTTGGCTACTGTTCTTCAGACTCACCAACAACAACTTGAGAAGCTCCCCACTCTCACTGAAGAACTAGTTCGCTCAGTCCAAGCATTAACCACAGCTACTGCCGCTTTGAGTCAATCAGTCACGCCACCAGCTCCACCCGCTTCACCAGCGCCACCACCAGTGTCTACAGTGGTCAACCTGGCTCGGATGGCTCTGCCCGAGAAATACAGCGGAACTACAGGCAAGTGTGAAGGTTTTCTTCTGCAATGTGAGATTTACATGAATCAGCAACTGAGTTGTTTCACACTTGACGATAGTAAAGTGTCACTGGTCTGCTCGCTTTTAACTGGAAAGGCTTTGGATGGGGTGACTGCATTGAGGAGAGGTGGTCGTATGGTTTTTACATCTTATCAAAGTTTCCTTCGTCAGTTCCGGGAAGTTTTCGATCACTCCGCCGATGGAAGAAATGCTAAAGATGAACTACTCTCCCTCAGACAAGGAACCCAAACAGCGGCAGAGTTTACTATGACGTTACGTACTCTGGCGGCTCAGACAGGCTGGGAAAGTGATCCTCTGAAATCCCTTTATCGTCGTGCCCTTAGAGAGGAACTTCAATTGTAACTCGGGAATCGCGACAAGTCCTTGGAGCAATTTATGGACCTGGCCATTCGCACAGACCATCTCATTCGATCCCGCCGTCCTTGATGACTGACGGCTCTTTCCACTACCAGACCTGTTCAACCCCCAGCCGAACCAATGCAAATTGGCAGAGGTGGAAAGTAACGAATTACATTTACTCGCATTACTGTAATTGAGTAGTAAAATAAAATAATAATAATAAATAAATAAATAGTACGTGGAGGGAGGTAGCGCCCACCGGAAACTACTGATTGCTTGATGAGCGGGAGAACAAACACAGTGTGGCGACTGGCGAGTGCGCTAACTCGAGAAAGATGGAGACGGACAAGACAGACACACATGATGTAGACCCAGATGAAACTAAAATGCTGTTGAATTTGAATTCTTCTGAAACAAACCCATGGCCATATTTACAAGACCACTTTGAATTTAAGTCCAAGAAAGGCAACAGCTTTATTATACGGTGTAAACTTTATTTGCCCAAGACGACTGAATTGGCAGCTTACAAAAGCTCGACATCAAACCTGCGCAAGCATGTTGAGGTAAGTTAAACATTTTTTTAACGTAATTATTGTTCAGTTGCATTGCATTAGTGCGTGACATTGCTAATGATGATTAGCACTAGGGTTAGAAATTAACAGGAACTTAGGACAAAATTGTCAATGCACAATTAACAATAAGTTATTACCAGTGTCACTTATTACGATTTACTTAAGACTATGAAAGAGTTAGAATATATCTGCAGATGTCGCGTTAGAATTGGGCATTACTGTATAACCAGTCATACACTTTTGTTGAGAATGCAGTGTCCAATCAAAGCGTTTTGATTAGTCATTGAGTTCAACGCGTGAGCTGACTCTGCATTTGCAACTTCTCTCATTATCGTAATTTAAACAAATTGCAGACTTAAATTTTTTTGCTGTAAAAATGCATAACTTACAGTAGACTCAAGTCGTGGACTACTACTGAAATAAACAATGTTTTTATTTTATGATCAATAAAGGTCATTTAACTTGTTTTTTATTATCAGTAGATATGACTAATGACTTTTTCAATAAAATGTTTATGTATGTATATGAGGTTATAGTTACATTACATTTAACTGTGAAGATTAACAGCCAGTGTGTTTTTTTTTTGTTTTTTTTTTGCGGTCTAATATGGCCACAGTTTTTCATAAGCATGTCCTTATGTCCGTAATGTAAAAGACAAAATGGAATTCGTGTAGAAACGCACACATACACATATATAGTGTGTGTATGTATGTAAAAAAAATTCAAATTATATGTTTATATTTATTTAAATTATAAATATTTTAATTACAGAGAAAACATCCATTAAAGCTGAAAGCCTTCACTGCATTTGTGGCAGGACGGAAGCGAGCTC
>JAUCMT010000114.1:8111907-8122806 GCA_032357475.1 Enteromius thamalakanensis
TTCAGTGCTTTGCTACAATCTGTATTGTTAAAAGCGCTATATAAATAAAAGTGACTTGACTTGACTTGACAAAACAGCGGTTCCTCTCGAAACTTTTCAGATGCTCCTGGGGCATATGGCAGCCGAAGTAACGCCGCTCGGTTTGCTTCATAAGGGATTCATAATGGTTACACGATCGAGTCCCCAGATTGGCGTGGCACCATGGCACACTTTAGATTGGCGTTTCCCCGAAGTGTCGCCACCTGTTTAGCCCGTGGTCAGACCTGACCGTCCTGGGGGCTGGAGTGCCCCTGGGTCAAGTTTCCAGGCATGTTGTGGTGCACACGGATGCCTCCACTACGGGTTGGGGTGCTGTATGCAACGGGAAAGCAGCCTCGGGTCCCTGGACAGGAACTTGACTGCTTTGCCATATCAATTGCCTCAAGTTGTTAGCCGTGTTTCCGACCGATGCTGCCTCACAGATACGTGCTGGTCTACTCCCAGACCCTGTGCAAGATCAGGGAGAATGAGGAACAAGTCCTGTTGGTAGCACCATACTGGCCCTCCCGGACATGGTTTGCAGACCTAGTACTCCTCACGGCAGCTCTTCCTTGGAAAGTCCCCTTGAGGAGAGACCTCCTCTATCAGGGGATGGGCATGATTTGGCACTCGCAATGTGATTTGTGAAACCTGCATGTTTGGCTCCTGGACGGGACGCGGCAGACCTCTTTTAGCAGCCGTGATTAACACCATCTCTCAGTCTAGGGCCCCCTTTACAAGGCAGGCCTATGCTCTGAGATGGGGTCTGTTCATCAACTGGTGCTCCTCTCGCGGTGAGGACCCTCAGAGATGCCTGACTGCAGTTGTGCTTTCTTTACTGCAAGAGAAGTTGGAGCGCAGACTGTCCCCTTTAACTACTAAATTGTATGTTGCTGCCATAGCAGCATGCCATGATGCAGTGGAGGGTGAATCCCTAGGTATGCACCAACTCATCGTTGGGACCTTGCCATCATCCTAACCGGCCTGCAGCTAGCTCCTTTTGAGCCCTTAGCATCAGTCAAGATAAAATACCTTTCACTGAAGACAGCACTCCTGATTGCTTTGGCCTCCATCAAGAGGGTAGGGGCCTTCTTTGTAACACGCCTTCTTTGTTGATGAAGAGTGCCTGGAATTTCGCTCTAGCAGATTCTCATGTTGCTGTGTCCAATATGCGCACTGCGCCTCTACGTTGACCGCACTCTAAGCTTCAGACACTCTCAACAGCTCTTTATCTGCTTTGGAAGTCAGCAGAAAGGGAATGCTGTCTCCAAACAGAGGTTGGCCCATTGTATGGTCGATCCCATCTCCCTGTCTTATTAATATCAGAGCCGTGTCCCTTAGGTTTGAGAGCCCACTCCACTAGGAGTGTTGCCTCCACCTATGCTTTGGTTCCTGGCGCCTTTCTAGCAGATATCTGTAAAGCTGTGGCCTGGGCGACACCTAACACCTTTGTCAGGTTCTACGACCTCCGCAAAGAGGCTGTGTCCTCCCGTGTCTTAAATCAGAGAAGCAGGTAGCGGGAGGCCAACTGGTATCGGCTTGCTGTACCATTCCTACGGGATCTGTGCGCGGGATCTTAAAGGTTCCCCTGTGCCAAGTCAAACCCCTCTCCTCCTGCCCTGTAGTCGGAACTAGAGCGGAATAGCTCCAGCTGTGTTCCTCTGGGTCTCCTTCGCACAGGTTGTGGCTCAAAAAATTCCTTATGTTCCACAGGCAGCCAGAAGGCTGTGTTTCCCTTCTCTTATATCCATATCTTATCGATATAGTGCATTCCTTGAAAATTCACATGTAAGAATAGGTTTGTTTATAGGCTTCATGTCTCCGCCCTCAACCCATGCTTCATTAAAAAAAAAAAAAGAAAGAACTACTGGCATCTTTGCGGGTACCCATTTGGCCCTCAGGGCATTGAGAAGGTTACATGCAGACTCTCCTGCATGACCATGGGTCGCGCTGACACCAACTCGGCTCCTCAGCAAAAACCTGCAAGTGCATTCCAGCCATGCCCTCTTATACTCATGCTGTGATAAGGTGCACCTGGCTGTGATTAATGCACGCCAATATTCATTGGCCTTTTCAAAAAGACTACAAGAAGATTGGCATCTCATGCGTAACGTCATAGGTAACGTCTCTGTTTTCTCCTTCAGGAAACGTAGGTTACCTTCGTAACCTTAGACGTTACCTGTAGTTACCTGAACATCATATCCTTTCTTTTTCCCCTCAGTTGTAATTTCAAAAATATTTGGACATTATCTAAAAATGACCTTAACTTAACACCAGCAAGCTTGTCAGCTAAACAATTACCATCTGATAACAATATTTAGGCCTTATTTATCAGTCTTTTTTTATTTATAGACTTATATATCAGTATGGTTATGAATAAACATTAAAACAGACATATGGCTAAATGCATAAAAAAAAACTGCTAATGTTACAGCAGCAGGGAATGTTTTGTGACCTGGAGACACTGATGTTTATATATTTGCATTCATCTCAGTGTGCTTGAATAGATCACCCTTTAAAACAGTGTAACAAATTGATAATTTTTACCTAAATATGATTTTAAGTTAATCATCAGTCACACGTGCCACTTCTCATGACTTGTTTGGAATGGATTGTTTGAATTAGTGAGTTGTCGAATCGAGAATAGCTGCAATCAGATCCTTCTGTCAATTCGAGAATGAATCGTTTGGTGCGATTTGCGAACTGATTCATCAGGTTCATTAGAAAGAATCTGTTTGTTAATGAATCACTCTCCTGCGTCTCAGAGCATGAAGTATATGAGTAACAATATGTTTTATGAAATGCAGTAAAGTAAAAAAATATGATCCTTTGCTTTTGCTTTGGAATGTATTGAAGTAAAAGTAAAAGTTATTAAGATTAAAACTACTCCGGTAAAGTACAGATACTTGAAAAAAATTACCTAACTATAGTAACGAAATAAAACTACTTTGTTACTGTCCACCACTGTTAACAAGCAAAATAATTTTGGAAATTATAAAGGATACAGTTATTTTTTGTTAGTATATACTATACTGTGGAGTCTTTGAAAAAAGTGTTACAATAACACTTATTTCCTTCTTTTTATACGTGCATTATTAAAATTCGAATACAAATTGAATTTTGCTACACATATGCTTTAATAGAATACAGCCAACATTATTGGCTGTAGAGAATTTTGCCTAAAGGCAATCTAAATATACTACAAGGTCATATATTCCAGTTAGCTAAAGGAGAATGTGGAGGATTGGATATAAGTCCCTGTCACATCCTGTTTCTGTCTAGTCCTGTCTCCCCCTCTGTCTGTGTCTTTTTGGTTTCTCCCTCATTAGTTCAATTGTGCCACCTGTTTTTGTACACCTGTCTTCACTTTAGTTATTAGTTCTATGTCTTTAAATACCGTTGTCTTTCTGTTTTAGTTAGGTCTTGTTAAAGTTTCCGTGTGCCCGCGTGTGTGAACATGCCGCTGCCTCGTCAGCTCTTTTGTATTTAGCACTGGTCCTTGTTATTAAATGTATTGCATCTTAGTTCTCTGTGTCCTTGATCTCTCTGCCTCACTAAGAGGCGCAACACGCACCTACACTGCGGAGCTCGCGTGACAGTCCCATACTAGACAGTGTATTATTTTTCTTGTATTTGAGGGAAAAATACTTTTTGAACACAATTTGTCCAAAAATCTTACAATCCTGGGCTTTGCAAACTAAAAACATGTCTTCATTTTTATTTATTTTTTTATCTTATTTGTTTATTCACTTTAAACCACCCAAACGCTGTGGGGTAATACAGACCTGCTGCTCTCATTTGTTTAGGAACATTTATCTTCATCAGGGGCTTAGTCTTCAACCAGCAGAGAGACATGGAAATGTGCAGAATCTAGATTTAAACCTCCTTTCATTGAAATGTGTCTAATTAAGCCCCCAGATTAACCCTGAGGCTACATTGATTTTTCAACCGTTTTTTTATTCAGTGGATTTTCTTTGTCTTGTTGCGATTGTGGATTGAAATTTAAGATAACTTGGTTGTTAGAAGGTCAAATAAGCAAGACAGACACTGGCTAAATTCAATGTTTAGCCTAATGTAAAATTGTTTACACAGGGGACATAAGCCTACTAGCAAATTAGAGGAATGCATAGACAACACATTGATGCTACTTCAACCAAGTAGTGTAATAAATTTCTTATTAATCCTTGAATATAATTAGATAATAAAATTGACTATTTAGCTGCTTAAATTGTCCCTAAGGGGAAGACAGGGTTTTCTAGTCAAGGTTAGGAGTGCTAGAGATGAGAAGAGTTGCCCTCCAGTCAGCAGTGCTAACTTGCTAACCTGAGGCCCCTGTGATCGTTTCCAAGGCGACGGTAGGCAGGAGAACCTGCCAAATGGAAAATGTCAATTACAGCAAATATGTAGATATGGTGCAGTGCATGTGCAGCGGGGCAGACTGGGAGAGAGAGAAAGGGGAGGGTATGGCGGGAGCTAGGGCGAGACAAAGGGCTGAATTGTGCCCGCCTGGCTGACAGAGAACATCTGTCATATTTCATTGTATAGCAGTCTCTTCAGGAGAGAAGTGGCCATCCAGGTACGGAGATTTCCTCTTTAGAAACCCCCCATACACCTTCTCGTTCACCATCAGAAACATTTGTCCAGTTCAGCCCATAAGATGATTGAGCCGCAGACAAAAGGTCAGCCAGATGAGGAAAGCAAGAAAAGGGATATAAGATGGAAGGACAGGTGAATAAAAGGAAGAAACTAAAAGGAATGTTAGGAAGGGAATTGAAGGGAAGAAAAGATAAGAGGAGGATATAAAAGGATATTCCAGCAGAGCAACAGCCATTTCTTTCTTATGTGCTTGCTGTAGGATATATGTTTGAAGTTGAATATAAAGTGGCAGTACCAAACAGTTGTTCATCATGCAAAATCTAAAAAAAAATCTATATTGATTTTAAAACATTTAAGTGTTTTATTTAAAAACTGAAACAAAGAAAGTATCATGAAGGATTTTTTTTATTTTATTAAAAGCCCATGCTATCTTTAGTAAGAGACTTTGGTTTGTAAATGTCTTGCATTATGTATAGCACATAGCATGTTTATCCTTGAGTTCATTAATGCAAAAGTCAAGTCTTATCGACCAGAAGGAGACTTTTTATACTTTCTTTGAGACTTGACTTTACAATTTGGGTGTGTGGTAATTATTTATGAAAAAAGCACATTGTTAGTTGTGAATGTTGCTGTAAAACATGTTTGACGAATGGCTAAAACAAAAATGATTCAGTGCGTGCCGGTACATGCTAGAGATCTGATTTTACTCACTAATAACATCTCAATACTATAATACCTCAGTCTCACACATAGGTTTAAAGATGACCAAAAATACGCTGTTTGCTATGTAGCTCACTTCTACTAAGTTAGTTCTTGTATTTAAATTATGAAATGAATGAAGGTTCTGTAAGACTGGGACAGGGAAACACTGTCTGTTGGCGTAATAACAATAGCCTTGTGTGAAGCTACATTTAATGATGTACTTAAAACCGTCAGGATTAAAAGGAGCTCTATTTTTTTCCAAGATGCTCTGTTTGAATCAAGGAAAAGAATACTCATTTAGTAGTTCCCATTAAATGAGTATCCTCGTGCTGGCAGGTAGCCTCAGTAAAATGGTACTGTACAGGTGTTTTGAAAATGAAGATAAGTATGCCTTTTGAACAAGCATCAAGTTTTTTTGTAAGTCATTAATACATGTCTTAATACTGTTGCAAATCCTAAAACTTACAACACTTCTAATTTAAACACACAGACAAATAATAAGACAAATCAGTAGAGAGAACAGAAATGTATAAACTATCAACAATGACAAATACAGACTGATGGTACTGACAACAAATGCAAAGGTGTATGTCTGAAGCTGAAAAAATAGAGGCTGTTGAGAAGTGGTGCCATAAATAAATCATTCAGCAGATGTATGATTTCTGATGAGTTCTGACTGGAACTGAAAGGGGAAAAAAGCATGAATTCTGACGAGATCAAAGGAAGGTCACATAGAGAAGACGACAAAGAACATTCTGCAAAAAGGTCAACCATAATGTGAAGAACTCACTGCATGGAGCAGAGTGAAACCATCATCCGTACAGTATGTCAGCATGTAGAGTCTAGAATGAATGCATTTAACCACTATTCAAAAAAAAAAAAAGCATGGAAGATTAAGTTTAACTTATAAATAAAGATACTGTAGTTCAAGCCAATTAAAATAATAAATAACTCTATGTTAAACTATAATGAGCAAGCTTGTTATTGTGGCACTGACACTGACTTTGGATATAATTAATATCATTTTGATTATCACAGCTATAATTATAAGCATCATTATCCCTGACAGTAATAATAATGATAACTATGTAGGCCAATTCAAGACACTTTATTTTCACTATCAGTATGTAGAAATGTAATCCTTCAATTAATCACGATGAGGTAAACTTACTTCATTCTCTGTATAATCTTTTTTAATCTCCACTCTCAGCTGATATTGGTGTAATTTATTACGTGGCATGTGTGAAGCTTGGTAGTGCATTACTGTCAGTGTAATCCAATTAGTTTGAGCACAGAGATGTTCAGGCTCCAAGCTGGTGTTGAGGGAATTCTGTCTGCCTGCACCCTACTGAAAGCTTCCCTGCTGAGAGTAAGAGCATTAGTAACACTGCCTGGACACAAGCAGGCAGTTTTATTAGCATTATTATCACCTTTCTTTGAAGAAGGTGGGGGTAAAAAACTCTGCTCTGTAAATAGCTAGGCACTTGTGATCATGGATCAATCACCGTTTTGGTTGAGGGATCTCTCACAATGCAACCATTACCCTCATAATGGGTATTTACAGAAGTGACTATTCTGGGACATGCTATTGATGATCTTTTTTGAAATTGTCATTGCAGAACTTTGACCAGTTTTATACTATTACACATATTTACGTTGCCTCTGTCGCCTCTGGCTTGCTTAGTTGACACCTGATTTCTAGTGATTACCGGCGTAATCTTGACTACAGAGCCCGTCTCTGCATTTGATAAATAAATAGATAATTCCATCATTATACATTACCATCACTCTGTTCTCCTAATATCAAGTAGGAGAACAGAGTGAAGGTAATGTATATTGATGAGATAAAACGGTTTGTTATCACACATTGAATGGGCTGTTATCAGTGGTTAGAAGGAGCCTGCTGCACCTACTGGTAAAACTAAAAAGTAAATAAATTTTTCTACCGATTAGATTATGTTTACACCTACCCCAACCCCAAACCTACCCTTTACTATGATACAAAAACAGTATTATTGTCGTACAGTGTGACCAAAAAAAAAGATCGATTGAAGATAACAAGTCCAAATCAAGACCGAGTCCAAATAAGAAAAAGAAGAATCCTCTTCAACACTGCATACTTTATTATTGATAATGTATGTTTTTTTTTAAATAATAAAATAATAATAATAATAGAATGAATACTTTTTGGTGCTACTGGGCATGCGCACCTAATTGCACCATCACAGTATAACGGGTAGATACGGGTAGAAAACAGCAAGTGTACTGGGAGTCATGTGACAAGAACCAACTAATCAGCTTCATCCTTTCCCGTAACTACACTGAAACCTCAGCCGAGTATACTTTTGAGTGTGCATACTAGATTTTTAAAATTTGTTTCCAAACAATTAATTTTAGCTAAATTCAAAAAATTATAATAGTAATAATAATAAAAAAATGTTGAAAGTTAGTTAACTAAAATGGATTGCAACCACAAAAAATAAGTAAATTCAATTAATCTTTTTTTTTTTCAGACTAAGACATTATAGCATGCTAATGTACTACTACATCATACTATATTCTTGATGATAAATATATATCAACCCCTAAAGTATGTATGTATGTGTTCTATTTTCAGAGCCTTTATTATTCTAGCCCAGGGGTGCCCAACCCTGGGGATCGTTTTCAAATTAAAGGCATGTGTGTTTGATTAGAGTTGGAGCAAAACTTCGCAGGACAGTCGATCACCACAGGAGCAGGGTTGAGCAACCCTGATCTAGCACCTGCTTCGGATGTTATCACTCGATTGAATGGGTCGTTATCAGTCGTTATATGGGTCAGTAGGAGTCTGCTGCACCTAATAGTAGGCTTAGAATGCTGTTATCATCCATATAGGGCTACCTACTAGTAGGCTTAGAAGGTTGTTATCATCCATAGAACTACTGGGCATGCGCAAATCAATCAAACTTTTTTTTTTTAAATAGCACATCTGCAGAATTGTAAATAACATCCGTATATAAATTTATAATTATACTTTCTGACTTCAGACTGAACAAAACATAGGTATTCCAGATTGTATAATTTCTCTCCAAACACCGTTATAATCACCCCCTCTGACATTGACATGTATGTTTTTAGAATGTGTTTTTTATTAAAGCAATACACAATTGTGCAACTGTGGTCATTTCAACTATGTACAAAAGGACTGTTTGCCGAGAATGCACAATACTAGCTAAAATAGATCTCAAATGCCAAGGACAACCCCAAAGCAATTAGCAACTACACTCACCATTTAATCATGTCATAGCTAATACACAGCCCAGAAGAATCCCTCAAGGCAAGCAAAGGTTCTTTATGTACAATGGCAGCTGAGAGAGTTGCGTTCATTATCAAAATGACAGAGATGAAAAGGCAAAAGGCATTTTTAAGTTACATTAAGAGCCCTTTTTTTTTTAACCCTGTACAGCAGAAGCGCTTAAATAATCAACACTATTGTATTCATACCTATAATGACTAATGTCAGAGAGACAGCCATGCATTTTCTGATACTCAAGTGAAAAGCTTGTAGGTCATTACAAACGATTTGTGATGTTCACTGTTTAAAGAGCCCACTTTCATCTATTTTTATGTCACGTCAGAGCAAAATACGTTGAAAAATGAATATACTGGTTTATTTAATGTTAGTTTTTATAAAAATGCTGTAGATACTCCAAATGATTGAATTAAAAATGTATATTAAAAATCCATGTACAGCACACTGTATACTTACACACTCTGATAATAAATATTACAAATTTAATAAATATAACTTGTCTGTTAAATATACCCACACAACAAGGGATAATGGATAACAAGCATTGTAAAATACATATAAAGTGAGAATATCTGAACAAATGATTCCAGAAATCCATTTTTTGTGAGGGCAGTGAGGTCACAAATAAGGGCGCCTGCAGAAACGCTTGCACACAAACACATATATCAACTGCAGCCTATCTGTGGAGAGGAACGAAATGAGATTTTTTTTTTTTTATGGTTTGGTACGGCGGTGTGCGGAAATGCGTGAGGCATTTTATAATCACAGATTCTAGGATTGGGTGTCAGAGAAGGCTTGGGTGATGATCTATCACTGGCTCACCACAGACATGGGAGGTCTTTAAAATATGACTTCAAATGCACTGAGCAGAGCTTCTGTTCTTTGGCCCAATACTACCTTGTTGGGGAGATACGCACATTATTAAACTATTGGAGCACTTCAAAAACACACATGAACATGATAAATAAGAACATAAAAAAGGACACACATACAGTTAATATTAAATATTTACCATCATGAATGTGTTAAAAAACTTAAAACAAGCTTTGTTGGGGAGTGGCAGCTATTAAAACATCCAGCATCCATACCAGTAGGTGTCATTATAAAAGCCTAAAAAAGTGGCCCAATTATGGGTAATGAAAGGTATGTATATTGGTTTTGGGAGTCCCCAATAGCAGGATGACATGCACTTAAGGTAAAAAAAAACTTCCATTGTCTTATAATATGAATTTATTTTTACCTTTTATGCTCAACAAAACAATTTGTGCAAAGATTCATTTTTCTAAACGCTTCCTTTGTGTGACACTGATCTGCGGTGATTGGTCAGATTGGTCTCATCGATTCATCTTCTTCCGCTTATCTGGAACTGGGTTGTAGGGGCAGCAGTCTAAGCAGGGACACCCAGACTTTCCTCTCCCCAAACACTTCCTCCAGCTCTTCTGGGGGAACACTGAGGCGTCCCCAGGCCAGCCTCTCGTTCAGCGGGGTGAGCTCCAACACATGACGGCTAAGCTGGGGGGCTATGAGCAAGGTCCACACCAGCCCACCGCCTCTCACCACGGGCAACTCCAGAGTAGTGGCGAGTCCACCCCCTATCGAGGAGTTGGGTTCCTGAGCCTGACTATCTCTAGATGGTACCTCTCAACAGGATTGGGTTGTCGAGGTACCCGCCTTCGACCACCACCCAACCCACAAAGCACCGGCCCCTTATGGTCCCTTCTGCAGGTGGTGGACCCACGGGAGGACGGCCCCACGTCGCTCCTTCAGGCTTGACCCGGCCACCAGGCACTCGCATACGAGCCCCAAAACCAGGTCTGGCTGGGTGGGGCCCCGGCTGCACCGTACCGGGTTGACGTCACAATTGTACCTGGACAATGTACCTGGATTGGACCTGTCACCTAGGACCTTTTTGCATTGGGAGACAAGGCAACAGCCCCCAACAACATAGCTTCTAGGATCATTCAGGCAATCAAACCACTTCACCATGGTAAGGTGGCGATCCGAGGAGTGGAGAAATAAATAGTTTAATTCTCGTCATTATACATTACCATCAATCTGTTCTTCTTTTTCATAATGTTCAGTGCTTTGCTACAATATGTATTGTTAAAAGCACTATATAAATAAAAGTGACTTGACTTGACTCAAATTCACTGAATGTCTGATGTATTTGGCACTAGAATGTTTGAATCCCAGAATCAGATTTTGTCACTTTTTTCAAGTCACTTTTATTTATATAGCGCTTTTAACAATACAGATTGTAGCAAAGCACTGAACATTATTAAATAGAACAA
>JAUCMT010000114.1:8125262-8142602 GCA_032357475.1 Enteromius thamalakanensis
TGAAAAGCGCCCTGAGCACCTTTAGGTTGTTGTATGATGCTAAATTTGATTTGATTTAATTTATTTGTGCATGTGTGTGAAAGAGAATTTAGTTTTGTACTAACAGCCAAATTCTGTGTTTGTGTGTCGAATGTGTGTGCTTAGAGTAGGCAGTCTAAGCTAGAGGCTGTTTCCTTGTGAAGAAAAACATAATTCAAAAAGCGTCTTAATTCTTAAAAGAGGTCTTAAGGCCTGAAATTCTTAGGAGTACAAATAAGGACTTTTAAGACACTTAAGAGTTTCTTTAATAGTGGAGATAATGGACGAAACATGAAAATGTGTTGCACACAATTCATGACAGTGAGTTATAAGACCTACACTTTAGATAGGAGAGCTGCAGGCATTGTGAAAAGATGTTGCTGCGTGTGCTTTGCTGCTGGTCCTGCTCTCGCAGAGACAGGGCAGTGTTTGTGGGGAACGCAGCTCGACCTTGAGCAGGCGATATCTGAGACGGGCTAGCCAGACGAGAGAGGAAGCGCATTCTGCTACTTCCCCTCGTCAATGCGGAGTAGCATTGCTCCTCTCATCCTCCAAAGATGAAGAGATGCAGTGCGCTGAGGAGACCACGGTGAGGATACCACCCAATATGAAGAGCTCCTGGAGGTGGTAACTCGCCATGCTTTCGCCGAGTTAAACATCGACTGGCCAGCCGAGGTTAAAACTGAGCCGTGCCATAGTAAATTAGATGAGAGGTTTCTACGGGAGCGACCACCTTCAAGAGGGAGCCTGCCATTCTTTCCCGATCTCCATGATGAGATCTCGAAATTCTGGAGAAGACCATATTCAGCCCAGCTCTTCAGCCCAGCTCTCCCGAGTCGGCATTGTCTTTGAAAACTCGTACCCTGCCCTCCAAAAAAAGAGGGTACTCAGCAGCAGGTCAGGCTGGTTCATGTCTGCACATTATTGCAGTGTTACAGGCGTACCAAGCTAACCTGCTAAGGGACCTGGTTGAAAGCAAGAATGTCAGCTCAGATGACATCAAAAAGCTCAGGAGGATCGCTGACCTCTCTTTGCGGGCCACCAAAGAGACTGCCAGAGCCATTGGATGGTCTATCGTTCTCAGGAACAAAGGTGTTTCCCCGAGAGGTAATCCCCCTTCGAATGATCAAAGTGTCACGCCGAGCCTAGACGGCCCTACATGGGAAATTCCAATCAGGAGGGATCTCCTCTTACAGGCGGGGAAAACCTGAGAGCCAGTTGTACTACAGGCCTTCAACCCCCCTCCCTTCAGGGAGCCTGGTCAGCAGAAGCTAAACTGTATGTGTCCAGTGCCAGGCTCTTAATTCAGGATTCATTCGACAGCAGCGGGATTCTTCTTTGTGAGTAAAAGGTGGAGGTCTACACCCATGTATTGATTTCACAGGATTAAATAATGTCATGGTCAAGTTTCGCTATCCACTTCTTCTGGTACCTGCATTGGAGCAACAATTTACAACAAATTGGATGTGATGAGCTGCATATAACTTCATCAGAATTAAAGAGGGTGACACATGTAAAACTGTGTTTCTCACCACTAGAGGGCACTATGAGTATCAGGTTATGCCATATGGCCTTGCGAACGCTCCAGCTGTCTTCCAATCATTCATCAATGAAATCTTCAAAGACATCCTACATAAGTAGTTAATTGCGTATATTGATGATATTCTCATTTATTCTACCTCTGAGCAAGAACATATCAACCATGTCAACACAGTTCTTTTAAGATTGTTGGAGAATCAACTGTATGTAAAGGCAGAAAAATGTGAATTTCATGTCCACAAAACCTCTTTCCTGTGCTATCACTTTAGCCACCAAGGAGTCAGGATGGATGAGGCTAAGGTTCAGGCAGTAACAGAGTGGCCTCAGCCCACTTCAGTTAAAGATTTGCAAAGGCAACTACAGATGCTTCATTAGAAACTAAAGCTCGGTAACTGCACCCTAGACTTCACTGCTCAAAGGTAAACGCAAGAAGGAGTAGGCAGGCTGACCATGCATTTACCACCTTAAAGGAGAGATTCACATCGGCCCCCATCCTAAAGCATCCAGATCTTAACCTAACGTTTATTGTGGAGGTCAACGACTCAGATTGTGGGATAGGGGCAGTACTATCCCAATGACATGGTCTACCTGGCAAAATGTATCCATGCACCGTTCCTCCAGGAAATTGTCGTCCGCAGAATGCAGCTATGATGTGGGAAACAAAGAATTGCTCTAAATGAAAGCAGCTATGGAGGAGTGGAGACACTGGCTAGAAGGAGCAGTGCATCCATTTCAGGTTATCACAGACCACAAAAACCTTGAATATATTAGAGTGCAAAACGTCTGAATCCACATCAAGCAAGATGGACACTGTTTTTCATTAGGTTCCAGTTCACCGTCACTTTCAGCCCAGGTATTAAGAATAGCAAGGCAGACACACTTTCCAGGAGACACAAATCTCCCATGACAAAGGAAACCCCTGACTTAATTCTACCACCTACAGTTGTATTAGCCCCAGTTACTTGGGATATCATGGAGGAGCTGCAGAGAGAACAACAACGTGATCCCACTCCTGCTCAGTGTCCACCTGACAAGTTATATGTACCACTCACACTTCTTCCATGTATAATGCAATAGGTCCAGTCTTCCAGTCAAGTCGAGTCACTTTTACTGTTGCAGGGCTGGATCAAGGGTTGCCTGTATCGGAACAAGGGTTGCCTGCAGCTAGATCCAAGACAACCAAATGAAATGTGAACTGTAACCTTTTGGACATACTGACAAGTACTGCCATGTATGCAGCATCAGACGTTTTTGAAAATAGGGCCGTTTCTTTCTCCAGGTAAGAGTGTGGAGGATTCATCTGGCCTTCATCAGCCTGCATGAGGTGACTCAATTTAGAATAAACCAGCTTTCTTTAGACCTGAAATGACTGCAATCTTCATCTTATGTGAAATGATATTTGATAATTTCTTGTGAATGTATTTTGGAGAATGTGTACAATTTTTCCAACTTTTTTATTTTACCTTTATTAATATTGTGATCAAGGTTGTTAATGTAACCTTCATGCTCACTGCTCAGATCTCCTGTTTTGATCTTGTGTTTACACTTTGTATAAAACTAAGCCAGCATCTGCTAATCGATAATGAAGGTAATTGTCAATTAAATTAAATAGTGCATTAAAACAAACAGACCACTCATAATTCTGACTAAAATACACTTTTTGCTAAAAATTGTTTTATTAGAAATTAAGTGAAAAAAGAGAAATTCCACTATTGTTGGAACTGTCCATTAATATAATATATTACTCTATTAAAACAAATGATCGTCTTTGTTCCTTCGTACATCTTACAAGTTTTTGTTTTTGTTTTAAAACAATCTTGTGTTTTTAGGTTTAGAATGTAATGTTTGCATTTTAATACCTTAATGCTTATAATGTACAGAAGAACCAACATAGATACATTTATTATACTTTCATAAGATGTGAAATTACATTTTTTAAAATAATGGATTACATTTTTTCTTTTAATGTTTTTTTTTTCATCCAATTAATAAAAAAGAAGAATTAATACTGTATACTAAGTCATGTTTATTTGTACAGCATGTGATTAATTTCTATAGAGATAATTTATTATTACAGTGAAACATTTTGCTGTTTATTTTGTAAATTAGCAAAAAAAACTTTCTCTACAACTGCAGTGCTTTATCACCATTATTAAAAAGATGAAGTTAATATTTTGACATGTGACAACAATTGCAACAATTTATATTTTCTTTCAGATAATGTAACTGCTTTAATAAAGCCTATATCATAGAATAGTAACTTGTCATTCTGTTTTTATTTTGTAGATGTTTGTTGAATACCTTGGCTTACATTTAATTTGAGATACTTTATTAAATCCATGGTTAAACTATGGTATTACAACCATAGACTCCCTCTGGAGTCTGAGGTGATTTTGGGGATGCTGAGATGTTTGGACATGCTCTGATATTTGTGGTTATTTCAGCTACTTATAACACTATTGACCAACATATATATTTTTTTGTATACAGTAGAAACTGTGCTACAATAATATGTGACCAGGATGGATTTACATGTTTGCATTTTTTAGAAAAAAAATATTATGCATGGTTAGTAAGTTTTGGGAAAATAAAACCCAAACCTAAAATACCATACAACCCATACTGAATAGTCCTGGATAAGAATTAAGAGTCACCAGTCTATTAGGAGTGTAGGAATTGGAAAAATTGGCTAAAAGAAATGTAATCATTCTGAACTCACAAAAGTCCTTCTGAACTCAAAAAAGTTTCCGCACGCCTGCAGATGGCATGCAATAAAAGCTAATCTGAGACCTTCAAAGACAATAAACTCTGACCCTCAGGACCGAAAACAAACACCCTGTGACACAGTCACCCACTTTACAATCTTCTGAGTCACCCACTACACAATCTCACTCTTCTTCTTAAGAGTGTTGCCAAGAAAATCACCAAACTCAAAGTGTCATATTTTGTGAAGATATTGTTCTTTCAGTGTCATATTTAGTGTCCATTTAAAGGTATTAACGTGACTGGTACAATGGTCTAAATTTCACAGAAGTCACTTATTTTATGAAGAGATTAGAAACTATTTTAAAGAATTGGGCTTAACACTAAGGGGGCGTTTCTCCTCTAGGGCCAGATTGAGCATTCAACACAGGTGCAGGCCTAAGGCCACGAGAACTGAAATCACAACAGATGGTCATCTTGTGTCGTGTGTCTTAGTCAGGTATGCATTTGATAAGATCATGCATTCTTTTAAATTGAAACTGAATGCAATTCTCATTTCAAATTATGTAATTGGCTTGATATTCTTTCTTGATTTATCAAAGGTATGAATTCTTTTAAATCAAAACTGACTGAATTCACCATGTTTAAATTATGTAATTGGCTTGATATAATTTTACCTGACGAATAAATTATTTCTTGATTCATTTTAGATTGTTGAAATCTTTGCTTCTAGTAGGGTGTGCGGAGGCTGGGCGTGCATGAATAACACGGCCAGAGATATTCAAACTGGGGGCACGCCCATTAAAGCAGTAGGCGTAATTGGAGCGGAGACCCCCTGATTTCTGATATCATTTAAAATTAAGACATTGGGCAAGTTAGATTACAAAAAAATCTAATCCTAATCCCTGAGTAATTTTAATAACAGCTGGCGTTCAGTCTAGATGGCTCACGGCCCCACAAGGAAAAAGGTAACAGAGAGTATGGCACATTTAAAAGGATCAAGTTTCAAAATTACGATAACTAAATAAAAAATCCTTCCAAAGGTAAGGATATAAGTACTGTAAGTAGTAGCGATATCAATGAGTCCACTTATTGCATCAATGAGCTCGGACGTTGACTCGGATGTGGTGTTTGACTTCATGTTGTGGTTGATTGGGATGGGAATGGATTCCGGTGGTGGGGACAGGTGATCAGAATTCTGGTGAGAGTGAGCGTTGTGGTGGAGCCTGGCGTGTCTGTGAAATTCCCACAACAAATGTCATTAAAGTTTTTTACTATAGTATAGTATAGTAAAAAACGTTCACTATAGTATTGACTATGAGTTACTATAGCATTTTTCATGTAGGCTTGAAAGACATGAAATGAAGATCCTCAACATGGTGAACCAACAAGTGAAAAAACAAGAAAAAGAAAAAAGAGAGTTCATACCAATCGGCTATGTGAAGCTTTAATTGGCTGTTTGGCTGTTCTGTATTTGGAGCTGGTATTTACTTGATGAATTAGAGGAGAGGTCCAGTTAATAAATCAGCTGAATGATGAATCAAGGCCTTAAGTAGGATATTAAGATTTATATCAGCAGCCTGGTACCACTGACAACTACACAATCACTTCACAGGAGACAAATCCACATTGCTGCAGACAGGCCGATTCCTTATCACACAGAGAGAGAGATGAGAGAGAGAGAGAGAGAGAGAGAGAGAGATGGGGCGGGGTGAGGGGCCCAGGGAAAAGTGATGGAGCTCAGCTGCATTAAAGATTGTGGAAGGAGGAAGAGGGTGAGAAAAGAAAGAGGAAATAAAAGAATAATGTACATGGGCATGAGAAATGGAGAGTACAGAATGAAGGGTAGAGATGGGGAAAGCTACAAAAGAGAGGACACATGTTTTAGAGGAGAGAGGAGTTTCTTATTAAAGGCTGGCACATGAGAGGGGAGTGTGTATGTGCGCCCGTCACACTCTGCCTCACTCTCAGCGCTCGCTGATGGTGAGTTATTTACCCCAGTGCAGACTCTGGAGGTCACAGTAATTGCTTTTTCCTGCTCCTGCAGCTCAGAGGAGGAGAGAGGCTTTGTTCCTAAGATGCAGGTGATGTCCACCACCTGCCATGTCTTTGCAGAGCAAATATTCTGATTGAAAGGTTATTGGTAGGAGGGCATTATTTTTTTTATAATTTTTTTATCTTTAGGGGAGGTGGGGGCAGGGATGTACACTAAAAAATATATGTTAAAAAGAGGTATATTTTTGTCTGATTTCTAGGAAAATTCTTAAACCAGATACATTTGTTTGAGGAAAAACAGTGTAAGTCAAACTGACTTGTTTTCAAGTGTAAGTTTAGTGTATTCATTTCTTTTACAGTTCATTGTTTTCTTGTTTTAATAATTGTGACCCGGGCGTCTCATTCACGGCGTTTCTTCTGGGGGAACAAGAAAAGGAAAGCCAGTCGCATGCATTCAGAATGGAGTCGTTGCTCGACATTTCCGTGTTGGCGTGTGCTTTTTATAGCGGTCCCGCCGTGAACGATTGGCCCGGGCTGATGAGTTCCACGTAGTGATCCTTTGTTGCCAGGGCAACGCTGATCGGTGCCCGCCACATAATGCATGCCCTATAAAGCCAAAACACAAATAACACTAACATTGCAACAGAAAAAATGGCTGTAATTTAAAGGCAAACTCATTTGTCATTTGTCAGGAATTTTCAAACTTGGGTCTGGAGAATTCATGTGGGACCAAAGATGTTTGCAGGTTGTTGAAATATTTCTCAGTTTCTCATTCATTAATATAAAGAAGCACTTAATCAAAAGCTTAAACATAACATTTTCAATATTTGTTTTGGCTTTAATGTAGTAACAATATAACAACAATTTAAAAAGAATATTTCTTTTTAATTACAATTTTCCCCTTAGTTCTAAATTTAAATGGGTCTTTATAAAATATTTAAGAGATATGATTTGTGCTTACATCAATAAAGAAAGTTAAAACAAGACAGTTCTGGTAGATGACTATGAAGAAGTAACCGAAAGACTTAGCAGACATATGCAAGGAGAAAATAAGGGCAGAAGATGAGCAGAAAGACATTGAGAAGAGAGAGAAACTGGTCTTAATAAGGTAAATAGAGTAAGAGAAATGAGAAGAGATTCAGAGAGAATGGGTTTCTTAACTCTTTCCCCTCTTTCAAGAATGGCATCCAAACAGGCGTGAACGAGAATAATTGATGTTGCGGTTGTGGCTCTTGAGGATGTGAAGAGCTCTATTAGAGAACTAACAGATGGGTTTTCACCCTCGCTCATAATTAAGCCTACAGAACAATTGAACACTCAAAACCATTTAGTTGCACGAGTAATGAGCTAAATTAAAGGTCTGACGAAAAGAGCAGGATTACCTTTAGACTCACCAGCCATAACGGAACCTATTAAAAGAAAACACACACACACACAGTTGATGTTCTGGGTAAACATTCTATTGCATAACATGTTACACATTGGTGATGATGGCTAAAATTATTGTCTCAGAAAAATGTAATATTGAAAACCTGTCATTTGATTCTCTCGTCTTAAATTCACCTCAGTAGGTAGCATTTGTAAGATTTTTCATTGATCAACCTACACTTAAAATATTTTCAGTGGTAATACACAAGTATGGAAATTCAAACAAAGTCTCATTAAACATATGTTCTATTGTATAGTTCACACACAAAATTAAAATTCTGTCATAATTTACTTACCCTCACGTCATTTCCAACCTGTTGGACAAAAAGAAAATACAGATAGATTTAAGAAAACCTGACAAACTTCTGCCAATCTATTAAAAGTTTATTCAACCTTTTAAGTTCATAAAGACATCATAAAATGAACCCTTATAATTTACAAAGCTTGTGTTAACATATAAACTTTTGGTCCAAAGTGCAAAACGTAAAGGGGTTACAATAACGGCCCTTGAATTGTATGACTGTTACGTTTTTTGTCACGCTTTAGCATCACCGTTTACAGTGAAAAATCACACCCCAATACAATAATGGCAATATTTGGATACCCAATATTTGAATCCAAATCTGTTCGTTTATTACAGCGGATGCCTGTCACTAACGAAACCGTGACAAAAAACGTAACAGTCATACAATTCAAGGGCCATTATTGTAACCCCTCTACGTTTTGCACTTTGGACCAGCGTAGACAGGGGATGTTTTTATATGAGACTGGGTTGCAAGAACAGACCTACATTTAGCCTGGCTTCCCCATCTTTAAAGCTCATATACAGCTTAGTCTGGCCAAGCTACCTTACTACCCAACTTCTGGGAGACGTGCTTAACCTGCACCCATCAGATGCCTCTGTATACTACTGGACGAATCTACAACCAATCAGACCACTTCTGATGACGTATGCGTAGCGACAGAACCTGAAGCCACCGTAACCAATTGTAGCTAGCTTTATTAAAGCAGTAGGAAAATGTCTTTACTTACTTTAATTACGTCTGTTCCATTTTCAAAGAAAAGTCGAACGGTTGTTGCTGCTCGGTACACACCATGTTTGAAAGCTGGTATTGTTTACGGTCGCAGAACTGCTGCGTCATTGCGTTACACCCGCCTCAGTCGTGCCGGTGGGGTGGGGAGGAGCTCAGTTCTCATTGGTTCCCACTTTTTTGGGAACAGAAATGCTCTAAAACGGTAGCTTTGCCATACTAAATTTGCTTGCGACATGAATGTTATGTCACAGGAAGTATGGGCGGACCCAGGCTAATCTAAGTTAAGATAAAACACACATTACTATAAAATGTGGTGTTCCCAGTTATGTAAATTATTCCAGCACACAAACACATATAGGTGTTTTGATAGCTGCAGATATGTGGAGCAGTAATGCTGTCATGATACAGTATATGGTCTGGGAAATCAGGAAGAGGGCTGAGATAAAAAGAAAGAAAGCCCTTGAGTGGGCCATTACACATGTTTACAACACAGGGGCTGATTGAAGACATCTGTCTGTCATCCAGCTGTTCAACACATGCTATAATCATGTTCATGACAACATGTACATATTCATACATTCATACAGTGCAACACACAGCTGGAACACACAACATGGGGTGCCAAAGAAGGAAATGAGAGATGGTTTCTGATATTGTTCAGGTTTTAAGATTATGTCAAAGCCCTGAAAAGGTCACCAGGTCCACGTTTCTTTAGAAGTTATACCATCTCTGATACAGATATTATATTTATCAATTGAAATCCTCTGAGACACTCAGACAAAAGACTTCAGTGATTAAATGGCTTTGGCCAATGTCATGCTATCGTTGAGCATCTGTCTGCAAAGTTGTGGTGTTCCACACTACTGGCACTAGACAGACAACTGTCAGTAGCTTTTTTGGCCGACTGAGCATGTTGTATCGGCTTTTGAAGCAACCAGTAATGAGAACTGGGGAAAGAAACCACTTTGATTGTCTCTCTCTCTTAGCAAACCATATGTATATATTGAGATATCTTATTTCATTATATAAATATTTTTATAGCGCTGTGGTTGTCTGAAATTAAAAATGAAGATCATCTTATCAGAATGACTCCTATTTAAAATAAGAATGTGCTGATTTTTTACAGTTCGTATTCGCAGTCTTACTTATGGTTTTCTTTTTTACATGTAAAATGCTACTGCCATATGCTGGTAAGGAAAGTTATTCCATCTCATGTAGGCGCAGAATTTATTTTCTAGGTGTCCATTGGCTGTAGTCTTTGCGGTTTGTCTAAGTGCATTTTGGCAAGGTTATAGTGAGTCAACACTAGAGTCAGCTTTCATTGCCATTAGTTCTTTGATGTTGGTTTGTTGTTTAACGGCTTAACAAGAAGCAATTGAGCACGTGCATTTATTAGCCAGATTGCTAGTCCAATATTCCACATAAACTGTTATATTGTGACTACCCTGGAAAAAAATTATATGAAATATATAAAAACAATTGGATACAATAGCTGTACAGAAATGTCTATTATGATTACACAATTAATCACAGCAATAACAAGAACACCACAGTTATCTAAATCTGTCTGTTTCAAGCCTCATTTGTCTAGATTTGTTCTGATGAATTGTTTTCGCTTTATGGGTGATGGTTAATTGAGTTTGTTCATTTAAACCGTTTCTTTTGAAAATTATATATTTCCTCTCATAAATCAGCACCACAGCCTTACACACCCATCGATCTCCATCTTCAGCCCTTTTTTCTTTTTTCAGCATACATGTTTTGCTTTTCTTTCATCCAATTAGTTTTCCTCAGTTCACTGCCAGCACTAGACTGCCCATGTAAGGTCTTCACACACACTCCCCCCACAAACCTCCCCTCACTGTCTCTTTAATGGTGAAAGAGTTAATTAGGCTCGTCTCTCACACTCTCTCTTTGAGTGTGTGCCCATGGGTAGAGACGCCCCTCTTCTTCACTGATCACAGCTTTATTTTTAGAAACACAACACAAAAGAGTCTGCTGAAGGTCACATTGGCTCTTCAGCATGCGTGTGTGTGAGAGAGACGCCATTAAAAACTTGGCTGACAGACTTGTCTGTGGAGAATAATGGATCAGCTCTTCTGGAATAAAACAGTGTTAAAACAACACTTAATTTTAAGGTTTTTCCAGATATAAAAAATTTTGGGATGAAAAAATTTTTAAACAACATGCTTTAAAAATGTGTTATTATTTTAGCCATTTTACATAAACACAAGAAAGAAAAAAATTCTAGTTTTTTATTTTTGGAGATAAATGCAATATAAATGAATGAATAAATGAATTAATAAATTAGTTAATTAATTAATAAGATAACTTTAAACTTAAAAAAAAACAAAACTGTTAAAGCCCAAAGTCACAGCACCATTACAAAATCAACTTGACATGCATCTCTTCTTTTATTCACAAATAAACATATCACTTCACGCAAAGACAAAATTTATGGGTAATTACAGGAAATAATGGTTCCCATACACTTTTAATGCCTGTTTTAACCTATGATCACTAACCCGCCACCAGAGCACCTCTTAATTAACAACATACTTTATTAACAACATACTTTATCATAACAAAATACTTCTTATTCTATTTATGCAAGGGCAGAAAATACATTGTGTTAATTAACTAATATAAAAGTGTGAGCAAACAGTGTCACACTGCATACAACACTCGCTCATTCCCTCTATTTTTTCTGTCTATACTGTACCTCTGTATCTTTTACTTTTATGTACTAACATTTTACTTACATCGGCAATTGATTTAGATTAAAAGTAATAATAATAAAGGTGCAGGGATGCAAATAAGGTTTTAAGTCTGGTTCACATGAGAGCACCAGAGATTTCATTTTCATTTCAAGTTTACACCGCACATAGTATCACCTATTAAATGCAACTTATTTTTTAAAAGAAAGTAATAAACTTTCACTTCACAGTTCTTAAAAGAAACATAATTTTACATAAAACATAAAAAAGGTTTAATAATCTAAAGAACCACTGACTTATAAAAACCCTTTTGTCACTGTTTGTCATTTCGCTCTAAAACCAGCAGCTCAGAGTCTTTCGTAGATGTATGGTTTTAGTTCACATGGAAATCTTAAACAATATTGCAGTTAGTCGATAACTAACTATGTTATCAGTGATTGAGCATTAACAGCTGTCAACCATGTCAGTATGCAATTGAGCAGTCTGAATGTACTGTAATTACCCAATGCATTTTTTTATTTCTGCAAACCACTTACTGTATGTGCATTCCCGTCTGTAATCACACTGTTACACAGTTCATAACTACTCATTCTTTATTAGCTTGGGGTATCAGAGCCTTAGATGGTTCAAAGAAATGTTAAAATCTGAATTAGTAATGACTAATAAATAATAACCAATTTTACCTTGAGTTATGAAAACAAACAAATGCATAACCAAAGAGAGGCATTGTTTACAACTCATCAACAGTGTTGTGCTGAATACATGCTAATCATTTATTATTATTACTCCCCTTAGAGGCTGATTTTGCACTCCGGCATTTTTAGTACATTCCCTTTTTGGATTTGAAATTAAATACAAGTGAATAAATAAAAGTGACAGTCTGACAGTCCTTCAGTGTCAGAGCCTTTCAGTGTGAAAAGAGTAAGAAATGTAGGTACATCCAGATACATTCACACGTCGTACATCTCACCAAAGAGAGCCATTAAAATCTCCTCATCACTAGAGAGCTGTTTGTAAATCTCGTTTCCTTCTAACCTTGAAACACAAGCACACACGCATACATCCAATCGAAGAAAACCTTGAAATAAAACAAGGAGGAGATTAAACAAGAGTCTGACTGCTCTGGCCTTGAAGGTATTGCTATTTTTCAATGCTATCTAATATCTGCAGCAGTTTGCTGAAGTAAGAACCCTCCCCTAGTCTGAAGCTGTGTTTCAGGGGCACATAACTAACTCTGGGTTCATCCTGCCATTAATATCATCTTATAGGCACTCCCACATATCGAAATGCCACGATGGTTGCTGTGAAAAGCCACCAGGTGACAGAGCGAGTCAGAGGAGCGGAACTGATTGCAATGTGGCGGCTGTTCCTCTAGGCACCATTACCCCACCACCCCTCTTCAAACCCCCGGGTCCAGCTCTTATAAGCCATGTCTCGGTTCCCTGCTATTGCTGCTGATATTGCCTTGCCATTACATCAGTCACGGCAGCTGCCCCTTAAGGATCCACAGCATAACACGTGGGAGGGAAAGCTATTTCACTCCTATCGTCAAAATCTGCTTCCTCTCTGTTTATAACTTCCCACCTGAGCTTAGACGTGGAAACAAAACACAGTCAAACTTACTTGTTTTTTTTAATACTTGCAGTGCTCCAAGAGAGATGCAGTACATTTGATAGAGCCAATTCACCCCTTTACTGTGACCTTATTATCTCTTTTGTTCCTAGAACATTTGTTCCTGTTTATCACAAAAATAAAGCCTAAAACTATTTATACAGTGTATTGACTCTGGGTAAACTGGGTAAATTCTGTGTTTATTGGGTCAAAAATCTGTGTTAATAAAGAAATCTAATGACTCACATGCTCATGACATTTGAATCTTGCACATGTGGCAAACATTCTGCATATTCTGTCACTTTTTTTCTTTCATAGCACAAAGCCTCCCTCCAAAGGGGAAAACAAGCTTCCCTTTCTCATTGCTTTCTGCTCTCCCTCCTCTTTCACTATTCCTGCTAAGGGCACATGCCTAAGAGATTGATGTAGTTGGCAAGAGTGTTGCCATGGTGCTACCTGACAATGAGGAATGAACCACAAAGTGAACACACGGTGTAAGAGAGTGAGTGAGTGAGTGAGTGAGTGAGAAAGAGAGAGCATGTATAACGCAAGTGACAGACATTGAGAGAGGGCGCCTCATAAGAATGGGGGGATATCTGCTTCATAGAGTGTCGACGTAGCCGCAAACTCCATTCTGCAGAATTAAATCACTGTGCTTTCCCATAGACACCTCACTGAATTATTTATGTTCTCCCTACGTCCGCACCGCCTCTAATAAAGTTACAGCTGCCACTAATCTACAATTTGATGAGGTGAGCTTTAAGCAAGGGGTTCTGGGCAAACATTAAGCGCATATTGTCTTTACAGGTTTGATTGCTTTTTTATTGTTATTGTTATTAATGCACTAAGCACAGTTCCTGCAAGTGCCAAATCACTACATGAGGGAGACTGACCCTCAACAATGGAGATATTTTTCTGCAAATTAGGTATACACATTTTAAAAAATCTCCACATGCCATTTGCCACTAACCTACAAAGTGAACAGTGACTTGTGTCTTGAATAAATATTCCACTTAATTTTCAGTTGCAGAGCAGCTGGAAACATTATTGGGCATTTTTATTAAGGTTCAAACATACTCATTCTTTCCAAATTATTTCTTTCCCCCTGACACACAACACCAAAACATCAACCTAACAGTTGTCACAAAACTAAAACTACAGACATTTTTTGGTCATAAGGATTGTTATTAGTAAAACAATTTTTCTTGTTATGTGAAGCTTAAATTTAATCTAACATGTAATCATTTGTTGTCTTCATTTATTTATTTATTTGTGCTGATATTTTTTTTCCCCCAAACCCATATTTTCAAATAGTACAATACCCAAAAATAATTAAACAAACCTAACATTCGATTTTAATTTAAATAGAATGTTTATTGAGAAGTTTATTTGAAATATTTGACTGCAGTCATAGGATACATAAAGTTACATAAAATTATCATTATCCAGACAGAGAAGTAAACACATTTTAAATGTTTAAAATGTTATCAAAAGAAAAAATAGAATTAAGAGAGTGAAGATACACCCAAATTATCCACACCATTCTATCTCGTAATTATAATTAAAACTTTAAACAGAATTTATTTAAAACACCTCTCTTAACATAGAGTGCAGAGACAGAGGCACAATTAGTTCTGGAGTGCCTTGTATTGAGCTTGTTAATTGTCCCAGTGGACTGGTATTACAGCACAGACCAGCATGCTATAGTTGCGAAGGCCATTTCCCTTATTATGTCTTCTGTCTGGACAGAGATAAATTGAACTGGTGCAATTGTCTCTGTTAAAAAATGGTATGCAGCTTCAGTTTAATTAATCAAAACAGGAAATCGAAAGCAAAGACGCTCCTGGGATCCAGAATTTGATGTCACACTCACTTGCAGCCGTGCCTTTGCAAAGGGAGGAAAGTAGTTAGTCGTTTGTGTGTGTTGGTTCTAGGAGGTCTTAATCACGGGTGCAAGATGCTGTTAGCTTGCAATAGCCCCAAGAGCAGCTTTGGAAACATTCTTTTTGGTAAAAAAGGATAGGCCTTTTCATACAGCTAAATGGTTTGTGAAAGGTCCCATTGACTAAATAAGCATGCTGGCTCTCCAGTGCTCTTTGCTTTTGTGTTCTGTGACTGGACTGACAGGACAGAACAGCAGGTTCTCTCATACTGATGGCTGCATCTCAACATCCTTGACAGAGATGTATCATCCAGTGGATGGATTAAATGCTCGGCCATCTGACAGACGGAAGCTCAGAGAGGATGAATATGATTCTGAATAACATGTCATTGGGAAGATAGGTGGCTTTATAGATCAATAGCACGCTTAAACCACTCTCTCCCTTACAAACAGAATACTGCTTCAAGAGTGTCAGAATGCACTCTCAGAAGAGAAAAATCCTGGAAACTCTTATGAAGGCTGTCATCAATCAGAATGTATTGACTGTGTGTGTAATAACTCCAGTTTCACTTGTTTTTGCAGTAATGGCTCCAGTCACAGTGGTTCTACTCTTCTCTAATGTTTTAAGCCTCCAGCCACAGCTGATTCACCACTTACAGGTGTCAGACTCAATCTTTAAGGCTGCCATGATGCATGGCTGCGATATACAGTAAAGTGACAAAGGGGAATATAATAGAAATAGCTTTCTGGACTCCTAAGTGACTGTCATAAAGACAGCTTGGTGTGTAAAAGTAAAATATTTTTGTTTGTTTGCTTAAATTTGAGTGTGCTGAGGGTAGTGGAGGATCATGTATAAGTGGATATTTGGGGATTTGGATTAGTATGATTCAATCTGTTTAATGAAAACACTATGGTTGTACATAATAGTAGTATAAGGCTAAATACAATAAAAGGTTTCATCAGACAAGAATCATTTTCTAATTTACTTTAGTGTAAGCTAATTAAAAGTAGTTTTTAGTACTATACTGCTTGCATCTATTATTAATATGGATTTAGTGATCACAATTAGTCAGTAAAGACATATTATTGTTTAAACATGGTATTAAAATGACATGGCTCCTGTGACCACTTAAATTACATCAGTAGACTGCCCTCTTTGTCACACTCTACATCACTTTCCTAGGGCACAAATACTATTGATTGAATGAATCCAAGTTACAAAAGTGTAGGAAAAGTACCAAATAATATAAAAAGAATAGGAGGGAATCTGCTATTTTGCCAATATTTTATTATTATGACTATGTAACTTTTTACATTTAGTGACCAGGAGACAATCTATGAACCAGAATTTTCTGAATATTCCGAAATCTCTGTACTGTTTCTTATGGCAGATGACATACTGTGTCAAATCAAAACGTTGGTCATGAATTAGAAGCACAAATTAAGGATTTGTAAAAAAATTAAAAAAGGTAAGTAACATAATACTGTCAACAGAAGTGAGAAAAGTGTTTATTACATTTGAAATATGAATATTTATTGTGACAAAAAGGCAAGTACTTTTTGTTTGGTGCTTGTATATCAGTGTCAGTCATCTATCAGTCCACAATGAAACAGCCCTTTTATCAATGGAAGCAAGTGTCATTTGGTCATTACTTGTCTTTTAAATATTTTGGGATTGTGCTCCATGAATTCTATTTATCCTTATCTACAAGCCTCCAAAATACTCTCCAGACTTTATTGAATTAATTTTTGTTCACAGAACTATTATCAACGATCTCCTCAGAGTTTGACTGGTTTTCTATTGCAGGGGATTTTAATTTTCCCATAGAAAATGCAGAAATCAAAACTGCATTAGCAATTACAACCATTTTAAACACTTTTGACCTGATTCAGCATGTGCATGAACCCACACACAATCATGGACACACTGTTGATTTACTTATTAGTAAGGGTCTAAACATTTCATCCATTGTCATTAAGGATGTAGCGCTATCTGATCATAACAAAATATGTTGACCTAGGGACACATTGCACTTGTAAAAATCAGGACGTGCTGTTGCATTACAGATGTGAGCGCTTTATTTCACATTTTCTGAGCTGTTGACAACAAACATCCCTCACCCCCGTTGAAAGTCATGGAGGAGCCTGGACAATTTTTAATATAACTGAGACTGGATTTGTCTGAAAGAAGAAAGTCGTGATTCTTAAAGGGTGAGTAAATCATAGACTAATTTTAATTTTTGGGTAAACTAACACTTTAAGCACCAGAAACTTTACTACTTTAGTGAATACATGTAAAAACAGGGTCAGCAGTTACTCTATTTTGACACAGTGTGGTTATTTCAAGAGTTCACGCTTTCCTCATAATAGAATAGCTGGTTTGGCGTGCTGTCAGGGGAGCGAGCCCGGGAGA
>JAUCMT010000114.1:8142702-8155011 GCA_032357475.1 Enteromius thamalakanensis
GATGAGCCATCAGCTGTGTGGGATTAACTCGTATCGCGTTCCTCCCGAAATGCGTTATTTGCAAAACGCTCACTAAACAGGACACTGCTGGCAGATAAGTGGTATGTGCAACAATACAACAACACAAGTGACAAACAGACAGAGAGAGGAAAAATATTCAAAATACTTAAAGAAAAAAGAAGATGCAGGGACAATTTAAATATAAAACACAGAGACATGTGCAAAATAAAGATGAAAATACACAAGAACAAAACTCTTTGGACAAAGACAAAATACATTGCTTATGGGAGAAACCAAAAGGGCTAGTTCACTTTCCTACAGCATTCCACGTCTCTCGCATAGTTTATAAACATTCCTCTCAATAAGCCTCTCCATGTAAATGAATCATAAAGCAACAGAGAGGAAAGCAGAAGTACAGTACATTAACAGAGGCCTGGCGGCCCTAAATCAATTTCAATTAGGTGACACTTTCAATATCGTGCTTCTGCTTTCGAAAACCTCTATTTGTGTGCACATAACCTCTGCTGAAACAACCTTCTCTTCTACATATGCTTTTTTTGGGATGTTTTGAGGGACAACTGTAATCTCATGGAATTAGGTGAATTTTCAGCACAACTGTGATTTGCAGCAGCAGAAGAAATAAATATTTACATAAAGCTGCTTTGGTCAGACAGACAGATACATCACACACCTCCTTACTTGATGATGATTGCTTTTTTTTTATCTATTCTAATTCTACCTCCCAAACACACACACATTTCATGTTCTAGCCAATAAACTCCCATCTAAAAGGAGGAATATCCTCCCCTGCGAACGAGGACGTGTCCAGCATTCTCTGGTTTGCTCCTGAAAGGCCTGGCTAACTCTGATAACATGCTGGAGAACAAAGGTAATCTTGTAAAACTAATGAAAGAGATCTGGCTGCAAGAATCCTGTCTATCAATCAAAGACTTGGCGGTGAAGTGCTTTTCAAACAGCAATAAAAAGGCAATAGTTCTCTCCCTCTGGAGGCGAAGGCCATTCAACATTCAGCATACTCAAATAAAGAGAGATTATTATATGAGCAGGGACGGATGTATCTATGTCCGATATGCCAGTCTCAATGCTGAGAGACAGATTATAGCTTTGAAAACTAAGCCATTTTTTTAAACATCAACATTTCCATTGAGAGTACAGTGTGGGATTGTTATGGTGGGAATATCTCATAACATGAATGTGTTGGTGTTTCTTTGGATGATGGATCAGAGGTGTTGGATCTTCACTAGACATTTTAACATGCCAAAACGGAAACAGAAATTTCAGATCAGCTTCCAAAGGAAGTGTAAATGTTAGAAGTCTAAACACAAACAAACACAGATGGTCAGCTTTGAGAAATATTGGTTGATAATATTTACACACGTGGTGAGTTCTGAAATGAGGAGACAGCATGTGAAGATATTTGCAAAAATTATTTCTTTCTTTCTCTCTCTCTCTTTCTATTTCTCTCTCTCTCTGTCTCTCTCTCTCTATATATATGTGTGTGAAAATGATCTGTTATCTGTTTTTGCAAATAAAATCTTCATTTTGTTTAGCTTTTTTGTTTTGTTGGCAATTGTTGATTCATGTTTCATTTGCTGTTTACCCATCTAAAGCATTCACATGGCTGCATGTGGCAGATATTTTTATTTTAATTAAAGCTAATTATTTTGCCAATTTTGTTATCTAAGAGTCAATCCTACTTGGTATTGCTAGTGCCATTCTGTACTTGAATTACACTTTTTAAAGGTGTTAGTTTGTATAATATTTCTGTTACATAGAAATAGCATTACATTTGTAAACATTTTTGTTGCATTAAACAAACAATTCAGTAAAAAAGCATTTTTCATCTTTTATTTATTACTGCTGCTGTTACAGTTAGTAAATTATTTTAAGTTAATTTCCACAATGCGGTCCTAAGCAAAACTTATGCTCTCTGAGCTGTTTTCGTTATAATTCATTTTCCAGGCCAATCTGCAGAATGGGTCAAAGACAGGTCAGACTGACTGGAAAATCTGAATTATTCCTTTCACATTCATGCAATGCTTTAGAAGCTCGGTGAGAACATTTCCATCACGATACTATTCACTGGTTCTGCTCTTGATGTTACATTAAAAACGACTCTAGACAATTTAATTGTATGCTAAATAACATTTGTTAAGATTTAGTTTGATACTGCAAAATTACTCTTAACTGTTAAGGCCTCCCACACCTTTCTGCTTTGATTAACAAAAATAGACCTTAACATGTACAATAGTGCAGAAAAACACTCACCCACTCTCTCTCTCTCTCTCTCACACACACACACACACGGTCAGATTATAGTGATTTTTGACAGTGGTGCATTTGCATATTCTCATTTCTTTCCATGCTGTTCATCTCCTCTTATTTCAGACAACAGTTATTGTGCTGCAGAGGCAGTGCAGCTGTCAGCTTTGCTCAAGACAGAGCAAGAGAGAGAGACAGACAAACAGAGAAAGAGAAAGAGAGAGAGGAAGTGGGTAGGAGTCAGAGGAGACACACTGCACAAGCCATGAATTTCCATTAATCATAACTCCTCTATTCACTCACTATCACCACATACAGGGCACTCCAGAGAAAGAGAGAGAGAGAGAGAGAGAGAGCTGTTAAAAATAATAAGCCACTACAGAGATTGTAAGTGCTGATTAAATTAAACTCGCGTTAATCAGAATTTTGACACCGCCTCATCTCTCTCTCTCTCTCTACCTCAGGACAGGCTTATGTTAATATCTATGCCATAAGGTAATATCTACACAGACATAATACAGACTCAGAGTCCAATAAACCTTTTTATCGTTGAAAGCTAATCACAAAATTACAGTGGTTCAGCCATACAGCAATAGAATTGTGATGCAGGCTCATCAGACAGCGGATCCATTTGCAAGCTGTTTATTAGCAAGATCGTAGTCAAACAAACAATGGTTAATCACCGCAAACAGTTTCACAAAGGCAGAGCGATACAGTACCAGGCACAGGCAGAAGATCGGGGTATCAGGCTAGAATCAAACAATCGAAAGGCAGTCCAGGTGAATATCCAAAATCAGTCAAAAGTAATCCGCAAGGGCAAACCCTCAGTGATGTCGCTAAGAACAAAACTTTACACTGATCGTCATTCAGGCTCCCTTTTACATATAGAAGTAAATAAGGATCACCTGTAGACAGAAATGTTTGGTGGATAACCAGACCCACTGTCCGGGTTCATAGGCTGGATTGTGTCTACAGTGTTGATCAGCTTATTCAGTGAGTCTACGGACAGCCCTCTGGAGATGCATATGGGCCTGGTTCCAAGTCTCCTCACTCCTCTGTAACCAGTGATCAAGGGCTGGCAGGCTAGATGGTTCTGCCGTCCAGGGAAACATGGGTGGTTGATAGCCAAGAATACATTTAAAGGATGTCATACCTGTGGCGGGTTTTTGCAGGGAGTTCTGGGTGTACTCTGCCCACAGGAGGTATTTACTCCAGTCATGTTGGTTGGAAAAGCAATATGATCTAAGAAGGAAACGTGTTAGTTCTTGGTTAAGCCTCTCTGCTTGGCCATCCAATTGGGGGTGATAGCCGGAGGTAAGGCTGACATTTATATTCATTTGAGTGCAGAATGCTTTTCATAAGTGGGAAGTGAACTGAGGTCCATAGAATCTAAATACTTGTTCCATTACCACGGTGGCTCCTAGGCTGTAGGAAGTTTGGTGAGGGGGATGAGACAACAAGCTTTGGAGAAGCGCTCTATTATGGTAAGTATCGTTGTGTAGCCATTAGACTTGGGCAAATTAGTAACAAAGTCCATTGCTATGTGAGACCATGGGCTCTCCGGGATGGGAAAAGGATGAAGGAGAGCTGCTGGTTTCTGATGAGATGATTTAGTGATGTTACAGGTGGGGCACTGGCGAACAAATCGCGTCACATCCGTGGTCAGGGTGGACCACCAGAAGCGTTTGCTGACCAGTTCAGAGGTAGCATTGACTCCAGGATGACCGGCACTAGGTGAGTCTGGATGAGGTGGAGGAGTTTATTACGGAGTGGTTCAGGTACATATATTCGCTCTGGAGGAAACTATGGGGTATGGGGTCTGTACTGTGGGCTTCTGTATTCTCAGCCATCATATCCCAACGTATTGGCGCCACAATACGAGGAGGAGGTATAATGAATTCTGGTAGGTTAGAAACAACTTGGGGGCAAACTGGCGGGATAAAGCAACTGCCTTGCCATTCTTGGAGCCGGGGCAGTAGGTAATTTTAAAATCAAACCGTGTAAAGAACTAAGACAGCTCGAGCCTGTCGGAAATTGAGTCTTTTGGCACTGTGAATATATTCTAGGTTTCGATGATCCGTTAGCACTAGAAATGGCATTTTGGACCCCTTCAGCCAATGATGCCACTCCTCCAGGGCAGATTTCATGGCCAGCAGTTCCCGGTCTCCAACGTCATAATTGTGTTCTTGTGTTCTGCTGCGGAGAGTTTACGTGAATGAAAAGCGCAGGGGTATAGTTTGCCTGGGTTACCATGTCTGCCATGTCAGATAATACTGCACCTATGCCCGTACTGGATGCGTCAACTTCAACTGGTTTTAAGATCTGTGAACACTTGTTCCCCTTGTGGTGTCCATTTCAGGATGGTGGGCCCCTTCTTTGTCATTGAAGTTAGTGGTGCAGCAACCTGACTGAAATTGGAAAAAAAGCGACGGTAGAAGTTGGCAATTCCGAGGAATCTTTGTAGATCTTTGATTGTGCGTGGGAGAGGCCAGTTAAGTACTGAGGTTACTTTCTGTTCGTCCATGGTGTCCCCTTCGTGGCTGATGATGTATCCGAGGAATGAGGTGCTGGTTTGATGAAATTCACAGTTGGTTAATTTGGCATACATTTTGTACTGAATGAGGCGTTTCAGGACGTTTCTGACATGTTGAACATGAGCCTGGAGATTCTCTGAATAGATCAATATTTCATCAATATATACAATAACGTAGCGGTTCAGTTCCTCACAAAATACACCATTGACTAGTGCCTGGAAGATTGACGGACTATTGGAAAGACCCAACGGCATCACCTGATATTTGTAATGCCCCGTTGTCGTTGTGAAGGAAGTTTTCCATTCATCCCCCTTCCATATCCTGATGAGGTTATAGGCACTTCTAAGGTCCAATTTTGTGAAGTACTGGGCCTTACAGAGCTGTTCCAGGGCTGCAGGTACAAGAGGCAGGGGGTAGCGGTATTTTACTGTCACTTCGTTCAGGCCTCTGTAGTCAGTGCATGGTCTGAGACTGCCATCCTTCTTTTTCACGAAGAAAAACACAGCCGAGGCTGGGAGAAGATAATGGGGTCATGGAGTTCGAGCCAGGGGAGTCCAAGGGTGCTCTGGTGAGTGTAGTGTGAATAATCGGATGGATTCTGAATGCATGGGTCCAATGAGAAGTGTCAGGTCCTTGGTAATGAAGGGGACTTCTCCGGAGCCCAAAGGCCTACCGTCTAGGGCTGACACGGCCACATAGGATCTACATGAAATCAGAGGAACATGTGTTAGCTTAGCAAATGCTTCATCAATGAAATTACCCTCAGCCCCTGAATCGATAAATGCAGTGGTGGTAATGCTAAGTCCATTGAATAAGCAACACAGTCTCACTCCAACTCGGCACATTTTGACGCTTGGTCAGGACCCTTTTACGGCATTTTTCGATCCTCACGGTACCCCTTTTCAGGCACATTTTGACGTGAGGGGTCCTCCGTTGTTTTCAGTTGTTTGACTTAATATAATGGTTTGCATGCATATATAAATGTATCATATAATTTTTTAGGTTTATTGGAGCAACAAACCCCACTTCTACCTCCTACCACAAAGGCAGAGCAATACAGCAGAAGATCGGGGTATTAGGCAAGAATTAAACAATTGTAAAGTCCAGGCAATGGTCAGGTCAACAGGCAAGAATCAGAATCCGAAAAAGGCAGTCCAGGTGAATATCCAAAATCAGTCCAAAGTAATTCACCAGGGCAAATGCTTAGTGATGTCGGCAAGAACAAAACTTTGTGCCGACCGTCATTCAGGCTCCCCTTTAAATAGGGAAGTAAACAAGGATCACCTGTAGCGGAAATCCCCAAGATACGCGGGCAAAAGGGTCCAGGTGGGAACTAATACTCCGGTTATGGTTCCCGCTGATGATGGTCGGACAGCGCCACAGAGAGCCGCCTTACAACAAAAATTTTAGTCTACTTTTTTATTTCTAAACAATCAAACGCATCTGACAAAAGCAGAATCTGTAGAGATATTAAGTTTGTACATTCAGAACCAAGGGCCATAACAGGTCATCATAGGTTCTCTCTGGTTGTAAGGATAACACTGTTGTCACTACAATATTTAATGATTTTTTTTTACATTTTAAAAACAATGGATTTAAAATTAATTTAGAAATTTGTGTCATTTGTGTCACAACCCAGACTGCACACTTCAAAATGGCTGCACAATGCCTCAAGAAAGTGAAAGTATTGTTTATTATTTTTATTATAGTTTATTAAGCATCATTTGTTTGTCTTTCAATAAACTCTTAATAAACACTTACTCTCAATAAACACTTTTTGTGTTTTTATCCATATAACAGTGGAAGAATCCATCTTGTTCTTCAGACCTTTGTGTGACATCTTTCCCATCTCCAATATCTGACTTCAGAGGTAAATTAAATTAAATAATAATGAGACTTTTGCAGGATTTTATGGATCACCTTGCATCGTAAGTGCAATGTTGCTGAACTACTAAGAACTTTTTTTTCATTGTTTACTTGTAATGTTCCCTATTCCGATACGTCATTTAGAGAGAAAAAAACTTTAGAGAGCCACTGTAACACCTGAAAAATGAAGTGATTTTCATGTACAATTACTATTATTATTTTAATTATTCTATATATTAAGTAATTTACTCAAAAAAAATATTTTGAGTAAATTTCTACAAACATTACACATTCACATCATGATTTTGGTAGGTAGTGCCAGGAATAAGAGACTGCATGGCATTTATGTTGTAATTAACTTGTGAGCAATGTGACATGCTGTACAGTATCTCAATCAATCTCTTTATTAAATTGACAAAAAAATGGGAAAAAAGAACATTACATAGTAACTAGCACAATTTGCATATGCATTATGGTGAAATAGCAGAACTGTCTAACATTCAACCAATAAACATAGGTTCTAGCCTTTTAAAAACACCATTGAGGGGTTTTAAATTGAAATGTGAATGAGCACCAAGTGAAAGTAAAGTATATAGTGCGTGCAGGAAAACAAACCCTAAATAACACATTTGTATGACAGGACTCTCTGAAAAAGCCCAGAAAACGCACGACAAAGTAGTTTGGCAACAAAAAAAACAAAGACAAGGCTGAAACATTGCACATCGGATAAAGCACTGGAATGTAGGTATTCATGTCGCAGGGCGATGTCTGATGCAAATACACTCAGCGGATCATCCATTCAGCTCATCTTTAGTTCATTAAGATTATTTGCACAATTTTTTATGTTGCACTCTGTATATTTCTCACTCGTTTTGTGTGTATAGTTTGTGAATCATTTGTATTTTTTTTAAAGACAATTTGTCATAACATACTGAATGTTATATTTTGACAACATTTTATTTGGAAGTGTAAAACTCCTAGATAAAACCTTCTAGAGAAAAAAAATCTGTTTAAGTACATAGTAAAAAAAAACACCAAATTGTTGCTTGCTTTTTTCTTAAAATTCTATAGATTAATTCATTCTTAGAAAAAACAGAAGGTAAATTGAAAATTTTAATAATCTAGAGTTCAAGTTCTCCTTTTAATAATGATATATGGCAGTTGATGCTAGAATATGTCTGAAAAAACAAAGAAAAGTGCATGTGTGTCAGGATTCCCAAAAATGCTCTAGGTCTTTAAGGGTTAAGTGCAGTGTGAAAAGCCCTTTCAGATTACAATGCAAGACAAATTACATACAATACAGTAAAATTAAGTTGTGAAAAAACGTTTTTGCAAACACTTATTTTAATTAAGTGATCTGTCAACAGTCTATACTGTATGTCATAGTATAAAAACAGTATTTGTTCATTTATCTATTTCTCTTTCCTAATTTCTTTTTCTCTTTCATTCATTTTCCCTGAATATAGTGTGTCAAGATTTATGAGTTCTTTTTGAAATCCGACCCCACATTTCAAATGTCACTAGACTAACAGAGTGCGTAAGAGTGAAGGTGAGAGGAGAAAGGGATAGCCTAGAAAATAAAAATATAAAAACAGAGGCTCACCCATGTGTGAAAGACATAATAGAAAATGTCAAAAGATGTGAGGAATGATGCTTCTGAACTGGTTGTAAAAGCTCCTGTGCCTCCAGACTGTCCAGGCAGAATTGTCTTGGTGTCTGTCACTGCCTTCTCTCTATATTTTGACCTCCTTCTAATCTGCTGAAATTACAATTTGGACAGTCTAACTATGTTTAACAATTGGTTGCCAATGTTACTCATAATAAAGCCAAAACAGAACTGAAGATATTCATAACAATTTTAAAGTCAAAAGACAACTGCAATCTTAAGCAGTTTCAAATCATTAACAGAATCTGCCTTATAAGATGGTGATCCGTTATAAGTATGATCCTGCTGATTCGCATCCACGCACCCATACCGCCGGACTCATAAACAATGGACCTTAGGACATCTTGGACCTTAATCCAATCAACACAGGACAGAGAACGTTCAGAAACAGCTGCCCAAAGGTTAACTTGGGACCAGTACCCAGCATAAATCTGATTTACATTCTGAGAAACTCTCCAGACCTCCTCAGTATGACCTCCTGCAACCTTGAGTCGACAGTGCTTCCAACGACCGTACATTCCTTAGGAAACGTGGTCTTTAAAAACACTAGAGTTTTGTATTAGTTCAATGGCCAATTAAGGCAAAACTGGTAAAATACACTAAATTGTGTTAATAAATTTAATATATTCCTTATTTCAAATCAGGATAATCATATCAATTTGAATTCTTGAGATTCATTTATTTAGAAAAAACAAAAGAGCTGTATTTGTGTAGAATGCCGGCAAGTAATTTGCATGTTTTGCTAGTTTACCCCAAAAAAAGATCAAACACAGAGAAACAGAATTGTTGAATTGCTGTACTTTATTTTGACATTCTCAGCACGCCAATGAATGAAGCAACGTGGCGTTCAGAGAGTGTGTCCTAACGTGTTGTGCGGGAGATTTGTGAATCTAGATCAAGTATTGTGTTAAGCAAGTTTAGACCCTCCGCGGTCGCAGCAACGTTATTGTTTATTGCAGGGGCGATCAAAATCCTAGTGGTTTTCAACCCGCAGTTGTTGGGTACCAGCCCCGAATCACGGACAAGAGTGCCATTGTCAGGTTCAAACCCAGAGTCTAGGCCTGAAAAGTCCCCAGACTGCTCCTCCCTATTGTGACATTGTCTGTCTGATCCTGATCCTGTCTGTCTGTTTTGGTTAGTTTTAGGTCCTCACATGTTTTGCATACGTTTGACATTTCCTTTCTGTGTAATAATTATTGTCTGACTTTATTCTAGCCACAGGTTCTGTGTCACAGGTGTTTTGAATTTCCCTCCTTGTTTGGCTCCATTGAGGGAGATATCATGAAATAAATAACCGAAAAATCGTGCAAGCTAACCCACGGAACAGATCGTTATCATGAGTAAGTAATGTTTCTTTATTTTTTTGCTTTGGTTTACATTGTATTGTGGCATAAACCTGAACACATTTACAAGTTTGCTTTTCCCCAAACTATAATTCCTGACTAAAATGCTTGAAATTGAGTGAAACGGTTTGAATATGACAGGTGCTCCATATAATAGACTTCTACATTTCTTATGATGTATAATATAAAACATCACAATATTAAAATAATATGAGTGTTACAAGATGGCTCTCTGTGACGCTGTACGACCGTTATCAGTGGGAATTCACGTCAATGACCAAGAAAGGACCCACCATTCTTCGCTGGGACCTCCAAACCAAGCAGGCATTTCACAAGCTCAAGGCCCAATTTACCCCGGCTAACATTCTTCGTCAACCAGACCCAAGAAGAGTGTTCACTGTCAAGGTTGACGCTTCTAGCACAGGCATTGGAGCGGTGCCTTCCCAGAGACATGGCGAGCCTGGCAAGTTATACCCCTGTGCGTGGGAGACAGGGAGCTGTTAGCCATGAAATCGGCCCTTGAGGAATGGCGCAATTGGTTGGAGGGGTCTACGCAACCGTTTCTAGTACTCACCGACCACAGGAACTTGGAGTTCATTCGCAGCGCCTAGCGACTCAACTCCAGACAAGCTAGTTGGGCCCTCTTCTTTTCAAGATTCCACTTCAGTATCACTTACCGGCCAGGTTCCAAGAACGGAAAGGCAGACGCGCTGTCCCGCCCGTTTGACTCACCGGCAGATCAGGGACCACCCGAGTTCATCATCCCTTCTCCTCGTATTGTGGCACCTATACAGTAAGACATTATGACCCAAGCCCAGGACCCCACACCGACCAACTGCCCACCTAATCGAGTGTATGTCCCTGAACCCCTTCGCTAGAGACTGCTACACCTAATCCACGACTCACCCAGTGCAGGTCATCCAGGTATTGCTGCCACTCTGGAATCATCTCCAACTGGTTTTGGTGGTCTACCCTCAACCCTGACATCAAGCAGTGTGTTCGCCAGTGTTTAACCTGCAACATAAGCAAGTGTAAGGAATATTAAGGTATTAATAAATAAATGTATTTTGTATTTATAAATGCACTTTGGGGAATAACCTTACGTTTAATTTCTTTGTTTAATTAGGTCTTTGGTTAATCTACGTCAATGAATCTCCAGATAAAGTTATCCTGAATTTTGAAATATGAAATACACTATTGACCAATAAATCCAGCATTCAGCACAATAACCATATTTTAAACAGTTTGCCTGACTCGTGATCAGCGAATCAAAACAAAAGTTTAGTGTTTTAGTTATAAGAGTGGGGTAGCTCGGATCTGAGCAATGTTTGACCTTTTCAAAACACAATAAACAAGCAGATGTTTCTTAATAATGAGAATACACTTTTATTGTCAACTAATCGACTGTACAAACACTAAACATAGGATTACATAAACCCACACACATTCACACACACACATTCTCACTACTGTCTAAGGATGTAAAGTTATGAGCTTTGCTGAGATTCAAACACTTGCTGCAAGTTCTAGAACCATAACCCGTGAGACACCAACCAGGAGAAGTTTAGCTTATAGCCTTAAATTCAATTTGCATCATTCAGCGAGTAGAGGAAACTGTTGTGTTTACCGCTCTGAGCTGGTCAGATGACGCGTCATCTTCTGTGGTCTCTGGTTGGAGGGTTAGCTTTCTGATGTCCTGGCACGCAGTTCTTAGAAGTTGCAAGTTGATGTTGAAGGCTTCAGCAGTCCGGATGAGTGGGTTTTAAGGGCACAGATGGATCGTGCTGTGTTGCGGTCAAGCAGACTGAGTTGAACTTCTCTTTCCTAAGTTTCTCTGAGTTTCTTCGCTGGTTGCCGCTGTCGCTTCTCCTTGATGCGTTGGATGAATGGTGGGCTTTGTGGAAAAAGATCACCAAGATGTTTGTTTTTTTACATTTCTGCAAAATGGTCCAAGCACAAAGTCCAAGCACACAGATGTTAGGTGCATCCTAACAATGTGGAGTTCTGTCCTGCCCCCAAAGGAGGAACAGCCAATCTGTCCGATCGTGTAAGGAGGGTCTTCACCCTGAGTGGTCCCTTGTGGTGAATACATTAAGCGCCCATGAGACACCAAGGAACATAAAGGCATGTCTCAAAGCTTGAGTATGAAGTTTTATAACTTTTCCCTGATTAAAGATATTGAATACCCATACGTGAAATTAGATTAAAAAATATTCTGTACACTCGTTACATACTAAACTCGCCTTTAATTATTACATAGGACCCCATATTAAACTTCATTCGCCCAATAACCTGCTCATGTGATGTACAGAGTAACATGGTAACAAAATACCAACATACATACATACTGCATAAATGAAAACGTGACATACATATTTGCTTTTTGATATCGATTAATAGTTATTGTTCCTTTGCTACACCATATTTTCTGTCCCTTTGTGCGTGGTAGCGGCAAAGCGCGCGCTTCTTGAGGAATGTGAACTGGTGTGAGCTGCTTGGACTCGGGTTAAAAAGGTCACATGCAGAGAAGGTTACCAACTTGTAAATCAGAGGCTCTGTTTACCTGAGAATGAATTTATGTTGGCTTAGTCTTTTCGGCCATCTGTCTCTAATTTTC
>JAUCMT010000114.1:8155111-8166850 GCA_032357475.1 Enteromius thamalakanensis
TTACACAGCAGTTTCAGAGCGCGGTCACGCTGGAGGCGTTCCCATAGCGTTTTCGGACGCAGTTCGAGTTCCTGAAAAGGAACTCTTTATTCCTGACATATTTCATATATACATTATCTGGAATCATAAATTAAACGTAACCCTTATGTTAGTTACATTTATAACATTTGAATATTATAACAGTGTTGTATATGTTTGACACTGTAATATAACAATTTAATTAAAAGTTACTTAAATATTACGTCTTTGTTTTTGCAGAGGTTAAAAACCAATCCTACAGTGTAAGCCAAGTTCTGTTTAAGGGCTCATTGTGGGAGCTAAATGCTAGAATGTGAAGATGCAGACACAGCAAACACGGTTATTTATGGAAGCTAATGGGATAAACGGGGGTTTTGCAAATGTGGCAAGTGAAGTGGGAAGTGTTGAACATGCAAATGAAACTAGAAGGTCTCACTTATGTCATGTCTGTTCACTTCACTGCAGCAGCCACCAAACAAATTTGGTGCCTTGAAAACGTATTTACACCCTTGCTCACTTGCGTACTACATGTGCATGTGAGCAATAAAATACATACACCACACACAAGACTTCTAGCCACAAGCAACAAGTAATCAAGGCCTCTCACCGCCAGTTCGACCACACTTCACAATTGAATCAACCAGAAACCATTATTATCTGTCATCTTGGCACCTGTAGAATGGGACAACATGAGAGAAATAACTGAAGCTCAAACCATCGATCCGATCCCACCAGAATGTCCTCCCGACAAGGTTTAAGTACCTCTTTAAGTCCTAAGGAATCGCTTCGAAGTCCTCTCGACTATGTCCTGCGGGACTGCTCCAACCTCTGCCTATTCCTCATCGACCTTGGTCTCACATTGACATAGATTTCGTCACTGACCTACCTCCTTCTCACCATAAGACCACCATACTCACTGTCATTGATCGGTTCTCCAAGGCCTGCCGATTAATTCCCCTTCCCAAACTACCCACAGCCTGGGAAACCACTCAGACTCTCATGGAACAAGTCTTCCGCTTCTATGGTCTGCCAGATGACATAGTCTCCGACAGAGGTCCCCAGTTTATATCAGGAGTTTGAAAAGCCTTCTGTTCCCAGCTAAACATTAATGTCAGCCTTACCTCTGGCTACCACCCAGAATCCAATGGACAAGTACAACGTATGAATCAAGAACTCATCCACTTACTTCGCTCCTATTGCCATAGCAATCAAAACGACTGGAGTGAATACCTACTATGGGCCAAATATTCTCAAAATTCCTTTAGAAAACCAGCTACTAACTTCACGCCCTTACAATGTGTTCTGGGTTTCCAGCCGCCACTCTTCCCCTGGTCAGGTGAACCATCGGACTTACCTTCAGTTGACCATTTGCTACGAACAGACCTGGGAGGCAGCTCACGTTCAACTTCAAAGAGCTATCCGCCATTGCCGCCCCAACCCGCCGTATAAACCAGGACAATGGGTATGGATGTCGACCCGGGATCTTCGCCTCCGCCTCCCCTGCAAGAAATTAAGTCCTAGTTACATGGGTCCCTTCAAAATCTGTCACAAGCAACGGGAACCATCGCCCGAGTTTTAGTTTTCCCTCCGGACTTCTTTCACCCACGCACCTGGGCTAATTCCCCACACAGGTTTTTGGCATTTCATGCCCTATTTAAACAGTGATTGGACGTTTCCTTGACGCAAAGTATTACCTGCCACTGGTGTTAATTTCGGAGTGTTTTTCCCTGTCTGTTTATTCTGGTTACCGTTTGGATTGTTCATTGACTTCTGACTCTTGCTGCCTGCCCTGATTTATCTGCCTGTTTATCGACGACGACTCTGCCTGCCCTTTTGTATACCTGTCTGCCTGTGATACCGAACTCTGTCTGACTACGCTCTTAAATAAAGGTTTGCAAATTGACTCGAATGACTTCCGTGATTCATCACAAGATTACAGCTAGTTCAAAATGCAGCAGCTAGAGCATATTAGCCCGGTTCTGTCAACACTGCACTGGCTCTCTACCAAACATCGTATAGATTTTAAAGTCTAGTTACTTACTTAAAAAGCCCTGAATGGCTTAGCTCCTTAGTATTTGAGCGAGCTCTTATCACACTACAGTCTTCCACGTCTGCTGCGTTCTCAAAACTCTGGATATTTTACAATACCTAGAATATCAAAATCTACTGCGGGTGGCGATATCTTTTTCCTATTTAGCACCCAAACTCTGGAATAATTTACCTAATACTGTTCGGGAGGCAGGCACACTCTGTCAGTTTAAATCTAGATTAATGACACATCTCTTTACTCTGGCTTACACTTAACACAATAATACACATTTATTAATCAAATCCATTAAAGGATTGTTAGGCTGCATTAATTAGATCAGCTGAAACTGGGAATATTCCACTTAAGACATGATGTACATCGTAAAAAGAATCTACGCTAATACTAGACTGTCTCTCTCTCATTCTGTTTCTCAGTCCATATCCAGAACAGATGGTATACCAGCACAAAGAGATGATCTTCATTGGAGACCAGAACACCTAGATAAACTCTGTGGAGAGATCGCCGGTACCAGATGCACACAAACACACACAAACTAAGTAAGAAATCATTACTCCAAAACTCAACGTTAATACGCTGTCGCCTCCGGCCTGCTTAGTTGTTGGACACCTGATTTCTAGTGACTATTGTCGTCTTGATTACAGAGACCGGCTCTGCATTTGATGAATAAATAGCTTAATTCTCATCATTATACATTACCATCGCTCTGTTCTCCTATTTGAAAATGTTCAGTGCTTTGCTACAATCTGTATTGTTAAAAGCACATAAGTTAAAGTGACTTCATAATTTTATGAGTGCTTGCATAGTTATTATTTAAATATGCATTTACATCTATTCATTTAGCAGATGCTTTTATCCAAAGTGACTTACAGGTGGGGAAAACATCAAGTAATTAGTTTAAAGAGGCAAAACATGGCCTAAAAGAGGCATTTTAGAATTTTTATTAAATGCCAGTATAACCTGTGGTGCACAAAAATGTAAGAACTTTTTTTGTTTATGCACTGCCTCAGAAGAATGCAAATGACAGCAGCTGGGTTTTATTAGAGCTGAGGAAATAATGATGACTGGGTGTAACATACTCTCAGAGTGGTTCGGATCCATTTGCAAGGCTTAATCGGTGTATTAAAAAGGCAGAAATTACAATCACCAGCAAACAGATATAACACAGATAATCCAGTAGAATGGTCGTTAGCAGACAGTAGTCAATATGGCAGGCGGCAGGAATCATATGGGAGAGAAACACTCCGGGATCAAGCACAAGTTACCAATAACAGTGGGAAATGCTCTGAAATATCACCATAGGCAGATATGACTTTGCGATGGTATGGAGAAAGTTTACGCCTTATAAAGGTAAGTAATCACAGGGAAAATGTAAAACATCTTAAGTGGAACTCGCTGAGGTACCTGGGGCATAAAGAGTCTGCTTGGAGAGGGCCACTGACGCACTGTTTGTGACAGAGCCCCTCCCCTGCGAGTGGCTCCAATGCCGAGGTCTTCCACAGGTGCGAGGGTCTGGTTTCTTCGGGTGATCCTGATGAAAAGCGGTGGTGACCCATGACCTTTCCTCGGGACCGAAACCCACCCAGTCGACGAGATACTGCAGCAATCCACCTCGGCGCCGCGAGTCCAGTATTTGATTCACCTGATAGATGTCCTCACCATCAGGTATAAGGGGAGCAGCCTCGTCCTGGTCCCCCTCTCCTCCTGGGTCTGCAGCGGGTTTAAACAAGGAAACATGAAAAGTGATACGATAATGGGGTGGTAACTGTAAACGGAATGCAACTGGTGAGATTTGTTTTATGATTTGGAAGGGACCCACGCACCTCGGATTGAGTTTCTTGCAAGGGAGGCGAAGCTGGAGATCTCTCGATGAGAGTCAGATCCACTGGCCAACTTGATACTGAGGAGCATCCCTCCGGAGACTATTGGCCTGGCGTGTTACTCGTTGAATGGTTTGCTGTAGGCTGGTATGGGCTTCACTCCTCTGGATCCAAGAGTCAACTGCCTGGAGGTTGGTGGTCTCCCCCGACCACGGGAACAGAGGGGGCTGAAAACCTAGTATTCATTGGAATGGGGTCAGCTGAGTGGATGGTTTCTTCAAGGAGTTCTGGGCGTATTCTGCCCAAATGAGATAGTTGCTCCAGTCTGATTGTTTCAAATGGCAATAGGCACAAAGAAATTTGGTCAATTCTTGGTTTAACCGTTTCACTAGTCCATTGGACTGAGGGTGGTATCCCGATGTCAAGCTGACGTTAATACTGAGTTGAGAGCAGAAGGCTTTCCAGTTGCCAGTTGGTGCTGGGACTTGATCTGGTTACAAACAACACAGTTTTTGACAAGGGAGATTATTTGCTGGTTCATAAATAGCCACCAGAATTTCTTGAAAATGAACTCTTGAGTTGCTAGGATGCCAGGATGACCTGCACTGGGGCTTTCGTGAATCAAGGAGAGGAGACGCTGACGTAGCAGAGCCGGGACGTAGGTTTGTTCTAATAGACACTCTGTTGGGGCAGGTTCAAGTTACTGAGCCTCTGTTATCTCGGCCATGTTATCTCATTGGACAGGAGACTATCAGTGTGGAGGAAATGATTGAAGATGGTGGTGTGTCAATTTGGGAGTGATCGTGTTGTTTGGAGAGTGCATCCACCTTGCCGTTTTTCGACCCGGGCCAATAGGTTACTTGGATATGAAACTATGAGAAAAACAGGGACTATCAGGCTCTTGTGATCTGTCAAAATGATGAATGGGGTGGTGGGGCCCTCCAACCAATGCCTCCATTCCTCCAAGGCCGCTTTCATTGCAAGAAGTTCTCTGTCCCCCACATCATATTTGCGTTCAGCTGGATTAAGTTTTCGGGAATAGAAAGTGCATGGGTACAGTTTGGCTGAATTTCCATAACGTTGGGACAGAACAGCTCCAAGACCTGTATTAGAGGCATCCACCTCCACTGTGAACTGCTTACTGGGGTCAGGGTGTCATAGAATGGGGGCAGACATGAAGCGAGTCTTGAGTTCCTGAAAGGCTTAATTGTTGGCTGATGTCCCGGCCAATTTGGTAGTGCTTTTGTGGGTCAGGGAAGTTAGGGGAGCGGCCACCTGGCTGAAGCCGCGGATTAACCTTCCATAGAAGTTGGCAAACCCCAGAAAACATTGTAGGTCCTTGATAGTCTGGGGATGGGGCCATTGCAAAACAGCGGAGACCTTGTTGTCATCCATTGTTACGTCCTCTGCGCTAATGATATAACCCAGGAAGGAGACGGTAGAGAGGTGAAACTCACATTTGGTGAGCTTTGCCTAGAACTGATGCTGAATTAACCTTTGGAGAAACGCCTGTACATGATTGATATGGTCTTGCTGGTTCTCTGAGTACACCAGAATGTTGTTCTGAATGCACACAATGACAAAATTGTTGAGCATGTCCGGGAAGATGAAATTTATTAAGTACTGAAAAACTTAGAGGCTGTTGGAAAGACCAAAGGGCATGACGAGATATTCATAATGTCCAGAGGTGGTGGATAAGGCGTGTCTTCCATTCATCCCCTGCCCCTGATGCGTATGAGATTGTAAGCACACCTTAAGTCCAACTTGGTGAAGGATCGGGCTGCGCGGAGCTGTTCCAAGTCCCAATGGTACCAACAGAGGGGGACAGCGAAACTTGGTTGTGATTTCATTAAAGGCTCGGTAGTCAATGCATTGCGTGAGAGATCCGTCCTTTTTCTTAACGAAGAAGAAGCCGGCCGGATAAAGCCCTTGGAGAGCTCCTCCTTAATGTACTGTTGCATGCATTGGGTTTCAGGTTGGGATAGTGGATAGACTTGGCCTCTGGGGGGCGTAGCTCCTGGCAGGAGCTAGTGGGGAGACCTGCCAGGATCATGGGCTCTGGTGACGGGTCTGAACTGGTCGTGGAGTTTCTCAGAGGATAGCTCAAACAGTCCTGTTGACAGGGGGTAGACCAGTAAGAGATCTTCTGTTCTCTCCAGGAAATCTGTGAATTATGAAGGGTCAACCAGGGATGACCCAGAATGACAGGGTAGTTAGGTGATTGGGTGGCGTGAAGGTGAATAACTTCGGTGTGCAAGGAGCTGTTGATTAGAGTGATTAGTAGTCCTCGGTAGTGAAGTGAATTCTTTCCACCCCTAGTCGTCGTCCATCAATGGCTGTCACGGCCATGGGTGGATTGCATGGAAAAGGGGAAATATGATGGCGGTTAGCAAAATCTTGATCGATAAAGTTACCAGTGGCTCCAGAATCAACAAAGGCTTTAGTCTTTATATTACGGCCATGGACATCAATGCACACATCTAGTAACAGAGATGGACTCAGAGGAATGAGGCTTACCCGAGAGCTGGGGGGTCTAGGAGGTCGGGATGGGCATTGTGAGTACAGGTTGGTTGCAGTATAAACAGAGATGGTTCTTCATTCTCCGTTTGCGTTCCTCATCTGTAAGCCATGTATAGCCGATCCGCATGGGCTCCTCAGTTGCTGGGCTAGGTTGTGAAAACGGATTCGGTGTGACTCGGCGCCCTCTACGGGATCGGAGTAAATTGTCCATTCTTAAAGCCATTTCCATAAACTCCTCCAAATCCTTCTCCTCATCCCGGCATGTGAGTTCAGCCTGCAAGTCCACCCTCAAGCCGCGGCGAAACATGGCCTTGAGGGGCTTCCCTTCCCAGCCAGCCTTTGCGGCTAGGGTGTGGAACGTGAGGGAATAATCAGCTGCGGTAGAGGACCCCTGACGAAGGTATAATAGTTCCTCCTCTGCCTCCTTGCCATCCTCACCATGATAAAAAACCTCCTTGAACTTTCTCAGAAAATACTGGTATGAGGGAAATGTAATCTGTTGCCCCTCCCACAACGCTGTTGCCCACTTTAAAGCCTTGCCAGTCAGAAGTGAGCAAACCAACGAACTTTACCGACATCCAAAGAGTAGCATTGTGGCTGAGAATTTATATAAATAGCATACTGCATAAGAAACCCCTTGCACTTGCCTGTGGTCCCATCATACTTCTCTGGAAGTGACAAGCGAAATGAGCTTGAGAGTGCCAAGGCAACAATGGGTGTGACAGGGGTTGGTGGAGCGGCGGCTGCTGCGCAAGGATTTACAGGAGTAGTGAGTTGGTTGACTGCCTGGGTGAGTGCCTGTACTGACCGTACAAGATCCTCCGTCATTGTGGTAGGTTTTGTCCAATTGCTGGTGGTAAGTGACGAATAAAGGCAAGTAAACACAGGGAAAATGTAAAACACCTGAGGTGGAACTCGCCGAAGTATGTGGGGCATAAAGAGTCCGGGTGGAAACTAGAACGCGGGTGAAGATTCCCGCTGCGGTTGCGCGGAGAGGGCCACAGAGGCGCTGTTTGTGACACTGGGATCCAAGAACTCTTAGAATTTGTGTCAAATTTCAACATTTTCCCAGATACACCAGTCCTTGAAATCTAAAGGCCCAATTTTAAATTACCTTTTGGAAGTGTTTCAATCCCCCAGAAAAGCTTGATTTTGGTATTTTCATTTGATATTAAAAGAAGCACTAAAACAGTACTATTTTGGGGTGCCTGAAAACCCAGAAGTGCTACTTGTTTACTTAAACTAAAAAATCTCATAAAAGCACATATGTATGTGTACTTAAAGACAGACACTCAGCCTATTTAACTGATTCATTAGTTTATTAATTAAGAAAGTAGCATGGTAGTGAAACAACATACAGTGAAGAAAATTACATATTTATTTAAACCTCTAAGATTAGTGAAGAATCAATTGCTTTACTTCTATCTCATCACAAAATTCCTATATTTGACCATTTCACAAGATAAAAACAGCACAATGGAAATGAGATGTTATTTCATGCAGGAGAGCAGATTAGTGAAAAAAACAATATCCAATCTTTGAAGCTGCTTGTTATTCATACTGTGGCCCATCCAGGGGGGTAAGTTTCCTGCTGTGCATAAACAAATAAGGTAGGAAATTGATGGGGGCTGCACAGAGAGCCTAATGAAATGGCGAATTGCTCTGCCTCCTTTGAAGAACAGCAAGAAACCCTTAAGAAACACAAGGAGAAATGTGATTTCTCTCCTCCTTTTGCTCTTTCTTTTCTCTTTGTTCTTTCGTCCCTCCCTTCTTTGTCCCCCCAATTTCACCCTTTCTATCACTCATGTTCTGTCTCTCTCACGTACACACACATATACACATTCCCCCTCCCTATTTTTCTAATTTTCCTGAGGACAGAGCAGCTTGGCACATGACATTGATTTCCATCAGCGTTTGGAAATAACCTCGCTGTTGCCCAGGCAACACACATTTACCTTTTCTGTCTTTTTTGCATATTGGTGCGAGTTTTTCCATCAGTGAGGGAACGAATGTGGAACGGTGATGACAAATGTGCTCAGGTGGGGCAGTAAGCAGTAATGCATGTGTGTGTATATGTGTGTAAGTAATAAATGGTGATGCCCATGCAGCTCTAGCAGAGCGATGCTGCATGACTGGGGGAAGGTAAAGAAAGTGCTTGGGTATTGAGATGAATATTGTTCTGTGATAAAAGAGCAGGCTATAGGACCACTCTCATTCTCTTTTTTAACACATTTTAAATGCTGAAAACCATTTCTGCATTAGTTCCGAATAATTGTGGAGCAGTACATACAATCTATTCTTTACATTCTTATTTTGGGATCCTTATGTTTTAATTATATTAAAGCATACATTTTTACTCCTAAATGTTTTTACAACATACCAGCAATGTTCTTTTTGTAATATTTCGATACTAGAATTTACTCAATTGGTACAGTATGTGCTATTGTCATTGTTTGCATTATCTATTTATTTTTTGTATTATTTAGCTTTAGTTGAATTATATCTTATATTGAGATTGAGAAATTTAATAGGTTTACTTAAAAAAAAATTAAGGCAGCATTTATTTATTTATAAGTTTTTCATCTAATATAATTATTTTTATTTCCAATTTAAGAAAACTATTTTTCAGAATTTAATTTTAGTTCATAACAGTACTGCTGATTTCAGAAATAAAATAAGTAAGAAATCATAACTGAAATCATAACACACACCCTATTATACCTTTGCACAATCTGACATGTGCTTAATATTGAACTGGAAAGTAGGTGCTGGGTATCCGGCCAAAAGAGAACTGGCCCGAACTAAGCCTGGTTTTCTAAGCCTCTTTTTTCTCCATACTCTCACGGATGGGTTTTTGGTTCTTGCTGCTGTCGCCTCTGGCTTGTAGTTGGCTCTGTAGTTGGGGGCACCTAATTTCTAGTCTGGGCTGTCTGGAGTGGTTAGCAACTAGTAACATATATATTATGAACCTTTTCTCCCTCTTGTTTAGAAGTCAATATAATCCAGATGGATTGCCAGCCAAAAGTACAGGAGTGAAGTTGATAAGTAAGTGCATGTTTAAGATTTAAGTAAAAATGTTTTTATTTCATAAATTAATTTGCAGTAGCAAAAGAGTCCCCCTCCAGTAACCAAGTGCAGTGTACACAACTGTTCCCTGGAGTGCAAAATTGATCCTTAATGGGTAAAAAGTTAAAATGTATAATTTTGTAACTCCAACTAGGTTCAACTAGTCAAAGTGCAACCAAGAGGAAAATTATTTTTTTTATTGCTTGATTATAGTATCAGGTTTCACTTAAAGAGTCTAAAATATTCCATATCTGCATTTCACTCAGTGTCACATTTCCACATACAATTGGAATGAATATTAATGATTGGAGAAAAGGCTGCTCAGTCACAGAAATAAAGATTGGCATTGCCGATATTTTGGTAGAAAGCAATTTGCACCTGAACTGGGTTCTGTCTCTAATTTGCCCACACCATAAATGGGCTACCTTCTCAATGGGACATTGAATGGACTGATCAGTTAAAACTTTCATGATCAATGATATGCAGCACTGCACTTGGTATGAAAAAAAAAACAAGTAAGTTTCTACCATTTCAAGATTCAGTGTGGGGTTTGAGGAGTTTTTGTATGTGTTACAGTGTGTCTGAGGAATGAGAGCCCAAACTTTTGTTCAAAGTTCATTTTGCTATGAAGATTGAAGTCTCAAAATATCCTTATAAGACTTCAGCTTGGTCTACATAAACAAATTTGTTATTACCAAATTCATGAGGTGGGAAAAAGAACCCAACTTAGATGTGAATTGCTCCTGGAGGGAAACGTTATTGTGTTTTGGCCACTGCTCAAATGTATTCCCAGCAATCAGGTATTTGAGAAAGGGCAAATTTGCATAGCCACCATAGGAGAGTAAATCTGATCATATAAATGTAAATAAGAAAATATTTAAGTGTGTTTTCACATAAAAATAAGGTGAAAACTGCATATGCGTAGGCATGTGTGTGGTTGAGACAGACTTATTAAGGGGAGAAGGAAATAGAGTGTGTGAGAAAGATGAAGAGCTGCAGGGCACTGCAACTGTGAATCTGACAGCAGACTTAATTATCATTTCCCACTGTCTCATATAGGAAAACAAGACACTACACTCACCCCACAGGGGGCAGCAGAGATTTCATATCATTCTTGTTCATATGGTCGAATGATATTATGGCTGTAAAACGACTATATGTATAATTCAAAAACTCTGACACTTGGTGGCTGCTAAGTGAATTGCACACAACTACTTGTGCTCGCACATGTCCACAAGTAACATAGAAGAGAATGAAAGCAATTGAACGTTGCTATATTTTATACTCAGGGCAAAACAAGTTTAAAATACCTGTATAATGAACATTCAGTTGCCATTCATGCTGCTGGGAGTGGTGTTTAGATGAATATATGTGCTGCACGGTTTCCTCTCAATAATAAAACAAACACAAAAAAGTGACTGGTGAGAAAACAGCAGTTACGAAAACATCAGATCATAATGATAGGGATATGCACCAGCTGTGCAATTCACACAGACTTTATATCAACAAGTTAGATTATTGAAATCTCACTGTTACGATAATTTGATTATAAAGCATTATGTACTGAAGACTTTATAGATCTGACTACGTGAGACTTTATTTAGAAATCATTCCTTCTCTTTGTATGACACATTGATATTAGAATGGCTCTTCATTTCATGTGAGAGCTTCTCAGGAGTGTGCATATATGCCACATCCTTTTGATTTCTCAGCAAAAACATCCCAAGTTCTTCTTGCATTTTTCACCTTTTTTTTAAAAAAGCTTTGCAATATATTGTACGTTTGAAATAAAGAAACAAAAGTTCAGTACTCACACTACCACATTAAGCCATAATGCAGATGCAAACCGGTATGGGGCATTTAGTAACAGATGTGACTTTTATACACATGCCTTTCCCTCTTGTTAAGTCTAAACCCACTGAACAATCGTCTTTGTCAGACGTTGAAATGACATCCCCTGACAAGCCAGAATGAAAGTTTTTATGATTTATTTTTATGACGTCCTTTGGACGTCCAGTGACGTCACGATTGTTCAGCTTTTAATGAAAACCATTAACCAATTAACCATTTCAAGCATATTTATTACATCAATGTGAGTGCCTTTGAAAGTGATTAAAAACCATAGGTATTGTAAGGACAAGATTAGCTCAAATATTCAAATAAAAGTAATTCTATAGGGAATTTGAACAGAATCACTGTTTTACGGTGGCTCACCGAGTCGGTCTGCGATTCAGTGAACGAGCCGTATAACATCAACTCTGCTGGACC
>JAUCMT010000114.1:8184009-8202388 GCA_032357475.1 Enteromius thamalakanensis
TTGGGAGAACCAGGCTTAGTTGGGTCCAGTTCTCCTCTGGCCGGACGCCCAGCACCTAATTTCCAGTTCAATTTTAATTTTAAAATTAAATTACTACTGAATTTAAAATTCAATTACTACTGACTACAGCAAGGTCTTTTAGCTCAGTGGTTCCCAACGATGTTCCTGGAGGCCCCCCAACACTGCATGTTTTCTATGTCTCTTTAATCAAACAACACCTGGATTAGCTCATCAGATCATTAGTAGAGACTCCAACTTGTTGGGTGAAATTCAGCTTGTTAATCATTTTTATACAATCCTCAGACATATTTAGCTGACATTGCATTATTGTTTAATAGAGTAGATCTTTCTTGTTTGCAAAACATACTCCATATTCAATCCCAAGCATACCAATTTACAACCAGAACAAATCTGCACCTTGGAATTATAGGGTTCTATCTGCATTCTAAAAATATTGAGATACTGAGCTTCAAAGTTTTTGGATTCCATAGATTTTGTTTTGTTTTCTAAATAAAAATTCCTTAAATGTAACCCTAACTTAAAAAAAAAAAAAAAACAATTATTGAAAATGTGTTTTTGAACAATTTTTAACTATTTAATCTATTTCACGTCAAGCTTCCAGTGATACTAAAGGTTTAATTTGTACATAAGAAGAAAAAAGCAATGCATCTGTAATTGCACACTAAAATCTCTACTTACCCACTACCATGATGTTAAACTCGAAGCCTTGCTTCATGGCTTTCCTCCTCATCTGTTCCAAGATGGCATCAATGCCCACATAGCCAAACTCACTGTTTTTCTTCTCATTCTGTGCCACAGGCGTCTTTCCTACATCTGCCATATTGCCGTAAAAACTTGTAATGACCTCTGGCCCTAAAGAAATTATGTGATACAAAGAGAGAGACAGCGCATAAGCATTTTCATTGTATATGGCAACAATTGGTGTAAACATTTTTGCAGATGTAATTTTCAACTACACGATCAGTGTCACAGTTTTTTTGGTCATGCAAATTTTGCGTACTTCAGTCAATTACCTCATGTTTTGAATGTAATGGTATCTAAATTTAAAAGTCTTCTTACTGTTTGCAAGACATGTTAGTTATTTATGAGACAATATTGTATAAGTATGTTTTTGTAACTTTACTACCTCAGATTAACGAGACATATGTAAACATGTAAGCAATACCAACTCAAAATTTTAGCAAGCTCTTAAATCCTTAAACCTCTTTAATGTATCCTCAAATAATTAACTGATCACTGTATTTACCAAATCATACTAAAACGCCAAAACAAATCAAATATTAACCACAATCTTACCCAAAAAAAGGGTATTCAGTCTGCAAAGTCGTTGAATTTGATGATTCAGTAGCTTGAAAAATGTGTGACAGAAAGCAAGTGGCATATAAACTCAATGTGAAAGTGGGAGGGGACAAGATTGCTGCCTTTCCTTTTTTTAAAGACGAAATGTGGCTTCCTCTTTTCATAGAATGTCTAGACACTTGCACAAACTTCAAACAAAATTATATACGTACATTTTCCAGTGTTTTTTCTTAAATAAATAAATAAATAATTGAATATAATAAATACCATACTACATCCAGATGATAACACAAGGTGAATTTACTTAACAGCAAAAAAGCATAGGCATGTATAAACATAGCTTATCAGTTATGAAACACAATATTGCTTCATCAGTTGCCTGAGGTGGAAAATTTGTGACTTAACGAAAACATTCAATGCGGATGTTACAGATCTGTACATACCATTATTAAGTATAAAGAGAAGGACTCAACAGGAGACAAAACTGAGAATATAGCCGGATTTGAGGAACAATCTTATTTCAATAGGTTTTCAGGTACATTTTCATGTCTAAGGAGTCATGTTAAAATTATCAGTCAGTCAAAGGCAAAGTTGTTTTGCATATGTTCATCTGTAGCTGATGTACAGTATGACAGATTTAAGAAAACCGTTTCCTGTCAGTTACGCACACCATTTGGCAGCCTTTTCTGAGAAAACAGTCTAAAAACACTTTAAAACACAGTTAAAAAGACAACTACCAGCAGCCATGTTTTGGCTAGAGAATGTAATGTTTGCAAGTTGGGTTGTTTGCGTATCATCCCTATCCCCTTGTTAGTGGACACTTAAGAGAGCAGAGAATTTGTGTGTCAATATTTAATGCGTGTGTTAACATTTATTATTGTACTTGTCAAAGGAAGCAATGTAATTTCCTGATTATCTTCAGCTGGGATGTTCCTTAGTCAATGAAGGTCATAAATGTTTTTTTAATTGTTGTAAGCATGACTGTTGCAAATAAACTTTGATTGCCATTTTATATTTTAAAATGTTTTTACAATCTGCTAATATATAAAAACAAATATGTATAAATCCTTTTTTAACATAAAATGTGATTGTATGCAATGCAACTATCCCTTAATAAATTTGCTGATGCACACCATCCTGCTTAAAATGACCACATTTTTCACCTGAACAATCATCCTTTAAAATTCCTCACTCTAGATGTGCAATTTCATATCTAGAACAGATTAAGCAACCAGTTCAGAAAAAGAAGATCTTAATCTTAAATTTCAATTTAAACATGCACATTACCTTGCACACACACTGAATAGCTATGGTAGAAATAGCAGCGCATATTTTACTCATCAAAAATAAATTCAACTTGGAGGACATAAAGCATACTGGCCTAACATGAGGTAAAAAAGAAAAATAAAAGGTCCGCCTCCACATCAGACTCTTGACTCCAACACTCAATGATTAATGCAGTCTTTCAGTTTGTGTGGACATTTGGCAAAAACCCTTTAAGGACAATTAAAATTAAATATTGGGTCTAGGTAAAACTAGCCCATCAACGAGCTTCACCACTGAAGCCTAGAACTTTCCACTTGCCTCAGAGAAGTCTCATGGTTTACTGTGACCTACATTTTTCATATGTTAACCCAACAGTCAATCACATGTGAAATCCACACTTCGACCTTGAATGAACCACATTTTTTTAATACCAAAGTGGAATGTTATCCCTGTAACTTTAGCCAATTTGGAGCCATGAAGGCTGAGGTTCTATACCAAATCTTGAATTACAAAAGACTCGAAGTGTGAAAACACTGTGTGATCGTTGTGCACACACTGCATGTGTATTGAGACGCACATACTAAAAAGAATAAGAAAATCTACCATGTAAACAGCATGTTCAGAGTATGCAAAATAGCCATTGTCTAAGCAAGGACGAGACTACATTTTTGATGGCCTGGTGGCTGAAATGGATTGCGTGTGGGTATGTTAATTTTGGTTTAATAAGCAGACGCCATCGAGCGTTTGTGCCATTGATTACATGACTACCCTGCTGCCCCTTCTGCCAACACCTGCTGTGGGCCATCTGTTAAGAAACAAAATAAGGCATGAATAAGAAAGGGGGCAGTGACATGGGCACAGAGCCTATTCTTAAAAAAAAAAAATCCCCCTCAATTAGCCTAGTTCCACTTTTTGTTATGCTTGTGCTACATTTCATATCACATTAAAACAATAATGTAGGATTAAACATAGTTTTGTAGATGAAAAAAAATCTCTTTTCCAAGCGTAATATGCAGAGAAACTGTATAAACCTTTTGCTAGTTAGTAACTATCAACCAAATCAATTAAATTACACAAAGGAATCTAGAAAATAATAAATTAAAGATGTATTTCTCAACCAACAACAACAATAATAAAAAAAAAAAATGAAAAAAAAAAACATAAATCATAAAGTCTTATGGGCCTAAATAAACACACGTTCATGGTTTAATATGTGGTACAGCAAAAGCAAGATTTGCAAAAAAAGCTTGGTTTCATATAGACCATAGAAATGTGGGCCAGACAAAAAAACAAAACAAAACTACAACATAACCTTTAAAGCCAGAAGTAATGTGGTGATGGCCAGGATTTCCTAAGAGGATCAAACCCTGCTTATGGCACACGCAACTTAAAAGTTCTATGCATGATCCGCCCAATGTGTGCACTCTAATACACAGTTTTAAATACTAAAGCAAATACATTCTAAAAAGATGTAGCTTCAGTGGCAGTTTTCCTGTCTATCATGCAGAGTCTGTGGCCTATATTTTTTTACTAGCATGTGTCAGTGTTCTAACAAACAGGAAATAGGGGTTACCGCTGAAGTGTGTCCCTGCACACACATTGCAGACGAATTAACATGCACATTCAGCTATTGTAAATGTCACATTTATGTACTATATTACTATAATTTCCTGTCTTGGAATTTATGCAATTGCCTTATATTTCATATATTTATTTTGAAACATAACATTGCATGCTATACTCATAACATTAAATTACTGCATTACGTTACATTCATTCAAATTAATACACGTTTTTTTTTTTTTTTAAAGGCATCATAAGTGCAAAGAAAGTATGTCAGAAAGAACCAGTTCTGAATTATTTTGTTTAAATATAGGCTCTGTCCATCCTAAACAGAATGGCTGAACAGCTGACCATGCTTATAATTTTGTAGTATGTAGTCAAAGACCACGATATGCATTTCATCAGGTACATCTTGAAATATGAATGGGTTTGTCCTCTCTGAAAATTACAACATTTAGAACCACAGAATCCCCAACTACAGGCCAGTATTCCACTGGTCTCATTTTTCCAAAGAGTTCTCCAAGACATCAAGCACACTCTATCTCTGTTTCCAAAGTTTAACTTGGTTGATTTCCTGTTTTTACTTTAAGAACTCAAGAGGTTGAGTGTCCCCCTTCTGAAGCTGATCCAACCCTGTACAGAAACCATATATCCACAGAAAAGCAAGGCAAAAAGCAAGACTGAAAAAAGGCCATATAACAATTCATTCCTTACAGGCAACATGAAATTTAATTCTGTCTTCATTCTGAGCCAGAACAGTTGGGAATCTGCCCATTTTTAGTGGTCTGTGGTATATTGGCCCCTGTAACTGAACTGGTTTGGCAACAGACATTCAAAGGCAGGAGTAGGCCAAATAAAAAACGTTTGTACAACTAACAATTACTGTCAACAGCCAATGATGCCTACACGACATGACAGTTGCCCTAAATGTGTAGCTAAACGTGTCCTGGTTGCACTTGGCTGGAAATGTAAATGCTGCTAAAGCTGTTCTTAAAGAAAAGAATGAAGATAAAATTAAGAAAGATACAGCCTTATTTGCTGGGAAAATAAAAACTAAAAGTCTATACAACATATCAGGAAACTCTCAACATAGTGACCAAATTTATCATGGTTCAGTGACATTATGTGGCTACAAAAAATAACTAATTATAATAAGTGCAAGGGAAGTTAGGCAGAATTCTGAATTATCTGAAACACATGCCCCCATAAATGTACACCAATTAAAAATCCTCACAGCCAAGTATGATCTTTTCAGGTCGATAGAAATCATCAATTTATTACACTTATAAACGAATATATGAAATTATATGGCCCATTCATTACAGATGTAGACTGGTCTCAGCTAAAGCAGTTAGCCTGTCTGTGTTTTGATTAGTCAGAAAGCTCAGGATGCCATTTTTAGAGATTAGGAAGAACTTTGAGGAAGCAGTCATGAAGTATAATGTCTTGCTTTGACTGAAGCAGATATATGGAGCCTTGAGTTCCATGGATCATTTCTAGAAACTTTAATTTAAAGTGCCCCTTATGCCTTTTCAAATACGATCTTTCTGAAAGATGAATCTACAACTAAACCCCCTCCCCAACAACCACCATATACGGCGACAATGCTATCGTCCATCGCAATGTTTCACATTAGACATCGTACGATTCCAAATTGGTCGACATCGCCCAACCCTATTAATCACTCATTCTTTGTAGATTCATCTTTCGGAAGGGCATATAAAACAAATTTACTCTTACAGGATACAGCACCTTCTTGATATGATGAAATCCATGTGGAAATTGTACTGTTTGTGGATGGGCAAGTTGTTTACGACGTAGAACGTGGGCGGACATTATGCAAAGAGGTTACTTAGAGACGTGGATCCGTTACAGAAAAAGATAATAAAAGCTTTGTTCATCACCAGAACACAATCTAAAGTATTTTGGATGAAAACCAGGAGTCTTGTGACTGTTCCACTGAGTGCCAGACAATTTGCACTGTAAAGGTTGAGAAAAGTATTTATTAACAATATTAACAAGGTTTAGTAACTGATTAATGACAAAATTTTCATTTTGGGTTGGAGTAACCCTTTAAGTATAAAATCACCAGGCAACGTCCAGATCTTTGATAATTATTATCCAATCACAAAGCCTTCTGAAAATTTAAGAAATCACTAGTAATGGAGTGTTTCTACTTAGGACACCTGAAAATCCCATAGAGTTTCGCCATATCACTGTAAAAAGTCTGTGGATCCATAGACTAAAACAAGAGGCTTGTATTCCGAATTTTCTCTTTTTCATCTGTTTTCCGGTCTGTATGGACCTCACAATTCCTGTCAAAAGCCAAATGCAACTGTTAACTACACAGCCAACGTACACTGGTCTATTAGATGTGGTGAGGTGAACTCTGGTGTTCAACATCAAGAATGCTACTGGTGGACTCATCTTTCATTCTGCTCACCCATTGAGAATTTAACCTTTGCCATTACATGCCACAAGCAGATGGTGACGAAGGGTGTTAAAATGCTTTCTACAAAGTACCTTCTAGAAAAGAAATAGCCTGTATGAGTGCTGTAGTCAAACCCAAAAAGCCATGAAAAAAACCCACTGCAAATCTATTTGTGATCACTTACAAGAAAATCATCAACTTTACACCCTATAGAATGTCTACATCAAAAGCACTATGGAGGATGAACAGCTCTCTTTTAAATTGTATTTTTAATTAAAAAAAAAGTTATTGGTAGGCATTGAAACTGACATAAATTAGAGCTACTTCCGCTATTATTTTGTAAAATCTATCTCAAAATAGTAATAATTTGTTACTTAATCCTAAACTAGGAAAATTGGTTGATTCAGCCTGATCAATATCTTTCACTTAATATTCTGAATAACAAAATAAGAAACTGAAAAGAAATGTTGAGGCCTTGCACAAGTCTGAAACAGTTATACAACATCATTCTGCTATGGTATGGTGGTTGCAGAGATCCTCATTTTCCGCATGCACTCTTCTGTATATCATGCATTTTAATAACCAGCATCATTGTTCAACAACTTTTTTCTTGCATTTTTACACAGGTCATTGTGACTTGCAGTATCATATATCCATCTCTCAGTAAATCTATATCTGTCAAAAAGAAAAAAAGAAGATACATTACACTTTTGTTCCTAATTCATTTGTTTTGGTGGTATAATATGGCAAATGTCCTATATACTGTATGGTATGTAACCTTTCAGAAGATGTGGGACATTTGAATCATCCATATCAATTCTAACAGTACTCAACACTGAAATATAACCCATCTAATGTACCTAATAAAATAATTAGTGTCTAATAAAAGTCAATGGCCAACTAAATCATCAAAGGCATTTTTTCTATTTGGAGCATGACAAGCATTACATATAGATGCATTTACAAGATGTTAAAAATGGGTTCATGCTTCAAAAATTAAAGAAAACAGCTGCAGTAGAATAAAATATTTCAGAAAAAAAATCAGCTGTTCTACAGATGTGGTAGGATTTGCTGTGAAATGATTGGGTCGATGTATGAGGAAGTGGTGTTTATCTGAATAAGGAACTGCTAAACAGGTATCATATAACATTGTTGATGTAACTGGAGATGACAAAATTATTTGTAATTGGTTTATAACCATGCTCAAACTTAACTGAAAGATCCGTGATCTAGATAAATTGCTAACTGCTGTTACTGGAAAAAAAATGACTGGAAGCAATCTGACACTGACTGACAAATGGAATCAGAAGTTAAACAGAGGAACAGAGCAGATCTGTGCTGAATACAAACAGGTCAATTAGCTTCCATGTTAATGACAACAATTAAACAACAGGAACTGTATTGTCAAGCAACACAAACACATGAGAATGAACACAGGAAGTCATTCAAACAATGCTGATTGGATGTTTATAATCAACCCACAGAAAACATCTGAAGCTATGGCACACAATTTTGAACATTTGGGTCCAGTGTAAACTAATTAGAAGAACTGATTATCAAAATGCCTGATTTCTAGAAAATAAGAGCAGTGATGACACACACCCCACACAAAGAAATCGAGGGCCAGGAGGAGGAGAGAAAGGGAGGGGGTAGAAGAAAGTAGAAGGAGGGGTTCACTCAGCTTATCATCTGTTTCAATGCACAGACAAACCAGAAAAAGAGAGGTCTTAAAACAGTACAAAACTACACAAACGCTAGCCAAAATCTCCCCTTCTCTTCCTCTCTCATTTGCTTCCTTTCCTCACTGGCAAGAACACAGTGAGGACACCTGGGAAACTTGTGCATGCAGCAACACACACACACACACACGCACGTCACCCGCTCTGTAGCTCTGTGATAGCGCTACAGCCTATCTGAATGAGACTCTGGAAAGAGATGTAAAACTCATGCACAGAAAGTCTGTTTTAACAGAAGTAAACATGGAGAGCAGATAGTGACTCACCCTTCCTTTAGTAGCTCTTGCTGTCTTTCTTTATCTCTCTTTCTGTCCCTCTTTCTCTGTGCATGAGTCAGCCTGCAACACCAGCTGGACTCACAGCCACGCCCACTCCAGGGTCATGTGACCTCAGAACAGCCAAGCAGCACTCATCACCCATTCAAACAGGCTATAGTAGAATCTGTCATGGTGTGTGGCTCAGGTTTTGCATGCACTGTAGGGACCAAATGTCTCCACAAAAGTAGAATGATTTTGCCTAGTGTAGTTCGTGGAATGGTTAATAAACCAATGAGAGATACATGATGTCTTCAAAGACTTTGCGAGGATTAAATAAGTGGGGTAAATAGAAAACATCATTATCTCAGTATGAAAACAATGGAAGTCAAAAGGAAGTCCCCACCATGATGTAAAAATAAGCACTTAAAAGTGTATTGCCATGGGAAAGAGTACTTTAAATCTGCTCAACGCCAAATTACAGTAGGTTTCTTGTGCTTCTAATGCAAAAGTTTGTTTAAAAACATACAATTATGTAAAGACAGATGTCTTTGAATGTGCATAAGTATGTTTGTATGCATGTGTATACAAGTGCATATGCACGTGTGTGTCTGTATTTTTTGAACATGCAAGAAGGTAAACACGCAAAATGCAGGAAGTCATTAAACTGCACAAATCTTCAAAAGAATGAAGAAAAGCCAACTACCAGTGTTCAGTTGATTACAATGATTAAACTTAACAGTTCTTTTGCAACACACTGATGCAGTTTCTGAAAGCAACCACATCCAGTCACCTGCACCTATTGTGTAGCACAATATGACACAATATCACAGATATGATAAAATGGCATTTCTACACTGAATGAGACAACAATCATGTGTGCACAATTTTGTTCAGTTTTTGAAACCTGTTTTTAAAATCAATTTAAAAGAATGGAATCAGAAACTGAGTTTAATGAGAAAGAGATTTAGGGTACAAGAAGTAGCCTGTCAGGATATGTTAGCGTGTAATTCTGAATACATCTGAGAACATCTGCATTTTTATGTTACTCATGAACTCCTATAGGCTCATTGGAACCATAGACCAGAGAAAGACAAGGAGAGAGGGTGGGAGAGAGACTGCAGTCTACTTCCTGTAGTCATTTAGGGTTTCTCTGCTTATCTTAATTACACATATACATGAGAGATTGGTCCATAGAGGTTTCACAACATAACTTCCTGTCCATGATAACTACCATAAACATCTAACTGACCAGTTGTTCTTCACACATAGTCAGTCTATTTCTGAGATTCTAGGCTGGATTTATTTGTTGTTTTAGAGTGAATGTTTGTGTTGGTTTCCTCACAGGAAGTTATCAGAAAGCAAATGAAGGTTTATGCCCAGTAGCAAAATGAAGAAAAACCAGTCAGAGAGACAAAAGGACAGAGAGATAGAGAGAGTAGAGGAGGAAGTATATGCTGTGCAAGATTAGATATGATAGTGAGAGACATGCATTATAGTTACAGCATATTGAATTGATTCCACAGCTTTCTTAGTACTTAGGCAGTGAGGATGACTCATTCTTAAATTTAAGACCCTCTCTTATCTGAAAGAGGCTTGGGTTTTTTAATAACTTTCTGTCCCCTGGTGTTTTTCTGTCCTACTCAACCGAAGAACATTTAGTTTAAGGGTTGATATGTGGTTATAGTAAACATGTCACCTTAAAATGCCTTACAGGGTCTCAAGGGTACAATACAGTGATTATCCACAACAGGCATCGATTACTAGAAAGCATTTAAGTTTGGCTTTATTGGTTTAAACTAATTTACTCTGTGTCCAAATATACAAAGCTTTGAATTTACAAAGTTGCATGTTTCTCAGAGTACATTTTTTTACTCTTGAAACAACTCTTGAAAGTTATGAGTTTCAACAGCTGCAAGATCTGTTTGCTGTAAACACAATGGCTGCGTATGAATTCAAGCTGAAAAATACTGCCTCTACAGGCAGTAGGAAGGCAACAAAGCTTGTCTAAATCTTATGTCACATCCTGTACTGCAACACCTTCATCTTTTTTTTCATGTTTCCCTTGTATCATGTGTTTGATTCTGTGACAGCTGAACTAAAAAAAAAATAAATGCGATCTAAAAGTTGGTTTCCTTTATGTGTTAAATGCTTTTTTTTTTTGTTAGCAACAAATAATTTTTAATATTCAATTTTAAAAAACTATTTAATTAGCATTAATCAAATATTCCTTAGTTGCCATCAAAGCTCTCTCTATTTTGTTTGAGATCATTTTACTGCTTCAGAAATCTGTTCGAAATCATTGTCTTAAGGCAGCTTTGTTCGCAAATGCAGCCTGTGGATTTACTGCAACAAGGCAACTGCCTTTGGACACTGTCAATGTCTCCAGTTCCTTCCTTTACAACTGGCTGCTTACAAAATTACCTGTTTAAAGCCCCTGTTCAAAAGAAAAATAATTCAAAAGAGAAAAACAACCTTAGGTTTAATAATGTTCATTTATTAAAAAGGTTTCTCTGAGGAATAGTAACATACAGACATTTCATTGTACCCATGTTTGTTGCTAATTCATTCCAGTTGTGTGGTCACTTCCTACACTGCTTCTAATTCGGTTACAGTTACTCAGCCACAGATCCACATCTAAACTCCTATGAATCACCATATAAGTAGCAGTGTTGTTCATCTCATCTTTGGAATCAGTAGAGAATAGAACCTCCTAGAGCTGGATGAACCCTGCTGTTCAGTAATCTGAGGTTGACAGCAGTGAATCATGAGGTCATAATGTGCAGAACACAAAGGGAACATAAGGTAGGTTAAAGGTTACTTTGCACCCCACCACTGATTAAATCATTTCTCTTTCTCTCACTCCAACACACACACATCAAAGCTTTTCACTGGGGTCCACAGCAAACACACAATGAAGTCAGCCAACTGTGTCCAAGATTGTGGTTCAACTAACAGCCATAAATGATGTTGCTTGTTATCAAAGATGTACAAAGAAACCTTCAAAAAAACTTTGAAAAACTTCAATGCATTCAATGCAATGCATTTTATGTATCACTGTCAAACATATAACGTTAACTGATATCACTAGCCTTTGGCTTGACTGTTAAACAGCAAAAAGCTAATAATGTGTTCACTATCACAGACAGCTACTGATATAAAAAAGCTGCAAACTGATGGGACTAGTTACAAGTTTGAGGCAATAGGAAATAGGGGCTCAGCAATGATGTTGATTAATGTTGAATTTGCACATGGTTTATCTTTAAGCATATTAAAGACACCAGACAGACATGTAAACAATGGTAAAAATGTTAATTTCACCTCAGGGTAAATAATAAGTACATTATAATAATTATACATGGCATATTTACTAAACTATGAGGGTAATATAATAATAAGCAGCTTTATTAAATCAATTGGTCAAACATACATAAGTTATTGAGAAATTATGTGTATTTGTGAGCTGTACACATTTTAAAGTTACTTAATGTCAGGTTATATTGTACAACCTCTTAAAAGAGTAAAAAAATAAAGAAAGATTTTTATAAATTTTACAGTTTACTAGCATACAAATCAATGGCACAATGGCTGTTTATTAGTAGGCCTACATAGGAGGCACATACAGTAATAATGTCTTTTTCTGCATGACCATATTTTAGATCCCTACACAACTAACTGTTAAAAATCAGCAAATTAGAATTTAACTGAGGCAAAATTCATAGTTAATAGCTTATACAGAGAATAGAACCTTAAATTTATAATTTTTGTCTAATCTGGCCCCTTACATACGTAACTTTTTGTATTATAATTGTTTTTTAAAAGTGTTTTTTTTCTTATTATCTTTTAATTTTCTAGGACAGGAGGAGAGTTTAGGAAAACATCTTTGAATATAGTCAGTATTTAATATGGTGCTTAATACTTAATAGTATTTACTGCTTTTCTCATTAGTTCACGTAGTTCCGAGTTCAGCTCACTATTGTGACATCAAAATGGAGATTCTGACTATTTCTTCTGTTTGTGTGTTAGGAGTGAAAAGATCGAAAGCTACTTTCGTGACTTTCAACAGATATTGATGACAATTACTGAATTCACTTGCAGCATTCAGTATCCACAATGGCACAATTTCGCAATTTTGAGTGTTTTCCTCACTTCTTGCCCAGAAGGGAGACCCCTTTGAGGACACAGCAGTGTGTAGTGCAAGAATGGGCGGCAGTGTGTAGTGCAAGAATGGGTGGCACTACAGAAACTTCCAGAGACATCATTGGTGAAGGCGGCTGAGAATGAGTCCTTCGACTTCACTGCCAAAAAGCACAGGAGGAGACACCGCCAGGTAACTTTCCCTCGATGTTCTCTAGCTGTCTTCCATTTAGTTCATTAGTCCTCTGTGTATGTATACCCTGTCTGTTAGAGTTTAACCTTGTCCATGGATTAATGTTGTTCAATGTCTTACGTTGTTTGTATCATTAAAGAAAGCCTTTATTATTTATTCCATTGTTCGACTCCACTAATTCCGACAAACCACCGGACGTAACAGAATCCACAGACCTTTAAACATCTAGATGAAATGGGCAGCTGATCACCTTTGTGAGCTCCACCAAGGAGATAAGCCATTGGAGCAGTATGTGAAGGAGCTCTTGAGCATTTTCCATCTGGTGAGTTAGAGTGAGTCTTCTATTAATCTTTACTTTTGGATAGGACTCAAAGATGATTTGTTTTGTTTGATTCCTACCAGCGATATTTATAGACCTGTTATTAAGTTACTAAATGTAGAAACGGATTCCTCCCCATACTGCCCCAATGTGCTCACTCTTCTTCCGCCCATCTCCCTATGCCCATCCATCAGCCTATGCCCGTTGCAACCCGCTGCAAGAGCACCAGAAGCCTGAGCACCTGATCCGATTCCCCACACATTCCACTCCGCAATTACGGCCAGGAGTGCCGTCCCCTAACCTGGAGAATGACATATGGCCAGAAGAGGTGGTGTCTGTAAATGTGCTCTATTTATGGCAAGGAGAGCCGATCCCGAGTCCAGATCCTGATTTACAGCCAGGAGAGCCGATCCCGAGTCCAGTTCCTGATTTACCCTTGTCCGTGGATTAATGTTGTTCAGTTGTCTTACGTTGGTTGTATCATTAAAGAAAGCCTTTATCATTTTTTTTATTGTTCGAATCCACTGATTCCAACAAACCACCAGACGTGACATTATTTCACAAAAAAAGTCAGCAGTATATTTAACTGAAAATTTTACTAAATACTTATTATATTTTAATATATCTGTAAGTGATGTCATATTTATTTATGTTTAAATAAATTTTTTCTGAAACAAGTTATTACAACCACTGTGTAAATTAATATATTTCAACAATTTCGCTCATGTAAAAAACTGTATTATGTGCAATGTACATGTCTGCATACAATTTTTTTAAAGCTGAGTGTTGGATGAAGTTGGATTAAGTTTGGGCTCTGTTCTTAAACTAATTTAAAACATTTCTATATAGAGCAGAAGCTATGGAATATTTTTATATTTTTATATATTTTTTATATTATATATTTAATATATAAATAAAGTTAAAGTTTATTAACTTGGTTGTTGTTATTGTTGTTATTATTACTCACATTTAAAGTGGAGTAAATTTCTTTTTACAGGTCTGTTAGATTTTATTTTATTTTTATTATTTTTTATTATTTATTATTATTATTATAAATTATTATTATTTTATTTTATACAAAGTATAAACAAAAACTTATATAGCGAAAATACATTCTATATACCCCCCAAAAATTGTAGGGATCAATAAAATATGTAGAATAAGACAAAAGAGGAAAATTAAGTCAGTTGAGGCCCAAGATAAAGTCCTTTGGATGGAGCTGGTTTGCATTGTGATGGGAAATTTGTGCGACCCTTGACCTTCCCTTTCGCTATGTAAAGTAAACACACGTTTCCGGAAATGTTATCAAGAGAGGACTGTCATATTTCCAGTGACGCATTTCAACTTAACTTGTCTCAGAGACAGAGGGGTCTTTTGTCAACATTACACACATCTTTATCAAAAACAACATAAAAGAAACTAGAACTCAAGTTTTTTTGTGTCTGAACCTGACACAGAGTGCAAGTGGGTGTGCTTGTGGCAGATTTCCTCACTATGTTTGAAGCTGTTTACATTGTGCTTTTGACTCCAAATAGAGCCTGGAACAAACATTTTACATCAAAAAGGGCATTGCATGTGAAATCTTGAGAAATCTTCAGAAACTTAAAATGACAAATATTTAATGTAGGTTACACTTTATTTTGAAGTCTTCTTTAGAAATTCTACTAATTACAACTACTTTTTAAGAGTTTCATAGTTAGTGATAATAAATATTTTTGGTATTTTGCAATTAGTAGTTCTAATGATATTGTTTCTTATTGCTATAGTTGTGATGTGGACTTAACTATTTTCATAGAATAAAACTTGATTATTAAAACTTTATAAACATATTTATCATTTTTGTTATCGTTAGCTATCATCCCTGTGTTAGAGTCAGTAAGAAGTTCTTATAGTATAATGTATAGTGACACACAGTCAGTATATACAGAAAAGAAATAACTGCAATGTGCTTTCATGTAAGCAAATAAATGCTGACAGTTGAAGCGGTAACTATTTTTCTGTACTTGCCATTGCTTACATGCCTTGCTGGAAGTGAATTTAGAAAACAAAACATTTTACAAACATTTACAAACAATTACTGTAAAACCGCAGATTTATATTTGGATCAAGTACAACAGAAAGACGAAAAAGCAACAAATCTTCTTACTACTAGGTCTCAAATACCTTTCTATCTCAGATTCAGCTGTTGAGAAGAGAAAGGGTCAACACACACATAAACACACACAGGATGAGGCATGGAGCCAGTCTAAACACTCTGCAGAAGTCTAGATCACCAGCAGGAGGCGCTTAGTTGATGACCTATTTGTCACCATTTTGACAGCCCCTCTCTATTGTGCATTTGTGAGTTCTTTGCTTGGGTGATCTGAGTATGACCTCACTGAAGCTGAAGACACAGCTCTACTTCGATGTTACAGTCCCAAGAGTACAGCTTTTAAATTAAACCTCTGCAATAAGGGTGAGTCACATAATCTGCAGGAGGGACCCAGGGATTTGGCATATGTAGTTCAGAAACAGGTCAGAAAACCAAGTTTGGAACTTGTTAAAAAAAGAAAAGAAATGTCAGTTGCCCATTGAAGATAATTAACAATACATACAATTACAAATAGTTTAAGCGTTTCTCGATTTAAGCAGATCTGATGCAAATCTGAACTAAGTACAAAATACACCAGTACATGAGTAAATTTCAGATCAAGGGGAAACAATTGGAAGGAAGGACGTGAGACAATCTGGTGTGATGTCACTTCCTGTCAAAAAAAAAAAACAACAACCCTGAATGAACAGGAAGGAATTTAATCTGTCACACATTTACAACATAGCTAGCTGTTGCCTTCTGCCACAGTTCACTTAAATTCCAACTTTACTTTATATTTGTTTTAGGACAAACTACAAAATCCAGCTGTTAAATATTATTGTAATTGTTCAAAGTAACTCCCTTGCGGATAAGTGTGTAGTGTGTACTCAAGCACCTATAAAATAAAATTAAACAAAGTAACCCTAATGCAGGGCAGTTGTTTCACACAAACTATTCAGTTATGTTTACAATAAAGTGGTGTAGAATAACAAGGATAAGAAGTTCAAGAAGTGATAATTATATGAATTAGTGACATAGAGGCCAGGTTAGAACAAAATCACACATTAGCACTATAACTGCTATTTGCAATACCTGTGATGCTATTTTCACATTTGTTGATGGTGTCTTTTGTAACCGTGGGCTAATGTTTTTTAAAGCTTGAAAGTTTTTATTTGTGTTTGGGAAGATATGAGCGTAAATGAGTGATGGCAGTTTGTTTATTTATTTATTTAACCCATTTTGGATCATGCTCTTAAATTTCAAACCTGAAAAGTTAAACCTTCATCATTCCTGTCACGAGCCGCACCTCTGTGGCAGGTTCCGGTAAGCAACAGCGGGAACCCTCGCCTGAATACTAGTTCCTACCCGGACCCTTTTCGTTCACGTGCCTTGGACACTTCCGCAGCTAACTCCCGCCATTGCGTGGCCTTCTTAAGCCGCGTTCGGACGCTACTTCTTCGGGAAGTTTTAATTTGCCCCGCGATCATCTCTAAGCGTTTTCTGTTGGATTATTCTGTGTGTTTTTTGGACTGTTTCCTGGACTTTGTTTATCGCCGCCTGCCCCGAACTTCCGCCTGGACTATCGTTTCTGTTTCTGGATTATCCCTGCTATTGTTGTTTGCCTGTGTACTGATCTACGCCTGTTCTGACCATGTTTGTTATTAAAAGCCTGCTAATGGATCCTACCGACTCCTCTGATACATCACAATTCCTCTATTGCTGTATGTTTAATGTATTATTTTAACCACTCCAAAAAATATGACGAGGTGGCTAGTTTTAATTCATTCAATAAAATGTATTAATAAAAGATCCATTTAAAACTTCAGCAGCTAATATATATATTTCCAAACTCATAAAGTGTCATGTTTGATTACATGATTGATGATGTTACATTTCTTTCCTGAGTTACGTCTTCCACAATTTTGGTGAGTATCGCAAAGCATCGCATATGGACGTAAAGTATTTGACATGATCACCCTTGTTTAAAGCGCATGTATGAATGAAATTATTTATGAATTAACTCAGTCTGTGGTTGTTTACGCTTAGGGAAAAGTGTGCTTATGCGTTGTGATACTCATAACAATAATAATGGTTGAGGAAATAGTTATTTTTGTTTTTTACGCAAAAAAATATTTTTGTGTAGCATCGCAAAACTGAAGTTGAGCTTCTCACATCCTGTTTTAACCAAGTGGATTTGGGATCATTTCAGTTTAATGTATTTACCACTTGATCTTGGATCATTTCAGTTGTATTGCTGTCTATGGAGGTGTAAGATGTAGAAGTTTAATTGTTGAACATTTAATCCCTCCGGGAGAGCATGATGCAGAGACAGCTTGTCTTGTCCGGCGTGAGAATGTTTAACAAAAGGGTTCTTGGGGGAAGCAGGCAAGCCGTAAAAGGCAAGACTGATACACTGTTCACAGATGGCCAGAGGCTAATCTGGAATCTAGATTGAAGTGACCGCCTCATTGTCTTTTGCACCTTCATTTACGACCCTCTACCCCTCCAGTTCCTGAGCCCCTCACCCCTCCTTCTTACATTCTCTTTCTCAAGGATCATGGAAAACCACCTAACCCAAAATGTATCATTTTATGAAAATATGAGTTTTTCACTATCATGTCTGGTGTCAAAAGAAAGGTTTAAACTTGAATTTTACATTGAACTCAATTTCTCAGCAGACACTTATTTTTGAAAAGATTAAAACTCTGTTAAAGAATTAGGCTTCATAACAAGACAGGGGCGTTTTCTTCCTTTTGGCCAAACAGCTGCCACCTAGCAACTCTGGGGTGTTTACGACCAAAGGTTTTGGGTGTGTGTGTGTGTTCTGATATTTAAGGAAGGTTTGAGGAAAATTCTGGAGGTTTTTCTGATACACAGATGCCTCCTCTTTGCTTGTATCTTCCATACAACAAAGTGTCTCAACCCAGGTATGCTTTAAATTTCTAAAGGAATGAATTGGCTAATGTATACAATTTATTTTAAGTTGGAACCAAATGCAATTCTTTTAAATGGAAGTGAATTAAATTGAATTGGACTTTACAAATGTTTAAATTATATAAATTAATATTCTCTCTTGAATTATCAAAATT
>JAUCMT010000114.1:8204127-8214846 GCA_032357475.1 Enteromius thamalakanensis
CGGCGATATTTTTTTTATCGCGCGATAAGAGTCTCGCGTTAACGCAGCGCGTTAACGCCGATAACGGCCCACCACTATTATTATTATTATTAATAAAACAAAGGAGGACAAAAACATAAATGTTCCTGGTTTCATGCTGTCTGGTAAGAGTCTTATAGTGAGTGATAGAGTAAAATATCCTGGACATTTTATTATTGAACCCTTGACAGATGATGAGGATATAAAGAGGCAATGTCATATGATGTACACACAGGCTAATGCACTTTTATGGAAGTCACACTGTTTAAAGCACTTGGCTCTTTCAAGCTTGGTAATGCCTGTGGATAGTGTCCATTATTTTGAAGCAAATCAGATATATCCACAATACTTTGACATAAAAATAACGTATATGCCTTCAGGGTATTATCACATATCCTCTGAAGCAGACTGATGGGTTTTTGTAACAAAAATATTTTTTATTTTAAAATGATAACATAAATAACTAATTGACTGACTGAGCGCTGAGTTCCTTCTTCTTCTTTTTATTTTAATAGAGGTTGGCATACAACTGTGACAACCTATGACGTAAGTTGTCACAGGTCAGCCAAGAAGCTAGAACTCTGCACTCTAGCCAGCATGTTGTGGTAACGCATCGTGAAGCTGTACTTCATGCCAAAAGCCAGCCTCACTGAGTCAGTAAGTCAGTTATTTACATTATAATTTTTAAAACTATAAATATTTTTTCATCGAATCTGATTCATAGGACATGTGATAACCCGCCAAAGGCATATAGGTTATTTTTATGTTCTAGCACTTGCAGATATACCTGATTTATGAAGCTTCAAAATAATGGACAATATCCGCATTACCAAGCTTGGAAGAGCCAAGATAAATTTGTAAAAATCTCAGACTGTGTTTGTCTGAAAGAAGAAAGTCAAATACACCTACTGTAGGATGGCTTCAGGGTGAGTAAAATGTGGGATAATATTAATTTTTGGGTGAACAATTCCTTTAAATAGTGTACACAAGGATGGCAAGATGTTCCATAGATTTGAATTGCAACATTTTCATTGGAACTGCTAAAATATTTCACCATTTACTTTACTCAGTGCGCAACAACTCTGTACTGACTACAGGCTTGCAAATGCACAGACTGCAGGCATTGAAACTCAGGCTTTGAAAAATACAATTACCTAAGAAGTGGCTAAATAAGACTCCAGAGGATGTAAGAGACCATAAAAATCACATAAACAGTAACATTTAGTTTACCAGTCTGATTTTACAGCCTAACTTTACAGTGTTTAGAACTGGCAAACTATTACATCAGATTTTCAGGAAAACCCGGAACACACACACAAAGGGTTGTCGGAAGCTTAGCAATGCTCATGCTGAAGACAGGTGACCTTGGTGTATTTTGTTTTTCTTCAAAATCCTAATGATGAACCAAGAATCATAAACTTTTCTTAGTCACAGTGCTTATTTTCTGCAATTATCCAAAAGCCACTGGAAACATTCTGTTGGGTTATTATCAAGGGAAACACAGTGATGCTAACTTCTGGGCTGTGGGCTGGCCTGCAAAAATACAACATCAATGCAGTGCTCTATACTTGATACATGCAGACATTTAATTAACAATCTATTATAGCAACGACCTCCGTGTGAGCTCCTGTGACATCATAACCATATTACAACCATGAAAGGGACTGCAAATACATCATACTCAGACATGGTAAGCTGATTTTAGGTTGCACACCTGTTGTAACCTCTAGTAATAACATTACTTGATTTGAAACCACAAGGTTAGTTCTACCTTCCATAAAAGTGCATATAAATTTAGAAATAAATAGAAAGCACCTATATTATACCAAATATAAATACAACCGACAGCATATTCATCAAATTTAATGTTGCTTAAATAAAACAGTCTTCATTATAACAATTTTTAACTTTAAATGAAGTCTGGCATAAATAGCTCCCTTTACAGTTTGTTATAGTTTCGACTACAAATACCATTAAGTTTGCAGACACTCTGGTACAGCTGCACTGACTTAAATATGACCACTTCCCTTTTCATTTAGAAAAGTTCTCCTCTACCTCAGGTCCTTTGTGATCCTGAGATACCACAGTATGTTTATGTCTCAGTACGAAGGCTGTCTGAAACACAGCTGGACTAAAAGGCTCCAGTCCAGACAGTGTAAGAAGCCTGTGGCTGCCTTGCAGCTTTCTTCCACTCATGGCTCATTTGCATCTTGTTAATTTCTCATTGACAGTAAGGGCCAAAACGTAACGGCTCGTTCAAAATGTCAGAGTCAGTTTAAGTTCTATGTCCAGCTGAGATCAAACACAGAACAGAATGCCTTGAACCTCAGGCTAAGGGGGAAGAGGCTCAGAAAGTCGGAATCACATGAAGCAGAAGAGTAGAAGAAATCCTCTCAATAATGACACACATTTGCGTGTTAAACAGTGCTTGATCATCCTTTAAAGCAAGAGATGAGATTAAAGATAATAGAATACAACCACAGACCAGAGCACCTCAGGACAGACCACCAAAGAAAAGACCACTAACAAAATAACATGTGTGGGACACTTAAAAAAAAAACATTGAATGCATGAATTTTATTTAATTTATTTTTAAATCAGAAGACAATTGATCAGCTGTATGGTTTTCCAAGAGCTTCATTCCTCTATTCTGGGAAAAAAAACACTTAAATAATTGGATTGTACTTACTATGCCCGTCAGAACTAGGGGATTTCCGTCCAACGTGATTAGGTGATGGACACCTTGTTGTAACTGGTGGATGGTGAAGGCTGTCATGACCTCTGGTGTCTGTTGATTTGGTGACACTGATTTCAGGCTTTCTTGCTGATCCATCTGCAGGGCTTGGTGGCTCGCTTTTCCTGAAGGTGGTCTCTGGGAGTTTTGCACTGGCATGGGGAACAATGGTAGATGCTGCACGTGTAATGGGGGCAATGGTCTCCAGTGTCTTACTAAAGGTGACCGAGTGCTTCTGTGTCTCAGGCGTCTTACTGTGGCTCAAGACATCTGGCCTCTTCAGCCCAAACCGAGCCGTGCCTGGACTAGGACACAATAACATTTTATATAGATTATTTAGGTTATAGATTTATAGATCTATAACCTAAATAAATACTGATTTCTAGTATTAATTTCTGATCTCAGACTAGACTATGTACTAGAACAGACTATGTAAAGTCTGACTTAAACAAAAATTAAGCTTATAAAAAGTCGCCATGAATATCCACCCCTAAACCCAAACCAGCAAGAGTTCTACAAAACTGTACAAAGGAGATTGTAAAATACTTAAGTTAAACGGTTACATATAAAAACAAAATTTAAATCAAAATCATGCTGTTTTACTTAGTATCAGCATGGCTGATACCACGTTTATATTGAAATATTACATCAATATTTGTTTTTCAAAATTTTTTTATCCACCAGCAAACATAGTTTTGAAGGAACAAATCCAAGCAGAATCAAAATCATTATGTGTCTCAGAGTAGACTACAGTTGTGACAGCAGTGTTCAAATGAATCAGTGTCAGGATCACGGGTGTTTTCTCATATTTGTTTTCATTTTCTCCTAAGCACATGGTTAGGCTGTCATTTGCCTCATGATTCTCCGCCTCCTTGTTCATTCTATTAAGCGCTTCTGCCCGCACCTGCTCCTAATCTTAGGCTCATCAACTTCTCCTTATCTTCCCTTGTGTCTATTGTCTTTTATCAGTTTGTGATGCCCTATCGGGGTAGCTACTGTACGGCTACTCTGGCTGGTCCAGTCCTGTGGCATGTCTGTATTTTGTCTGTGTGTGGAAGGATGTTTAACCATCTCTTGCCTGTTCAGGATCCCTGTTGCTGAAATGCTTGACTGATTTCTTGTCGCCTGCTCATGTTGTGCCGCTGTTGGGACTCGGCCGCTTTCTTTACTGGCTCAATCACAATTGCCGAGCTCAAAGCGCAGGGCTGAGAAAGAACGAATTCCTGTGCTGTCCGATCTGGCCACGGACACTATCTGCCTGCAGCTTGCTGAGATTTAGTTTGTCTTTTGATTTAGTTTTTCCCTTTTTGAGTCTGCTGCTTAAATAAACACTTTGTTTGCACCTGCATCTGAATCCTGATCTCATCCCTGACAATCAGTGTTTTTGAACATATTGATTAAGTGCATGATTTAGTGACACACAAAAAGAAACCGACTGCTGTAAAATGCATATTTCAGTCCAACAACAAATCCATCTCATCCTTAATGAAAATTAGTTGGGGTGCAATCAGGGGTTGTTGCTTTAAATCTTGAGAAAACATCTTGATTTGCAAGGCCAATGCACTTTCATGTTCTGACTTTTGAGCAATACTACAGCCAATATTATCTGCTAAGAGACGAGTCTTATTTTATTCTGTTTGTGAACTACAGAGCTTACTATTCATTTCTCTTTTTACCACACAGCAAGACCCCACAGCTGGAATCTAGTTACTGAAAGGAAGATTGTGTCTATACATGTGTTTATACCTGGGAGAACCATTGTTGTTTGATGAGATGTCAAAGCCTAGCTCTGTCCTACGTGACACCGGTTCAGGGGTTCGAGCTTTGGGCCTTAAGGTGTCAGGGGGCTTGGTACCATTTGAGCCCAGCTCATAATACCGTCCGCTGGGCGGGGACATTGCCGAACGCTGAACATTGGATGGTGCTCGCCGTGTGTGAGGTGATGAAGAGTGCGAGGAAGAGTCCACATCTTCTACTTCAAATGAACGTTTCAGGGCTGCAGAAAAAGGACAAATTAGAAAACCTTCAGCTTGGAATTTATTGTGTTAAATTCTTAGATTTATAGTTTGATGTACTTTTTGTTAATACATGTAGATCTAAATGTAGATCTAATCCTCACATTCTAGAGAAGAATTTTAGGCTTAAAATACAAATTATGTAAATAATACAAAAGAAGCCATTCATTTGTACTCAACCTAACAATTATATTTTATAGTGTTAGCAAAGTAATGGAAGGCTAAGGGCATCCAGACTGTGAGGCACATCGCCCAAACCCACAGCAAATATTTTGCAGATGGTAAAAGTAACATTGTAACCAGGGTGCACTTATCAGCCCAGAAGGGTTATGAAACACCATTTTATGCTATAATGATTTTTCAGCAGGGTGGAGCAGCCAAATTCAGTGCTCTGGCCAAAGACTAGGCCTAAAACAGCAACTGTGTGTACAGAAATACACTTTATTAGATCAGTGACTGTAAATGTATGCAAAATATTGTACAGATGCAATATAAGCAGAAATAACAAGCACAATATAGTTTATCTTTGAAAAAATTACTTGGTAGTTAAAATTTTCTCAGATGGTCCAGATGATTTGCCTGGCTAAAATGTGGAAGCTTTGACGGAACAAAAATTATTAACTTTACCACACCTGGCAATAGCAAATAAGTGAGGATAACAGTCCAAACATCCAAACAGGCCAACATGTACATTCTCTGCTTTTAGAAATTGTTTTAATTTTATTGTCTTATTCAGAAAATAAACCATAAGCATCTGCCTCATAAACCTAAAACACGAAACAATCTCATATCAAGCCATGACTCATGTCACATAAGTAACATGGCCTGTTGTAAAGTGTGCTGTTTGTTCATGCTTGTCTGAATGCAGATGTCCTGTTTGGTAGCAGTGCCAGCATCGCTGATGGAGTGTTAAAGGTCACAGAATGTCCAGAGGAGCTACCCTGGTTCTGTCATTTAATTAAGCATTTTAGTAGATCTTCTAAGACATGAAGAATGAACTGGTGGCCAGAGGCTTTAATGCTCAAAAGTTATAAGTGTAACAAAAGCAGCAATGCTATTATTATTTGTTCTTTCCTCTTTAATTTGTTATTGCCTGTACCAACACCTCCTGACAGTTAAATCAAATTCATTATGGACTGCAATCCAGTTCACTTAGACAGGACAACTGAACACTTTTCACTTCCGTAGAGCTCTCTTTATTCTTAAGTCATGAATTGCAAATTTATGAAATTCAGTTTCAACCATATTCAAATTTAAAATTATAAGTCTAATTTATAAGAATATTTATCTATTCATCACATTAAAATAGTTGCCTTACCAAATTCCTATTTTCTTACATGGTGGTAATGGGATTCTATACAAACCAGTCTCATTATTATACAATATTTTATTGAGGTATAGTAATGTGACATTTGTCTGTTTGTGGATGTATGTTAGAAGGCATAGTTTCAGTTTATATGCTACTTTTATATGCTAGCTAAAAACTAGCTAGTGACAAAATACAGGTCTAATACCCTCATCTCACAAGAACATATGATGTGCATTATGGATGCTGTTACGTACCAATTACAATCAGTTATTTGAATGGAAAATTTTAAGCAAAATGTAAGACAGAGCTAAAACTCCTCAACTGACATTTATTTTGCCCTTCTAATTTAATGGCATCCAAAAAAAATGGTTAAACTCAAGATTTGCTTAAAGACAGCTACATTTTCTCACACTAACAGCTTGACTGTAAAGTTAATAGCAGTCTGTCATAAACTTTAACAATTGAATAAAATCTTAACTGCTCATTTAAGTATCTTATTTACTTCCAGTGTATGTTTTTATAATCAAATCTGGATATGTGAACATGGTCAGTATAAAAAATACAGTCTAAAAGAGATCACAAGCATGTCCAAACCACCCTGCCACTGGATTCGAAATCCCACCACCCAGTTGTTTATGACTTGGAAGAAAATACAATCTGTCTTAAGATGGGCCAGATATTCCAGACAAAAACTTTCCCAGATACATGAACATGAGTTTGCCAAAGTGCAAGAGTCACAGTGCTTTGAAAGTCCCTGAAAGAGATTCTCACAAACATTTAAGAATTAACAAAACCCAAACATTAGCCTGTATTATATCTAGCAGATTATTGTGTTTGTCACTTAGCCTGCACTAATAGTCTGCCATAATTTGTGTTTTCTTCATGCAACTACTTTATGCTCATGTGAATAACTTACAGTTTCTGAGAAAAACAATTTGTTTAACAGCTTCAGTTGGAAAAATGAGAGAACATGATATTCCATGATATTCATCTTCTGTTTTGCAAAGTCATAATCACAAAAGTCTTTTTATTACAAGTCACAATAAACATTCATCTGTAACTCTATATTCACCTTTACTCTTGTATTTAATCTAGACTTTCATTATAAAAATTATTATAACATTAAAAAAAATAAACTTTTGGAAACCTGCTCAGACAGCTGTTTGCGTACTAAAACAATTTGATTTTAATGTTATTTGTTTCAGTGCTGTATCTACAGCTGTTTGGCTGGGCCAAGTATAGCCCAAGAGCTCCTTTTGGCTTCAGTTTTTGAAGAAATGCCAGCATGCTTTTGAGGGATTATGGGAGCACTCTGTTTGTCCATCCCACGCACCTGGAATTAAAGTAAAAACTGAGAAAAAAAATAGGAAACACAAAGAAATCTATGCCAGAATAACACGAGAGCCTGTAGTTGTTCAGAGATATCCTATAATAAACCTCCATTATAATCTACAGTTCTCAGAAGCAACTGCTCTTAAACCAGTTCAGATATTCTCAGAAGTAAATGCCAGGCTGAACTAAGTCTGATCCATCAGACATATGCTACACACAAACAGATATAATGGGACAGAGAAAGGGAAATGTTTGGATACCTACTGTATATTCAGTTTCCAAAGGGAGAAAATATAAATAGATTGAAAGCTACATTATACATTCAAAATCTGATATAAACCCCATCCAGGTGTGCGTTACAAGTGAAATATTTCTTTGTGCTCACTGCATAAAACAAGTCACCCATCAAAAGAAATTCTAAATTTGAGACCTCAAAAAAAAAAAAACACCACTAGACACTCACCAGACATAAAATAAAGTAAGCATAAACAAGCAATCATATTGTTTAACTAATGAATATCTAAATACATCTACATTGTTAAAAAAAGTTAAACTTTTGAAATCACATGACCTGAAGACTCTAAGCCTCTCCCGAGCAGCGCATAATCATTCAATTTAGAACCAGACCAGCATATGTTAAAGCAGCCAACCTTCATTGGAGCTTTATTTTTCTTGGCTTTCTAACAAGGCCTCTGTGTTGAGGTTCATGGCAGCTTGGTAGACCATACATTAAGATAGATATACTTATATTTCCCGTCCCTTCATATAACTAAAAGAAGCATTATCTTTTGTATTTGCTTTCTTCCTCAGAAAAGGGCTTAATGAATTTAGAAGCCAAGAACAAAAAGGCCATAATTTGAAGAAAAAAAAATATTTAAAAAAAATAATAATAAAAATGTTGCCAACCTAAAAGATCAAAAAAACTTTTGAAACCAAAGGGGTCATGCCATAAAAGCATGCAAAGCTGCAATTTTGTACAATTTACTAGAACTTAAAAAAATTACAAATCACTAGCTGGAGTGCCTGTGAGCTTCACTAGTGGCCACGTTACCCAGGACTCCATATCCCATATTCCTTTGCCCAGACTCATCAGATTTACCATTTCATAGCTGCCTCATATTAAAAGGACTATAAGAATAACACATCCCCCTCCTTACTGGTGATTGAATGTTGTGGACACTTAATTTCCAGTGATATCATTGATTTGATTGCACAAATACAACACTGAACAAAATTATAAATGCAACCCTTTTGATCTAAGGCTTTTTCTATATACACAATAGGCCTATTTCTCTCAAATATTATTCACAAATCTATCTAAATCTGTGTTAGTAAGCACTTTTCCTTTGGAGAGACAATCCATCCAAGTCACAGGCATGGCATATCAAGATGGTGTTTAGACAGTATGATTATAGCACAGGTGTGCCTTAGGCTGGCCACAATAAAAGGCCACTTTAAAAAGTGCAGTTTTATCACACAGCACAATGCTACAGATGTTGCAGGTTTTGAGGGAGCATGCAAATGGAATTTGCAAATTATCTGGGTTTCGACCTGACTGCAATTTGTCTTAGCAACTGACTTGAGCAAGCAAATGCTCACTTTGACGTGGCGTCTAGCACTTTGGAGAGGTGTTCTCTTCATGCATAAATACTGGTTTTCACTGTACTGGGCAAATGGCAGACAGTGTATGGCGTTGTGTGGAAGCTGAAAACATCCCAGTTCTTGCATGGCCAGCATTCTTACTGGATAAGACACCCATTGAGCATGAGAATCAATGTATACGACAGCATGTTCGAATTCCTGCCAATATCCAGCCATTGAAGAGGAGTGGACCAACATTCCACAGGCCACAATTAACTACCGGATCAACTCTATTGCACTGTGTGAGGCAAATGGTTGTCACGCCAGAATACTGACTGGTTTTTGAACTTTCTTGAAAGCTCCTAAAAAATGGGGGCAAAGGTGTTGCATTTATAATTTTGTTCAGTGTATTTAAACTGAATTGAGCTTGATGATGACATCACATAATTCAATAAGTAAATGTTCATGTACATAACTGACACACTATCTTCCTATTAGATACTGTGAAGTTGCAAAAATCTTTATTGTTAACAGCATTATATAAATAAAGGTGACTTACTTGTTGATTAGCTCCTCCAAACAGCCCAGTTCATAAAATTGCTGTTCATAAACAGCCCGTTCATAAAATTGCTACCAACCCAGAGACTTACCACAAGATGGCTACCAACTGAGAGTCCACCCAATAAATGACCACTATTCCAGAGTCTTGTCCCACCATGGCCTCCATTCTAGGGTCTCATCCTGTAATGGCTACTGTTTAAAAGTCTCATCAAGTCACAGCTCATCTTCCAGAACCTTTTCTCAGCTGATCTTACAGAGCCTTGCCACTCCAGTTTTGCAGAGCATTGTGAATGTTGCATTTGAAGACACAAAGTCAGTCCCAAGGCATTCAAGTCTGGCATCCAGTGTAAAGGACCCTCAGCTGGTGACAGTGCAACCTGCTGGCATTCCAGAAGGCACTACGCATACTCCACACTTACAGTACGAGGCATGCAGACTTCACACTCAAAAGCCATGCAGACTCTATGCTCCCTAGCACTGCTCTAAAGACATGATTTCCATTCTCTTAAGCACAGCAATTTCAACATTCTCAAGTGACAAGATTTTTAACGTTAGCAAGCCTACCAGTGGGCTACTCACTCCTGTTCCCTAGGCACATTGCCAGTCTCAGAAATAAACAATGTACTCTTTGTCCTGCTAGTTTTGGCTATGCCCATTCTCTTTGTTTGGGTTGCACACAACACTATAGGTTCCACAAAGGTGTTCAACTGCAGAACCTCTGGAGGTGATGGCATCTGCTGTAGAACGGGGGTGTTTGCTCCACCATGGTGGTCTTTAGTTCCACTCTAGTGGTCATCCACTCATACCTGGTATTCTTCAGCTCCACCCTGGTGCGCTTCTGTTCTATCTGCCCCGCACTGATGGTCTTCGGCTCCAAATGTCCCATCTTGGGGTGCATTTCCCAAAGGCATAGTTAGTCTACTATGGTCGAAAAATCCGTTGTTACCAGCATAGTTCAACGATTCGGTGTTTCCCGAAAGCATAGTTCAAACGAACATTCGCAGTCAACTACACAAACGTACGTGGTTTGAACTACAGAACTGGACCTGTGGTTAGAAGCCTACTTTCTAGTTAGTATGATATATGGGCTTTAATAAATATGCTCTTGGGCACAAGAAGCAAACTAACATGCATTACTATATTTATCTTCCATTCTATCTAAATATAAA
>JAUCMT010000114.1:8224294-8245651 GCA_032357475.1 Enteromius thamalakanensis
AAATTTAACCACAAAATTATGCTCTGCAACAAAACTGTTGCAAGTACAGTTATTTCCATTGTTTATGCTTATGTTGGGTATATATATTGACAGTATATTGTAAATTGCCAGTGTAAATGTACTTAAAAAAGCAGCCGCACATATTATAAAATGTACTGCCAGGAGGGAGTCTCGCCAGGGGAGCAATTTAGTGTAGAACCGCCACTGTCCATAAGACTCAGTCTATCAATTAACATCTTGTGAAAGATAAATCTTCTTCTGACAACACCTATTAACTGAGATGATCCACTGGTGAACAAATGATTTAACGCAAAAAAAAAAAATAAATTCTGAGAAAAAAAAAACTGCATGGCCTGACTTTAAGTAGATTTTTAGCTACATAAAATGTTTGTTACAGTAGGTGAAATATTTATTAAAAGCAGTGGCAATCAGCCCATAGTCTTCATGTCATTAATCATGACAAGGTAGCATAGAACTTTGATTAGTGTGTGTAAGGATACATGACCTTCTCTCCATTTCCAAGAGTAAAAAAATGCCTTGGAGCACTCCACCACACTTATTATTATTCCTTCTGGGTCACTGATGACGCAGTCAAAATAAGCCTATAATAATCAGTTTGCAGAAATAATTAGCTTTTTTAAAAAATATATATATTTCTTTCACTCAGATATGTTATTTATGTAAATCATCTTACAATGTACAAGACACGCCACCAATCAGTGATTCACTACTACTAAAGAAAAAAATGCATTAAATAATAAAGTAATTTTTTTAGAAACGCAGCAGCAGAGATTCAATTGTAAAGTATGTTTCTTTAAAAATATATATTGGGCAAAATCCCAGCAGTGTGCCTCATACATTTCCATTTAATGGATCATAAAACCAATTTAAAAAAATGATGCAGGTGATAATGTCTGGGTTACTACTGTAACTTGATTCAATGTAGTGACACTAGGGTTTGCACTTAAAAGTCCAGTGAAAAGTGATGTGAAGTGAAGTGGAGTTTGCACGCTACTCCCGCGGACATGCAGGTATAAAAGAACTTGCTTGCTCCATTCATTTAGGGTTATTGCTGAGGAACAAAGAAAATGTCTGGATATTCTTGTCTAAAAAGCGCAGTTGCAGCCCTCAACTAATTTGTTTATGTTGTCATGTTTTGTTTTGGCCTGAAGCACCACCCTCCATCTATCTCCCATTCACGAAGTCAGTAGTGTTTCGGCATCCAGGTTAGCTGCTTGGCAGAAAATACAGTGCATTTTATTTAATTCATTGTCATGTGCGTTTGTTCCTGTTGGTGTCGTCAATCATGGCAACCTGAGTCGAGTCTGAAAAGGAGGGGCCGGGTGAAAAAACCCTCTCCAATATTTTGAATTTGGACTGCAATACCTAGTTTAACCACAAGATGTAAATTCTACATACCGTTCCTTTAAAGATTGTATCTATGCAGGAAAGCTTGTACAGCTTGTAACATTCCAAAGAGAAAGGAAAACATGAAATCTCATCAGATGACCCCTAAAAAAATAATTAATAAAACATATCCCTTACCAAAAATAGAACTGAATGCCAGGATGTCTGTGAATGACAACCTAGGACACAGGTTACCATGGCAGCCAGGACAACAGGACTCCACCTGGGACAGCTTTATGTTCCTCTGTCGAGGTTTTTGGACTCTTACTTTGAAATGTTGCGTGTGTTTCATTGTGTCATGTTCCCTTCTGTTTCAGTGCTTCCCTTGTTCTACCCCTGCCCCATCGTTAGTTTCCTTAGGGATTAATCAGCTCCACCCCTTGTTAACACTTGATTGTGTTTGTTCATCTATCCACCGAGTATTAATGTTTCCCTGTATGAGGATTATTCTCTTTGTCTTTGCCCTTTGGATATTCGCCATAGTACACTACTCAGAATTGCAGGACATAAATTTTTTATAGATTTTTTGAGACAGCATTCATGAAACCCTCAGGTCTCAACTAAGATGCTGGGGTCCACGTTCGTCATTTGTGGCTTTCTTAGATTGTGCTCTGTTGTGCGTGGGTTCTTTATTTACTGTGGGTGTCATAGAGGAATGCAACTCTAGCATCGCACACACATTTGACATGCGGGACAGGCCGGAATACGAAATGGCGCATGCGCCAGAGCACAATCGCAAAATGGCAGACATCACGGCACTCTGTCACATCACTGCTACCTTTGAAGAGTCAATTCAAGCTACAGTCGATCCTTGTGAGGCAACAGATCTCCGCAAGCTCAGTAAAGCCAAAGTCAACCGTCATAAACCGAGTCAAGTCGTCGCTGGTCTGCACAAGCCAAGTCAATCCATGACTTATCAACACAAGCTTAGTAAAAGTTTCATAGCTCCTTGCAAGTCAAATCAAGTTGTTACTTATATGCACAAGCCAAGTCAAGCTCATACTGATTCTCACCTGCCAGGTCAGGTCTCCGCTGATCATCATGTCCCATCAGAGCAGCCAAGGGCACTCTACATAGCATCAGATCAGCTCGAGCCATGTCATGTCACACCAGATCAGCCAGAACCATGTCACGTCACACCCATTCAATCAGAGTCATGTCAATTCTGCTCCGATCTGCCAGAGTCAAAGAGCATCACCCCTGAGCCATGGAACAAGATGGCTGCCAGCCCAGATGCCACATCAGTGAACCCCAGCATCTTAGGTTTTGCACATGAGGCAGGTGTCCAGCTTGGCTGACACCCTATTGATGTCAGTGAGGCTAGCCGGTATTCTCAAGGTTCAAGCACAGGACATCACAGAGGCTGTCCCTCTCTCTTTGGTGTTTCTGGTAATGGCAGTTGGCATTTTAAGCATGTGGGCCACACACTGTGCTTCAAAGGTCACATCTGCCTACAAGTCTGCACCCAAGGCCTCATCCACCTGCACCAGCAACGCCCTGGAAAGTGTCTCTGTGGTCTTTGCCACCAACACCGCCCTTAAGGGCTTCTGTTCTGTTGGCTCTGTCTGCCTTGTCTTAGTGGACATCCGCTCTGCCGCCCTTGCCCTGGAGGGTCTTCACCCGGACTGGCTCTACTGTGGCTTTCTGCTCTGCCCGCACTGCCGTGGTCCGCCTTGGCTCTATGCTTCAGGTCCAGTTAGACTTCCACAGGGACTTGGCCACCATTCCCACCTCCTCTACCTCCCTCTTGGACTATATTGCGAGTGTCGGGAAGCCGCTTCTTTAAGGGTGGCTTTGTTACAATCACCAGCCCAAGTGCCCTTGAGCTCCACCAGAGGGCACTCCACCTTGGACTGTTGTGTGTTCCTCTGTCGAGTTTGTTCTAGCCTTGTTCTACCGCTTAATCACCACCCCTTGTTAACCTTTTAAAAGTTGATTGTGTTCGTTTTCTCAGTCAGCCGAGTATTAAGCTTTCCTTGTATGAAGCATTTCCCCTGTGGTCTTCCTAGTTGTGTTGTCTTTGAATTGTTATTGTGTACCAATCTCTGCCTGCTTTTGGATTATTCTCTTTGTCTTTTCCCTTTGGATATTGTTCGCTGATCGCCCGACCTTTGCTTCCCTTCTGAATCTTTATTATTGCTTGCCTCCACCACACCGGTCTGATGTGTTCTGACCCTGTCTGTTGTACCACGACCCTAAATAAAAGCATGGAAATGGATCCGCACGGCCCTGTCTCCCCCGACACAGCACGTTTACTGGACTATTCTTGTGATTTACCCTCTACATATCTTTTTGTCTGCTCCCTCGGCCCTGCCTGTTTTGACCACGATTACATTGCCAAATGATTCCTGAAATCATCTGCAAGTTTTCAAAATCATATGCATTATAAAAAATATTTTAATTGAAGTATGCCTACTGGTGAACAAATATGATGAGCAAAGCACTGACTCATTATTATTATAACATTAGAATTAAAAAAAAGTAACATCTTAAAGCAATATGGCCATCTTAAATAAATCAATATTCAGCATTGCATTTGAGCAAGATTCTTAATGATTCTTAAGATTCTTTAATTCTTAAAGATTCATGCAATTGGCATGTTAATGTTAATATCCAAACACATCTTATATTAAGAGTAATCAGCTAACCAAGTAGCTAACCAAGGCATAACTACCTAACATATACTGTAAGCCATGCTTCTCTGTCTTCTCACAAATATGGGTAGTTGACGTATCAATGTGATCTATGGTGTATGGCCAGAAAAAAAAAAAAAAACTATTACTGAAGATAAACCTTTCTCATGCTATTTGTAACTCTAAGAATGAAGATACATTTATCTCATGCTATATCTGTTTTGATTTTTATTTTCCACATTTTTGCTATGTTACACTATAGGACAGTCCTATTTTTATTTGTCAACTACCTATATACTTACACGAGTCCTTGTTTACTGTTGCACATCCCTAATTGGTGATGTGTGATCTGGATGGGGTTTTGGTTCCTTGCTGCTGTCGCCTCTGGCTTGCTTAGTTAGGGACACCTAAATTTCCAGTGATTATCATCGTCTTGACTACAGAGACTGTTTTTGCTTTTGATAAATAAAGTTTAATTCTCGTCATTATACATTACCATCACTCTGTTCTTCTACTTGATAATGTTCAGTGCTGTGCTACAATCTGTATTTTTAAAAGCGCAATATAAATAAAAGTGACTTGACTTGACTTGATATGAAAATAACAATTGTTTAGTCCACCATCCATTGGTGCATAGCAGCTGTCTTAACATGCATTGTATTCTTATTATATTAATCAGATTATAAATTGGCATACTGTATTATTGTCCGTTGTAAAATTGTTCTGATAGTTCTGTAAAGATGGCTTTTGACTGTTTTCAGAGCTTCGTTTCGTGTTTCTCTAACAGTTTCCTCCCTTCACTCTCAGATCTAAGATCCCTGTGACATAGATACAACAACGAGGAGATGAAAAGGTGTGTTAGGTGCTACTTCACAGAGGAGACACTTCATTCATCTCTAAAGTACAGGATGAGTGAACAAAACCCATGTTGGCTTATTTATACCCAGATGTCCAAGTCTTGGCCATCTATGCAATTTTTGCTTGCTAATTTTATTGGCATTTACTCAATGACATCAGAAGTATCCCACTTCCCAAGTACAGCCCCTAGTGTCAAACTGTGACACAATAGCAAAATTATTTAAAACTGTCTGGCAACCATAACTTCCATAATTACTGAACGCGTCATTGGAATTAATGCCACATTAACAGGGATATTTTTACAGTCATATTCTGGGCTGTGCTAGATGAGCAGTGGATGGAAAACATAGGGAAGGCCCCAAGCTTTTATCAGTCCATGAAAGAGACATAGGAGATATCTGCCATACCTTTCAGCACTAAGCCTGATTCACACATACACACAACACAATCTCCTGTAGCCTGTTATCCAAGCACATTCCTCTTGCATGAATGAACATCCTGTAAACACACATGTGCACACACACACTTGTGTTTTTTTCTTTTTCAGGAAAGCAGATGGGCATAGACACGTGTGCAAAAGCATCCATGCAAATACAGAGATGTAGATAAATCCACAAATAGCACAGCATCAGTGTAAATAAAGGGCACATGCCTTACAGCGCTAAACACTCTGACCTACAAGCATGATTCAAACATGCACAATTTGTTATATAAGAGTGTACTGTTTAATCATCAGACTCGCCAGCTCTGATGGCAGTGCCACAGGGCAGCAATTCTTATTGAAGCAGAGGAAGTAGTAGGAAAAAAATAAGACAAATGAAAAAAGTGTGATGTCATGGTAGACATCACCATTAAAGAATGTGATGGGGTGATTCAATAAACAGGACTTTATATGTGGACAGGAAATGTTCACAACGACTCTGAGTTCTTCAAAATGCAGCATATACTTCATGGTCATTATATGTCATGGTCATTTTTTCCTAAATCATCGTCTGTGTGTCACTTTTTCTATTGACCCATTTGGACACCCTTCTTTTAGCCACCAAATGCCAACTCACTGATTAATGAGTTGGCACCACAAATTAATGGTGGGGCTTGTGACTTGTGCAGTCTGATTTCTGTTTGATGGCTGTCAAATGTTCGACATTTCCAAATGTCAAATAATAAAACACTAGGCCTGATGGTCACCAAATGTAAAAAGAGAGACATATGTATTCGAGTATGAGCGGCCTGACAACAAATTAGTCCAGTCCCTTCTCCCTTTATATTATGTATTCTCTCTTAACCTGTGTTAATCTCACCCTGGCAATCCAGCACAAGTAACGTCTCTGTTATGTATTGTAACCCTCCTTCCCTGAAGAAGGGAACGGAGACGTCACGTCGGTGACTGACCGATGAATAGGAATCTTGCTTCCAGATGCCAAAACAACTCTGTGTGTATGCAAACACGCCAATGAATTTCATTGGCATACGCTGATTAGGATCAGCTGAACCCAATCGCAGCATGAGTATAAGTAGGTCAGCAGATCTAGTGTTTATTAGGTCTTTGCTGAGGAGCCGAGCCGGTGTTACGGCCCCTAGCAGCGGTAAAGCCTCCATGGTGACAGGACGTGACATCCCCAATACGTAACCGAGACCTTACCTTTCAGTTGGTCCCTTCGACGTCACACCGGTGACCGACTAATAGGGATCCCTACCAAAGCGCCTTAGAGACTGCCCCTTCCAGCCCCATGTGAGAGTCACCAACCCCCTGAGTTTGGTCTGTAAGGTAGACCATGTAGACTCAGCACATGGACCAGTACCGCACTATAAGTAACTGGACACTGGGACGTCCCATGAAGGATGTGCAGAAGTCATTCTCTTTCAGAGTAAGACAGAACTACAAATTGCATATGGAATATAGGAGATTGAACCCTCAATTGGGGAAGGTAATCATACCTCTACCACCTAAGATCCTCATGGTAACACCATGCGGTCTCTAGCGGTTCTCAAGGATACATCGCTTCGAGGACCTAGTGTCAGATGCTCCGCAACATCCGACTGCCGAGAAGATCGGAGGACTCCCAGTGTCAACTGATAAGGATGACTGGAAAAGGATACCAAGCTGACCGAACAAGCCCTACTCTGGCTCTTCAGCTCTGTTAGAGGTGAGAACACAGGTAGAAACCGGTTCAACACAAAGGCTATAGAACCTAGCGAACGTGTTAGGGGTCGCCCAACCTGCAGCTCTACAAATGTCAACAAGCGAGGCGCCTCGTGCCAAAGCCCAGGACGAGGCTACACTTCTAGTTGAGTGAGCGCGTACACTGAGGGGACAGGGTGCACCCTGAGCCTGGTAAGCCAGGTCCAGAAGCACTGTGTCCGATCTACGTAACATCGTAATGCTCGGACGGCACACAGCAACAGTAAGGTTGGGTCCTCCTCCGGGGGCAGCGCTTGGAGGTTCACCACCTGGTCTCTGAAAGGAGTGGTAGGAACCTTGGGCACGTAGCCGGGCTGTGGTCTCAGGGTCACCTGAGAATCCTCGGTCCCAAACTTGAGGCACGAATCATCGACCGAATATGCCTGCAGGTCCCCTACCCTCTTAATGGAGGGCAATGCGAGCAGGAGGATTGTTTTCATTGATAAAAACCTCAACTCGACTGCTGGCAAAGGCTCAAAGGGATCCTCTCTCAATGCTCTTAGCACAAGAGAGAGATCCCAAGAGGGTATAGTAGAGGGCGAAGGAGGATTTAACCTCCTAGCCCCCCTAAGGAACCTGATGATCAGATCATGCCTACCCAAAGACCTGTCATCGACAAGGTTGTGGTTTGCAGTGATAGCAGCCACATAGACTTTAAGAGTGAAGGGAGACAGCCTTCGCTTGAACTCTTGCTGCAGAAAGAGAAGCACAGATCTTATCGGGCATGTTCGGGGGTCTTCTGGTCGAGAATAACACCAATCAATGAACAGGTTTCATTTGCGTAGGCAGCTCTAGTAGAAGGCGCTCTCGCAGAAGAAAAAGTGTCAAATACCCCTTGAGGTAGGCCAATTAGAACCTCTGCATCCCGTCCAGGGTCCAGACATCTAGTTTTCACAAATCTGGGCGTGGGTGCCACAAGGTGCCCCGTCTTTGAGTCAGTAGATTCTTTCTCAGAGAAATCGGCCAGGGTGGGGCTGTCACTAGGAGCATAAGTTCAGGGAACCAAGTCCTGGTGGGCCAATAAGGGGCTATCAGCAGGACCTTCTCCTCGTCTTCCATGACCTTGCACAGGAACTGTGTTAGAAGGCTCACTGGGTGAAACGCATATTTGTGCGGGCCAGGGCTCTGCCTAAGGTTCCCTTGGTCAGAGCATAAAACAACTGGCAATGAGAGGTTTCTGGGGAGGCAAACAGGTCTACCTATGCCGTACCGAACTGCTCCCATATCAACTGGACCGTCAAGAGATGGAGTCTCCATTCTCCAGGGAGCACTTGGGCTTGAGACAGCTCATCGGCTGTCTGGTTGTGAACACCTGGAATGTGAATGGTGCTTCTGACTCCATAGAAGGAGGTGGCGGGCGAGCTGCGACATACGACGGGAGAATAGACCACCTTGATGGTTGATGTACGCAACGGTCGATGTGTTGTCCATGCTGACCAGAACGTGACAGCCCTGAAGGTGCTCTTTGAGGCGACCCAGAGTTAGATGAACTGCTAGCAACTCAAGGCAATTGATTTGCCAATGCAGATGAAATTCCGTCCGAACCCCTGAGACTGCATGCCCGTTCTACGTGGCACCCCACCCTGTAGTGGAGGCATCTGTGAACACCACAGCATGCCTAGAGACCTGTTCTAAGGGCACTTCTGCCCGAAGAAACATTAGGTCTGACCACGGGGAGAAGGCTAGGCGGCAAGCTGGAGCTACTTGAACCCGTAGCGAGCCACTCTTCTCACTCAAAGCCGAAGAATGCTTACAGCCCCGAGAGGGGAGCGACGGGTTTCCCTGCCTGAGGACACCTCTCCACCTGGGGGACCCCCATGTAGCCCCGGGCTGCGCCACTGTCAAGGGTGGTGAAGGAGGACGAGCCACTCGACCGCTTCCTGGCAGTGAAGGTTGCCTTCAACAATTGAGTCAACTCATCATGCACATCTGGAAAGAAAGGTACCGGAGTTGGTCCCTGCGCACCGGCACGGGCCACACCCAAGTACCAATTGCCCAGCCTTAAGGGCTCAGGACGTTGTGGAGGGTTCCACTCAATCCCGACCCACCTAGTGGCCCGGGCAATCATAGCAATCAGTTCAGGATCAGTATCCAGAACGGTTGAGCGCCCATTGGACGCTGCTCTGAAACCGGACACCTCATCTTCTGAACCATACTGTCCTCCCGATGCTGTGACAGACATCTGGTCGTCAGGAGGAGCCCCGAAGGTGACATCCGGCACCGTTTCCAGTTGACCGTGCTGCCCCGATGGAAACTCCAAAAGTGTTGGAGCTTTTGTGACAGGGGGCGCTCCCCGAGGGGGGTTCCTCACTGTCACCGTCAGGCCTGACCCCAAAACCGGAAGCTCTGCGTATGGTGCCAGCGCAATCACCAGAACGGGGGAGAGGAATAGGGACTTCCCCACCAGCCATGTAATTCAACCTTGTCTGTAGCTCCAAGATGGTCATCTTCCCACAAGAGGAAAATGAACCATCCACGAATGCAGCTCTAGCATGCTCGATGCCCAGGCATGTTAAGCAGTGTTTGTGACTAGATGGTAGGACATCCCAAAGGAAGTGTCTTTGAAAAGACGTACAACCCGTGAGTACTATTTTGGCTTTTGCTCTATTTGTGAAGCCATCAGGGAAGGTGGTCACTCGATAAACAATGCAGATAGGGCAATACAATTGTTACCGCCACTCGAATGGAACCACTGTCGCTGCAATGCCGTAATGCCAGCCTTTCTCCGTCACAGAGTCGAATGGCTCCTGGAACGTTTGCATGAACTACTCGGCCCTGAAGCGAAAAGCTAATGAACGCTAGACCTGCTGACCTACTTATACTCGCGCCGTGATTGGGTTCAGCTGATCCTAATCAGCGTATGTTAATGAAATTCACTGACGTGTTTGCATACACGCAGAGATGTTTTGGCATCTCAAAGTGAGATTCCTATTCCTATTCCGACTGAAAGGGAACAGGGTATGCTCTAAAATGCGCTAAAGTATTGAATTAAAAAGTTCCCTGTAAAAGACTTCAATTAACCTGCAGTGTTTCTGACATATTTATTTACATATCTCATCAAGTAATTTACAATATTTATTTTACAAATAAATTAATAAATGATTAATACAGATTAATAATTGCTGTAAAAATTATTATTTGTTGTTAATTCATGAAACCTAATATATTAAAAACATTACCAAACTGAAATTATTAAATGAAGCTTAATAGGTTTTCAAATGCAGTTGCCTCTTACATCTAAACAAACAGATCAAATGCAGACCATACAGAATTGCAGTAGTTATGTTGTTATTATATACAGTATAAGGCAGTTTGTGAAATCTGTTTTTCTTTGAGCATATACCTAAATGTCTAAATCTACTGCAGAAGCAGGACTGAGATAAACTCCTCTCATGTAGAGTTTGGCCACAGACACAGACTTGGCCAGAGTTTTTAGAAGAGCACACAACAGTAAATATGAAAGCACTAAACATGACCTTGAGAGTTATATAACTATTACTTAGAATGACAATCCAGTCAAAATGTAGTCTTTAAGTATTTGGTCGGTCATATCAGTAGTCTGATGAAAACATTCTGCATTTTAAATGAAGCAGGTCATTAAATCCTTCTCACTTTACCTCAGTACCCACATTACTGATACATTATTTTAGTAATGCAAATTAATTTCTGAATTAATTATTTTTTAATGATCTGGGAATATATGTCTTGAAGCATATGTTACACTACAAACCTCTATGACATAGATGTATGTGTGCGTGTGTGATCTAACCCTTTGGTCTGGAAAACATCAAACTAATCTGACAACCCTGATGCCATTTTGCCTGGAGCCAGAATTATTTTCTGACCCATAATCAGCCTGTAACGCCCCCAGGCGGTTCCATCGGACTTTGTGTATGTTTTTGGTTTTGTACTCGTACTCTGTGTATATTTTCATGTCTGCTTCCCATGTGCTCTTGTCGTGTCTACCCCGCCCCGGTCTTTAGTGTTTAATTATTTCCCAGCTGTGATCCCCAGGTGCTGTGTGTTCGAGTGTAATTAGTGTTCTTATTTAACCTGTGTTTTTCCAGTTTAGTTCATGTCTTGTTAAAGTTACGTTGCGTCGAGTGTCTGTTTGATTTTGTTTGCACTGATCCCTGCAGTTTCGTTCAGCTTTGATTTGCCTTTTTGTTAATAAATATTTTCTGCATCTACGTTGAGCCTGCCTGGTCTGAGTTCGCTGAGAAGCGGGATCGCATCTATTATCACGGCTGCTTTGACCCTTCACGTGACAGAGCCGTATAATGTTCTTTACATTTGGCTTAAATTAAATTAACACACAATTGTTTTTTGTGATTACTTGTGATAATACACATTTGTGATAATAAACATGAAAAGGTGATAAAAAACACATGAAAACATGGCTCCATCAAATAAATGGCCTTCAGGATCAGTCATTTGACAAGTACTTTGTGAGTTTGGCTAAATGGCCTAATGACTTACCATCAACCGAAAATAATAACAACATTGCAGGCCCATCTGTTCAAAAGTTGTTGTTTTTTTTTCAGTGATGACATCACGCATTAGCTGCAAACTTCGTATAATCTATTTATATACACCCTAAGGCCTAGCAGCATATGATGTCATACTGTAGCAAGAGAGACTGTATAAAAAACACAGTATTTATGAATAAATTATTGTTTTTATTAGGTCTAGACTGCATAACCTGAAAGCAAAAATAGCATTTCAGGAAAACTAGCTCATAGCAGTAGCAAGCTAATAAGTTATGAATAACTTCCTGTTAGAATGTTAATTCCAGTCCTGCAGAGCATGCAATATGATGTTCCTCAGACTTGGATGTGACGACAAGCAAAGCACCTGCTTGATAAAACATACAGCCCATACAGCCTGTGTAGATTTGTATTAATTTAAAAATAACAACAACAACAACAACAAAAAAAAAATGTATTGCTGTTATGTAACCATAACATTTTGCTTTTGATTATTTGCTTACAAATTTTATTCATAGGGGGAACTGGACTTCAGTATCTGCTTTTAACAGCAGGAAACAATTCTGTAAAATAATTCTCTAGGTTAAACATTTTGTCACATCACTCTATTTAAAGCTTTACAGATTACTAAAATGTGATTTGCATATATTTCAGCACAAAAAAAAAATGCTTAAGAAATCTGATTTTATGACCCAAATTCACTTCTTTTTAGAAAAGTTTTCTGGGTATAATATTTGTTACTGAAGCAACCAACTATCTAGTTTCCTGGATTTCCTTCTGGCAATTTTAACTATATAAAATATACACACTTAGGACTAGTGACTTAATGTCAAGCTGACCACTAGTTGGAGGGACAGCTCAGACATGACAGTCCATTTATGTATTTAAAAATAACTGCCATTGACATAGTTTTGCAAGCAGGACCAGAATATTCAGCTTTTCGATTATAAAAGTTTAATCACTAAAAGCAAGAACAGACTTTCAATAATATAAAATTAAAATTTATTTCAAAGTTTACTTTTGCATTCAGAGAAGTATGAACACACATGATGTATTGTAAAAGTCCTTTTATATTGTCTAAGAGGTATTACAAAAGTCCTTATTCCTAAATGCAGAAGTCAATTAAAAGGTACTGTAGGTGAAAACTAGAGCCTTATCAATCATTAGTCACATCTGTCATACCTCTATTCCTAAATGCAGAAGTCACTTAAATGGTAGGTGAAAATAGAGCCATATGTATGTACATGTATATGTATGTGTGCCTCTATTTTTACCATTTTTACCAGACGACTTCTGCATTTAGGAATAAGGTTTGCTGGCCTCATGCTTAAGTATATTAATAGAGCTCTCAGATTGTAAGAAGCCAATAAAGTGAAGAAAGAGAACGTAAGAAGCAAAGAAAGGAAAATTGATATATATATATATAGATCCAATTGTTTACCATCAACCCAACCACCACAATGTAAAAATCATACATGCTTATACGATAAACTCTTACCTTGATGCGAAGTAGTTTTCTTCATCTTTACTAAATATCCACTTTAAGGACACAAATAGACCTATACAAATGTTTTTTTCAACGAAGGCTGAATTTAATTTATTTTTAATATTAATGAATTTATATATATATACGACGAATGCTTTGGCGGTCAGTTAACAGTTCACGTGTAATTCGCGAGCTGATCTTGTTGGTCAGGTTTGTAGTGCGCCAGCGTGCATCTTCCACTTGTCAAAGAGAGCGTGACGCCCGACAAGACTATGTAGGGCACGCGCATAGACTCACATCTGCCAGGAGCGCGCTTTTTAACACATAGTCTACAGGCAGATGGTTTTCTCGTTAGCAATTCACTGTTTTTGTTTCCAGATTATTATTATTATTATTATTTATTTTATTTTTTTGATGTTGTTGTTTTTTCCTCCATTACTTGACTTAATTCTCTTAATGAATACAATCAAATTAAACCAGTGATTTGGAATAGTGTTCATAAGTCAGCGTTAGATATACTCATGATATAGGGCTTAAAAAAAACATAAAATAGAGAATAAAGAATGATGCACTGATACAACAGTGGAGGATTGACACGTTTTGACCCTCTGGAGAAAGTTTCATTTAAGACCACTGGAACCCCCTTTATAAACGCTATCAACAAATTAAGAGAGCCTTGTTGCATTTACACCTTTTAGACCAGAAGATGTCGCAATTGTAAAGTATATTAACATTTGTTTGATCAGTCGACGGCCATCATTTAATCAGTTATATTAAGACCGAGCCATTGTTAATGAGCGGATGGCAGAGGGCAAATAGCAGAGGAATCAATGTAATATTTGTAAAGTTTTTAGTAAAAACTTCAGTTGTTTCAGATGTGTTTCATTAGGATTTGAGCTAAACACTGCAGGCCCTCCAAAAGAAGAATTAGATGAATGGAAGATATTTTGTTGTTGTTTTGCAATACACAATTACATGTCAATTAATTATCATTAATTAGCAACTCAGAGTAGACTGTTTGGGTAGGTTTAGGGTTAGCAGAATAAGTTGACATAGGCTACTTGGAAAGTTAGTAGTCTGTATGTTGTGGACCTGTCAAAATAAATTGTTAGATGTTTAGGCTGACAGTCAACTGATGCTCTAAGGACTGCTAGTTGACATGTAGTTGCAAAGTTACTTTCTCTTGGTAAAATGTCTAAAATGGACTATTTAAATTAAAGTGTTACCCAAATAAAGTCATAACATGTCCTTTTGCAGTGGTTTATCTGTTTTGAAACAGTAAGCAGCATATTAACCACCAACCAGCCATGAGGCTTAATGGTCTGATTTGCCAGTGTTTCAGGAATAGCTCTCAACCCAGAAAATTAAACTGAGGCTACCATCAGAAAACAGGCTTGTTATTTAGAGTTTGAGGGTTTTAATATTACACCGTCAACAGTGTCCTCCAATCTCATTCTTCTTTGGTCAAATATCCTGCCTTCTGATTAGAATTGTAACCTATTGATCATTTTCTGATCAGCTATTATAAACATATTTACTGTATGAAAATTTTCATTTTAATTGTTTAATTATTGTTTTTTGTTGTTAGGCATAGCGTAAAATCTACAAGAAAAAATTTAAATAATAAAAAATAAATAAAACGTTACATGAAGTCTTTTCATACATTACACTTATACAAACTTATGCAAGCTTTTCTACAGACCGTTTGCTCCATTTATTCTTAAAGACTTGTTTGTGCAGTCTATTTATACTGGCTTTCATTTCTGTGACCTGCTACTATTTGAAACCGCTCTTCTCTCATAGGCAGTTCTTTTTTTGTACTATTTCCGTTGTACCATCTTTTACTTGTTACCTGAAATATATTTGATATCTGTCTTCCTTTTTAACCTCCTCAGATAAAACCTGATGAGCCTGTGGCAACAGTATAAAAATAGTCCAATGCTATGGTAAAACTGCAGACTTGGCAACTCTATCCTGTTCCTGATTGTGTATAATAATTTGTACAAGGGGATTAATCTGAACATTGTAATTTATTTCCTTCAAATAATACTGGTGTGAATGTAGGTACAGTATTTAAATACGGCTTGGATTATAAAATCAAATTGGATTGTTTGCAAGCTTTCCATACTGCAATCATTTATAATGATTGATATATAGCAATACTATGATCAATCATCCCTCGTTTAGTGCCACAGATGCTACGTCAGATTTGGAAGCTGTCCATACCCACTTTGTCACAGCCAAGGAGATCATCCATGTTTCCCCCTGATCTTCTGTGATCTTCTGCTCTGCAGTGGTGCCCATACCCTTCACTAGCTCTATCCTGGTAGTATCCAATCTCCACTCACTATATAATGGGAATATGATTTTTCATGGGAATCACCATCGCTTCACTGCTTTGAGGGCCATGGTCTCATTCACTGCTGTATGGTCCAAGCCTGCTAATTCTCCACTGACACTTTCTAGTTTATCAGTCTGCTCTATAGCCCAGGTCAACGATGTTATGATCCAAGATCATGTCACTGTGATGCATACCACAACAATAATAAGAGTGAGTTTTAAGAGCATTAAGCTGACTTATTCAATATTTTTTTACGTTTTCAATGCCCACTTTAAGGACACAAAGGAGTGCTGAAGTGCTTGACCTGTTGAGCTCACAAGACTCTTGTGAGGCTCGATCCTATGTTGATGTAATGGCATAACATTAAACAGTCTACACAATCACAAACCTTTTTATAATCTTTCCCATGTCTTTTCTTAGCAGCTCGGTTGGTACCTCTAGTCCATTAAAACATTTTATGGCCTAAAATCCAGAGATTCTTGGATTCAATTTCATGTGCTCTTGTTCATTTGACAGACCCTTATGCAAATTAACCATGTTTTTTTTTTTTTTAAGTAACCATGGTTTAACTATGGATTTTGTAGTAAAACCACAGTGACTACAAATGAAAGGTTTGACCATAGTTTTTTTATAGTAAAACCATAGTAACTACAAAAGAGCCATGGTTTTACTATAGTTATCATGGGCTATCAATGGTTTCTGTATAATTTATAATTACCATGAACCATAGTTTTTGTAGTAAACAAATAGTACAGAATTTACCACGGTTTCACTGCAACCATGTGACCATGACTTATAGTTTCTGTAGAAACCCATAGTAAAGTTAATGGTTCTTCTGCAGTAAACATGTTGTAAATATTTTTTTTCTGGAAAGTAGGATTAAGTGAGCAAAATTGTTCTGCATGGCACAGAACTCATTCCATACAAATTTTTTATTTGTTGAATTCAACAAGAGCTATATCCGTGAGCGACCGGATGTGGGCATGTCCAGCGATGCGACAAAGTTCAGAATCGTACAACTTTATGCAAACAAAGAGTGACTTTTGGAAGCGACAACCAATAGAAAAGAAGATGATAGTGCTCATGTGATCATTCTCCTTTCAGCTCCAGCAGTGATGACAGTAGTTAATATTCAGTGATTCTCACCTGAAGAGACAAAGACCCCTCCCCTAATGTTAGTGACCGTCACTGAAGCAGGAAAGAAATAATGTGAGGAGATGTGAGAAAAAAACTGTTTTTTTTAAATGATTTGTATTTTATTTAAAACACAGTATAATTAAAATAGACATAATGAAGGTCGAAGAAACATTATTGTGCACACTGATGTTACAGAGATAACAGAGATGTTAACAAACTTTGAGTCAATCCTGAAAACAGATTCTGTTCAACAAGTGTAACCTCTTCATAATATTCTTTTCAAGAAAAATAAAAGCTTGTTTTACCAGAGAATATCAGTGTAGTCAAACATCATCAAAGGTCATCAGTGTGAAGATGCTCAGTGCAAAGGAGAAAGGACTCTGTGGTGCAAGTGTCTGATCACTAACAAAACAAACAACAAAACATCTGTAACACTCCAAGCCAGGACAAGGGACTGAATTCAAAATTATTTTCCACAAACAGAAAGATAAAGTTCAACAGAAAACTCAGGTACTGAGGCAGAACATAACTGAAGCATTCCAAAGAAAACAGCGATCTCCAGATCACTTATTCATCTTGAGCCTTGTGGATGTGTGAACTCGCCAACTTTCCTGCAGTTGAGTAATTGGCATAAACAACAATGATAAATCATAAAGAGCGTTCAAAGCTTGCTTACATAGTTCATAAGAAGCAATCTCCGATCGCTTTAATAATTTCATTCCCACAGGTGCAGAGTGACTGAGACGAGCAGGTGAGTGTGCAAGGTGAGTGTAAAAAGGCTTAGTCTTTTCAGTGGGATCCGTTTCCCATCCCAGGGAATTTAAAGGCTGTGTACTCAGGCAGGAGTGAAAGGTAAGTATCAACAGGTGAGAGCAGCAACCAGATTCCATAGGCAACAGCACAGTCAACTTGAATAACCAGAGAAACAGTGAGACAGGTAAGTAGAAGCAAGTGAGTAGCTCTGTTACCTCTAGCTCAGCCGTAGACTGAGTGGAGAGCTTGGTTTTTAAAGCTGCAGTCCTTGTTTAGCGCAGATGCGTCCCATTAGAACTCCGGTGACTGAGAGCGCTCGCAACTAGCTGATCCCGGATCAGCTGACTGTGCTGGCGTTACAACATCTGTGAGCATGCTAATATCAATATATGTTCACACACAATTATATAAACATCTACAGATATATATTTATAAAACAGATTTGTGAACAGAGTATTAATAATATGGTCTACACATTATTAGACTCATAGCATTCATCATGCTCTAATATCATACAGTATTGTTTCATGATCTACTATATGGAGCTTAGAAACAGCATTGCGTCCAAAGAAAAAACTTTCACTCGATTTTAAACATTTCAGTCTGGAATTATAGTTTAGGAAAAACTAGCCAATAAATTTGTTCAAGTTTATGCCACAATAATAAGCAAACGAATACAAAAAATACACATTACTCACTCATTATGTGTGACCCGCTGGAGTCTGCATTGTTCTCGTCTGAGGTAATCCAAACATTTATTACTCTGAGCGCTTCTTATTGGCGTCATCAGGAGATGACGTCTCAAAATGCATGTATGCGTTTGCGGGCCCCTATAGGTTAAGCCCAAATGTATGCTGTAATGTCATGACTTCCTGGTCCCAGCCGTCAGAACGGAAGCCCACACCCCCAGTTCTGCCCTCAAAAAACGCACTGCCAGTGCTGCTGCCACACCGCGAGTGCGGCTGCCGAAGGACGCGCTGCAGGAATTCCCCAAGGAACATGGTCTGTATGGGGGGTCTTCAGTGCCAGGATTCCGTGGGGATCTGGTATGCCAGTAACAGCCAGTCCAGTTCCCCGCAGATTCCGTTCTGCAGTCTCAGCCAAGAGTGTCGATCCCGATCCCTGAAAGTCCAGCCAACCCATCTAGGCCAGGAGTGCCAATCCATAATCCAGTTCCTGAATCATGGCCAGGAGGGCCGTCTTTGAATCCCGATCCCGAGAGTACTGGCTCCCAGAATATCCCTGTCCTCCCACTGTTGTCCGATAGCCCTGCCGCTGGAGGGGGGAGGGCTGTAATTTAATGCCTTATATCTTTTGTTTTGTTTGTCACTGTTGAGTTTTAGTTTCGTTTTCCTTCTTCCTGTGTTTCCTTATTTGGTCTTGTTCCTGTTCTTGTTAAGTTGATTAGTTTACCTGCTCCACATGTGTTCCTCACCTGTTTTGAGTTTTCTCTAGTGTTTATGAGCCCATTGTGTTTTGTCTTGTGCAATCGGTCCTCATTGTTATTTTGATGTGTGCGTACCCATGCTCATCTGCCTAATTAAAAGAAGTTTATGTTATCCTGCTACTATCCTCACCTGTTTGCCTACATATCGACATATGCTTTCTATGTTGTATACAAAGAAATGATCTTCATTGGAGACAAGAACAGCTAGATGAGCTCTGTGGACAGATCGCTGGAACCAGATGCACACAAACACACACACTATAAGTCCTTAAAACAATCTGACATTTGCTTAAAATTGAAATTAGGTGCTGGGCATCTGGCCAGAGAATAACTGGCCCCAACTATGCCTGGTTCTCCCAAGGTTTTTTTTTTCCATTATGTCGTGAAGGTTTTGGTTCCTTGCAGCTGTCGCCTCTGGCTTGCTTAGTTGGGGACACCTGATTTCTAGTGATTATCATCATCTTGACTACAAAGACCGTCTCTGGATTTGATTAATAAATAGTTTTGCTACAATAGTTTTGTAGCTTTGCTACAATCTATATTGGTAAAATAGCTATATAAATAAAAGTGACTTGACTTGACTTAAATCCACCTCCATTGTGCCAGTGCTGAACACTGTAGCCCAACATGCCTGAATGAATACCGCTCTGTAGCACTTACACCCATCAACTGCAGACCCGTGTTTGAATCTAACACCATCATCAAGTTTTTCAGATGATACCACTATGATCAGTCTCATCAGCAAAAACTATGAGACTGTCTACAGGCAGGAGGTCCAGCATCTGGCCACTTGATGCATGTATAATAATCTGCTCCTTAACACGACCAAGACCAAGGTGGTCATTGTTGACTTCAGGAAGGAAAGAAGAGGCTTACATGATCAAATCCACATCAACAGGATGGCCGTTGATCCTGTCTCGTCCTTCAAGCTCCTGGGGACCCACATCTCGGAGGACCTGTCCTGGACCACCAACACCTCCAGCATGGTCAACAATGCTCTCCAGCGCCTCTTCTTCTATAGAACACTAAAGAAGAACCAGCTGTCTTCAACCATCCTGGTGAAGGACTCCTCTCACCCTGCCCACAGTTTTCTCTCCTGCTCTCCGGCAGGGACTTCAGGTTCCCCTGGACACAAACTAGCAGACTGAGGAACAGTTTTTTCCTCAGAGCTGTCTCCTTATTGAACTCTACCACTGGCTTCTTTGCCCCCCTCATACACCCCTACTCTCTTCCCATAACCATTGCACTATTTAATTTTGCACATTTAATATTGCACATAATTATTGCACTACACTGTACATACCGATGTCTAAATGCACTTGATGGTTATTGCATTCCTGTTTAGACTTAAACTATATTTTGTTGCCTTGTACATGTACATATGTAATGACAATTATAATAATTGAATCTAATCTAATCTAATCTAATCAGTGCTGTCATGATCAAATCATAAAATCAAATTACTCTTAACAGATGAAAGGATATTAACGTTACGACAAACTGAATGCTTTCCTCAGCGTATATTCAAGCTTTAATTTTATTGTGAGATATGCAGGTAATCACACAGTCCATCTCTCTCATAATATTTACTTTCTACTAACTTTCTACTTAATTACTAACTTAATGTTCCTTCATTACTAGCTCTAAAGTGAGGTTTTGGAATTAGTAATAGAGCTTGGGCTCAGCTGTTAAACTGTCACCTTTAGATTTTAATCTGTGGCGGAAGGAAGTAGCTTGCACAGAAGCTTTTGAAGATACTTTGCTGTTTCAAACTGTTGTATAAACGCAACAATATCACTCTTGTACTTGAGCGATACTGGCTCTATATCTACGGCTGTGATTGTTTCTGCCATCTGGGCTTATCACAGCCAGTACTATTTTTAAATTTGAGGAATATTGCTCCTTTGGTTGTTGTGTATTATTGCCCTTTTAGTCTTTAGTCTTTAGTTTTGGTCTTTGTTTGACTGGAGTGATCTGCAGGTCTGGGTAGACTGGGGCTGGGTATATGGCCTCACTGCATGACTCAGAAGCTAAATATATGCTCTATAAAGATAACCTAGCTCAGCTGTCTCCCACTAACCAGGGCATACAGTAAAGCCTGGACCTGTTGGATCAGTACTCAATAAAACTAAAATCATGACTTTACAGATAAGATCCAGATCCCAGTGAACAAAACACAAATTCACATTAGGAAATAACCTATTACACACACACACTATAATTACTTGGGTTTGGAAATGACATTCAAGGGTAACTTTAATCCTGCATTGACTAAACTAAAAGATGCAAGGTCTTTTTATGCCATAAAACAACAGTGCCCAATTACAACAATTAGAATCTGTTATCAAGCCAATTGCCCTCTATAGCAGCCATGTGTGGATAGCAGTCCACTTAAAAATACAAATCAAGACTAAATAGGACAATCATTCAGTTGTGAGAATTCAGTCCTTGTTGTATAAAAAAAAGAATGTATGAGCATTCTTGAGCACCTGCCCTTTTTATTCCTAGAGAGAAAGTGCCCTTTTTTCTGGGGTGCTTTTTTATTTTTTAAAATAATATATATTCATATTATATATTAATATATATACTCTCCTTATAAATTTGCAATCAACTCGTTTTCTATGTG
>JAUCMT010000114.1:8255630-8271394 GCA_032357475.1 Enteromius thamalakanensis
AGGGCACTTTCTCTCCAGGAATAAAAAGGGCAGGTGCTCAAGCCCCCTTTGATGTCTATGTGTGCACGTGCCTGGTTTGCAATGTGGATGAGCCTTATATCTTTGGATACACCAACAGAATTAAGATCACATTTCAAAGAGAACACAACTGGGAAATTACAACCATTTAACATTATTTTATCTAATTATCTTATTATTTAATCATGTTAATGATCAAGAGCTAGCTTGTGAGAGTCTCACAGGTGGGCTACTGGCATATATTTTACTTGTTAATTTCATGTATGTGCCAAAATACACTCTGCCAAGGTCAGATGAATCTACTAACATCAACATATACTAATACATCACATATTAAAACTAGAACACAAAGTCAAATCTAGAGATTGTGTTTAATGTCAAACCAAAAAAGCACATTCTTAGTCGAAAGTTAAATGTTTACAAATGTGGTTATGACAGTAGTTCCCCCTACAGACTGCAATGTGCAAGTGTGCAAAACAACAAAACCGCAGTCAAAATCAAATGGCCTAAAACAGGACATTGCTGCCACCTGTAGACATGATGGCTTTGCATAAAGCAGTGTGACTATGAGCTGCTTTCACTTTCAATATGACTTACTGTAAACACTGGTAAGGTATTATGTTGGATAATACTAATGCTTCAGTTCTCATGACAACAGAGACATGACAATTTTACTTATTTTTTTATTTGAGAAAAGCTCATGAACATAAAAAAAATGAACAGACTCTGTCACACATTTCCTCCAAGGAGTAAAAGAATAATACAGCACCTTTTTGGCATACGGCAAATATAACAAGGCAACAAGAACTTTAAATGTTTTTGTTGAATCTGGTCTACTTGATGACAGATCATATGCAATGACTTTACACTGTGGCATTTTTTGTTTGCATTTTTGTATGTTTCATAACTTTGCTTTTTAACAAACACAAATAAATACCAGCTTGCTCACATGCACCTTTTCTGACACACCAGTTAGTGACCAGAAGTTAATATTTCATTGCACTCTCAATGTTTGTTGCTCTATTAACTGCAGAGACTATCATTATTGTGTTTTTGTAGTTCTTTTGTACTAAATATCTCTTTAATGATCAGTAAATCAAGATTTATACTTTTTTTTACATCTACAAATCTTTCACTTTTTTTCATTGATGCATGATACATGGAACTATTCAAAACTTGTGTTTTAACCTGCAGGTCCAGGGCAGGTTTTGCTGACAAAAACACTGAGTAGGGAGACATTTCATAGGCTTACAATCAATGACAATAATAAAAAAAACTGACTGGATTTTGATGGCATTGTTTGGCCTATGGTTTGCAGTATCTGAGAGTAGCAGTGCACACCCAGGATTGTTTTTTCCTTAAGGGTCTGATCTTAAGTCAAGGCAAGACTGAGTAACCAACACTTAACACATTCAAAGGTATTCTTTGAACGAATCACAGCTCAGAGATTTGTGGCACATTGTCTAAACTGTCCTGACATTAATCTGGTCTTTGTGGCTTACGCCATTTTATGAATACAGTTATGCAGAGGATGTGCACTGACCACAGAACAGCACGTTTACTCTGAGATGCTCTTTCCACATAGGCCCAGATCTTTTCCTTAAGTGAGGCAAATCTTTAGCCTAAGACAAGAGAGGATTTGCCTCCTGGTGGGTTTCTACGGCCATCAGGAACCCCAGCTGCAGGCTGCTCTGTCGTAGAAAGGCAAGGTGGAGCGTGTGTGTCATCCTGTTCACAGATAGGTTCAGCTTCTGTGCTATCTGTGAATAAAAAATTAAATGAGTTTTACACTACTGTATGTCATTGATCTATTTGTCACAAGGGTGAGATTTAAGACTGGAATACACTATATAACCTCTGCCCTGATGAAACTAACACTAGATGCCAAAACTGGGTCTGCAGATTTAAGCTGATTTCGTAGTAAATTACAAAATTTACTACACAGACTTCATTTATTAGTGCCAGACTATGAAGCCATCCAGTTGGAGAATATCCAACATGATATTTTAGGTAATGTATTCAAATTAAATTGAATCTAGACCATCTATAACCATATCAAGGATGATCAGAAGAAATGGACAGCACCTGAGTTATATATATATATATATGAGTGTCACAACAAAGGGTCTGAATACTTAGTACCATGTGATATTTTAGTTTTTCTTTTTTAATAAATCTGCAAAAATGTCAACAATTCTGTGTTTTTCTGTCAAAATGGGGTATTTGTGTACATTAAAGAGAAAAAAAATTACTTAAATGATTTTAACAAATGGCTGCAACATAACAGAGAAAGGGCGTGTGAATACTTTCCATACCCACAGTATGTCAGAACACTCACCAACAGTGCCAACAGTGATTGAGTCTTCCTCACCATTCTGCGCAGGACATAAAGAACATAATCAGCAAATAAAATAACTTCAGTATGAAAGATAATCTAAGATTAAGACATTGCTTTTACTCAGTAATGAAACTGTCTCCATATCTTACCACAGGTACATTGTTTTCAACTGTGGTGCTACTTTGGTTAGCTGGTTGAGCAGAACATCTTCTGAGAGGGGCAGATGATTCTCCACACAGCACACCTGTAGGCATTCCACCTTAAAAACAAATGAAATTCCTGTATATTGACGTTATAAACAGTAGTGAATTAGTATATTGTTCACTGATATAAAATACACTTAAGTAATTATTACTTACCTGAAGGACAACTATATTAAAACTGCATTATTTAACTTGCAAATAACAAATGTTATTTCCGGGAATTCTCATCTCACATGGCAACCTGTTAACCAATGTTACAAAACGTCCACAAAAAACAGCGAAGGATTACCTGAAATTTAGCATTGCAAGCACATTGTGCCGTGTTTTTGTTTGTTTAAGAATCAGCAAGACCTAGCAAGTTTTTAGATGTGGAACTGAAACTATATTTGGTTTCTCAATATCACAAGTGGTTTATCCCTGAAAAGTATGAAATATGAAGAAGTACATACACATGTACACTCATTTAAATATTTCTCATCTTTTTTCTCTCATTTTTAGCCAACTTAAAAGCAGGGGAATGACACGGTCTAGAAGTCTGGTATTATAGAGGCAAAAGATATCATTTAAAAAAAAAGCACCTGGTGGATTGTTTCTTCGATGGGCATGAGGGTCCTCAGGTTCGGCAAATATACTTGATGCCATTTTGTTTTTTTTCACAGTTTTCTCTTCATCTGTGCCAAAGCTGATGTTTGACCCTCCACCTGGTGGACGTAGCACTCTAGAAGAGAAAACAAAGACACAATAAGATATAACAATATGTCGTCGAAAATGTAACTTTTCCAACTGATCTCTTAAGTTTAGTGCATATTGTTTACTTTTATTTTAAAAGTTTATTCTCTGTCAGCTTGACCAATGAAGGTTAAATAAAACTTTTTTTTTTTTTTTATTAAAAATACTCGTCTCCATCTCAAGTAAGCATCATATATTACTATAATTTATGATTATAAAATTCTTGAAGGTCCTTTATTCTTTTTAATCTCTTTCCATGTAGAATGTTGAGTAAAATTATTAGCTACTGATTGCACATTTAAAAAAATAAATTGTCTTTAGTGGAGAGAAAAGATTTGGTTATGGTGAGAGTTAACCATCTTTTCATCTAAATTTAATTGTGCAGAAAAAAGCTTGATCAGCTAGGTAATTTAATATACCTCACGTACTCATTATTTGGTTTAATAAGCTTGGTTTAATTAGCTTTATTTGCTATATTCTATTAATTAAAATATTCCTCATTCTCTTCATACCAATAAAACCTCAATGAACTTGCTAAAACAGCAAGCTGGAATAAATCTCCCTCCACCAATCTGAGTAGATGAAACGACAGATAAACGATGATGAATTCACTCATCTGCACGTGATTAGAGCATTCAGTTAATGAAATGATAGCACGGATCAAACAGGAACCGTAATAAAAACATTTACTACAACTGAACCGCACCCAACCAAAATACACACACATGCGCTCAAGCATCCTCCCGTAGCCTACTCTGAAAACCTGGGAAGGGACTGGTTTCAAATTTACAAAAGACTGACACAATGCGTTAAAGCTGTATTAATTACTCAATTATCCCATTAATTCTTGTATTAATACTTGCCTGTACAGCATTTTAAAGCATTATAATTCACATCTAGCTGACTTGAAAACCGACAGTGATGCTTCAAATACGCAGCACGCGCTTCTGGAATCCGATGTCTATATAATCAGATACCGGATGGATTCACATACGCTACAATAAAACAAGACATTTTATAAACCAGAAATGCTATTTTGAATGTTTTTTAACATCCAATAAACTTTTCCTTTTAGCTAGAGTACCATTTTATCCCAAAACGCAGTTTTTGTAACCAAAATGGTGCTCATTTCTTAGCATCGCCAGCCGTTTTTCCGCCAATATGATTTTAACTAGAGTAAATTTGTCTTTTGTCAGTAATATTACATCTAAGACAACGTCTATGGACATAACAACGGGTGAATAATTTGCTGTTTGCTTTAACATAAAGCGCTTGAGCTTTGTTATCTTCCTACAGACATCTATCAGCACCTGGAGCTGTTCCTCGCGGTCGGGTCCATGCCTTGGTAAGTGGTGGTGGTCGTCATCTCAAACACGCTAAAGCTTCGGTTCACGGCTTTTCTCAAACTATATCGAACAGTTTATTATCAAGTCACAAATAGCGTCTCCTGCTCAGGTCATCAGTGTCTTGGTGCTGAATCTGCGCTCCTGTACACGCCCATTAGACGCGATAAGTACTGCACTTCTACAGATTCGCCACTGGAGCGGCGCCAGACAGCAAATTGTTTTTGTGAGTGAAAAAAAGCTGCGATAGTTTAGATTCAAAGCCACGACTGCATTTTCACAAAAAGCTGTTTTGTATTCGTCTTTCATTTGTCGACAGGATTTATTCTAAAGTTTAGTATTAAGTGAGTTTTTTATTCCCCTTAGTGGGAGATTTAAACTGTTCAGGAGGACAAACATGATTAAGAAACCACAACCAAAACAAGATATTGATCAGCTTAGTATAAAATGATTAACATTTCAAATATAACTTAAATGTTTGTATATGTAACAAAACCATTTGTGTCAATATTTTTTTTTCCTTAAATCACTGTTTGTATTTAATATTATTCTTGGCGAGGGACATTTTATAAACTAGCCTTGTTTTGTCAATAAAAATAAAAAACCTAATTAATGGACTATACAAGTAACTTTTTTGGATTCTGCAAGGTGTTTGTAAACCACAACTGTTGACAATTCCATTAAGGGAAATAATAAGTTATAAAAACAATGATCTAAAAGCAATGATCGATTCACCACAAGCGGTTTTGTAAAACGGTTTTATTCCAACACAAAATCTTATCAACATTTCAATTCACAACACAAGTTACTGAATAAAATTGGCCTGAGTACAAAAGAGAAATACATCAACATATATAAGATATATATAAAAAGCCCAAAGGCTCTGAGCAAACAAAACAGTACTTTAGCACTGACATGGACCAAAATTCTATCTACCAAAAAAAAAAAATCTGATCACTCACTGATCAAAAGCCTTTTAGTCTTGACCACTCTTAGGTCCACATCTGATTAAATACATCAATATGTTTACAACACCATTCTTCTGATTTGCGAGAGCTGATGTGCATTTTAGGCAAGCTTCTGGCAATGAGGAGAGTGGTAAGCCTAAACTTATAAAGAGAACAGGAAACAGGGAGAACTGTAATGATGGAGGGGAGAGGTAGTTATTTACATCAGGCCCCCTGTCTGTTGCTGAAATACATCAATTGTATCCTCATCCTCCATTTCCAACTGGAAATAAAAAAAGAAAAAAAGAAATCAACATACATATAGGATGGTGACATTTAGAATGGATTATATCACTGAACTATACCTGAGCTGGAGTGTCAGTCTCATTAATCGGCTGCCCATCAAATCGGAACCGAATCTGTCGCATTGATAGACCCTGTTAAAAACAAAAAATGTGGACCTGAGAATTAAAAAAAAAAAAAGTAGTATCATCTTGTAGCTGGTCTGAATCAATAGCAAGGTATGAACAGTTACTTGGAAACTACAGAGATGTGAGATTTAATTAGGGTTGGAGATGAACTCTGCTGGGCTGCGGCTCTCCAGGGCTGGAGCTCGCCACCCCTGGTATCGAATGTCTGGCTTCGAAAAGACAGGCTCTACTTCAAAAGTTAAACGCCTCATTTTACAACAGATGGCCAACCTTGCCAGACATCAGTTCCAACCCTGCTCCTTTCTCTGTGCTTAAAACTGATGACCTTCAACATTTTACCACAACGGATGTGAGGGCATTTTCCTGTTCTAAACTCAAGAACGTATTTTCACTTATACACTCACTTCCTTTCCTGCAATTTAGCCTTTTTCTATATACGCACACACACACAGTTAAATTTAATGCTCTTTATTATATTGCATTTGTTAAAATCATTCAAAGTTCATTTTTTCCACTCAATCTACACACAGCACCTCATATTGACAGAAAAACACGGAATTGTTGACATTTTTGCAGATTTATTAAAAAAGAAAAACTGAAATATCACATGGTCCTGCTGTGGAACCTCTTCTGGTCTCTCCAGAGATGCTTAATTGGGTTTAAGTCAAGAACAGTCACAGAGTTGTTTTGAAGCCACTCCTTCGTTATTTTAGCTGTGTGCTTAGTGTCATTGTCTTGTTGAAAGGTAAACTATAAAAAATAAAATATTACATATAAACATTTTTATTTTAATCTTAACCTTCTTTAATCTTAATTTTAATCTTTTAATCTTTAATCTTAATCTTCATCATAATCCCCTCAGTTTCCGCTACAGACAGAAATGTCAACAACAATGGAAAACTCAAATAATTAAAATTTCAACAATGCCACTGATTCTGTTATATCTTTGTACTGTTTAGATTTTTTGTCATAAGGCACTGATGCAGAGTACCTCTCTACGTTGGTCTGCTGCTTGTGTGGCGTGCAGCTACAGATGTTGTTGGTTGAATACGTCTGTGCTTCAAAGGGTGGGTACTACATCAAGTTCGACGGTACTACCAGTCTTAGCGGGGACGATGGTCTTCCATAATTTGCAGACGACATTGGTCTGACTACGGTCAGACTTACAATATCCAAAAAACTGCCATACTGGTAAGCAGACTTTTCCTCTTTCATTTACAATTTCCTCGCTCGCTGCGGCACTCATTTTCTGCTAATGAAGAGCTCCATGTGTCTTACACTGCGGAGAGGCTTCCATCCGGCCACTCTGCCATAAAGCCCCAACTGGTGGAGAGCTGTAGTGATGGTTGACTTTCTCCCATCTCCCGACTCTGGAGCTCAGCCACAGTGATTTTTGGGTTCTTCTTTACCTCTCTCACCAAGGCTCTTCTCCCCTGATACCTCAGTTTGGCCGGACAGCCAGCTCTAAGAAGGGTTCTGGTCGCCCCAAACATCTTCCATTTAAGGATTATGGAGGCCACTGTGCTCTTAAGAACCTTAAGTGCAGCAGAATTTTTTGTAACCTTGGCCAGATCTGTGACTTGCCACAATTCTGTCTCTGAGCTCTTCAGGCAGTTCCTTTGAATTAATTATTCTCATTTGCTCTGACATGCATTATGAGCTGTAAGGTCTTATATAGGCAGGTGTGTGGCTTTCCTAATCAAGTCCAATCAGCATAATCATACACAGCTGGACTCAAATAAAGGTGTAGAACCATCTCAAGGATGATCAGAAGAAATGGACAGCACCTGAGTTAAATATATGGGTGTCACATCAAAGGGTCTGAATACTTAGAACCATATGATATTTCAGTTTTTCTTTTTTAATAAATCTGCAGAAATGTCCACAATTCTGTGTTTTTCTGTCAATATGGGGTGCTGGGTGTACATTAATGAGAAGTTAGAAAAAAAAAAAAAGGACAAAAACTTTACACATTCTTCTTCCTTGCACTTAAAACTGAAGTTCTTATAAATTATGGATTCTGTAAAGTGGTAGTAAATTCAGTTTGAAATTCCCCTGGTTACAGAACTCAAGAGCGTCAAGGAGAGTTGAAATCAAGTCAACTTTATGATAATGAGCTATGACGCGGTTTGGCGGCAACCAGTCAGAATATAGAAGTCCACCGCTTTAGCAGATTCCATATAACACAGTCCTGTAAACTTTGGTTTCGACCCTATTAGTTCTACTTGTTATTAGCACCCCAATGGCAACAACTTGATCCTCCATCACGATGTGAATTTAATAATAACGTGCACAATACTATTTATAGGCAACATTTTCCCGCTAAAATGCTCGTTTTTCAACGAGAATGCAATTGATTTGCCCAAAACAACACTGATTTGACCAATTGCATTACGTTAACTTTACACCTTATCCAGTAGGTTTGACACAAATTAATGTTAATTTAAAACCAAGACCAGTAAATGTCTCCTATAATACTGAAATTAGACTAGCAATTAACCATGAACATAAAAATTACACACTACACAAAAGGCTTTTAATTGAAAGAACACATGACTACAAAAAAAGTTATTTTCATTGATCTATTTCTTACTCTTACCTTGTGGCCAATCTGCACAAGATTACCAAAGTTTGTTTGATTTGCGGCCCTTTAAATGAATTCAATCTACATCAGAGTGTCCAAAAAAATCTCTGTACAGCGTTGTTGGCAGGACGGCTGGAGCGAATTTTGACGCTCTTGTCGGCGGCGGTGTGAACGCACAGCAAGGAACAAGAAGTGTGCCTTATATGCTACAGAGATCAGTTTTTGTTCAAAAGATCTACTGTAGGACCTTTTAAGGTTTCTGCAAACATCTATAGCATATCTTTCATTATTCAGAATTAACTACAACCAGAGCTCAAACTAAAATTCTAATTAGTTTAAGCATGTTTGTAGTAGTAACATAACTTATTTTTATACCATGTTAGCATCTAAGGCTATTTTCATGGCAAAAACAATAAAAAAAATTATGTCTTTGCATGACTAACAGATAGAGGGTTTCAGAAAAACTGAGCAAGCAAGCTAATTTGCTGCAAAACAGAGCTGACATTTTTATCCAAATAACCAATTATTTCCAGACATTGATGTTATCTTTACCAATCTCTTTCTTGCAGGTAAGGCAACATAATCCTGTTACCCTAAACGAAGGACTATTATTTTTGTCAGGGAAGGTAAAAGATGCAGTTGCATGTGCATAAAACCCTTACCTGTCTCTCACAATATGCTTTCATCAGTTTGTTGAGGGGTGTGTGCCTCTTGATTTTGAACTGAACCACTGAGCCGTCCTGCCCAGCTACTTTCAGATTTATGTGGTCATTCTCTGTTTTCACACCCTCCTGAAATGAAAAGTGAAATATATTCTCGTGCAAAAGAAAAATATACAAAAACAAGAGCAGCAGCATCTTAGTGACAGAAATAAAAAAAAAAGTTTGGCTGCATCCATCTAAAATAGTTTGTTGACCTCTATTTTTAAGGTCTAAACCTAAAAAATGACTGATGACGCAACAGTTAAAAAATAGATGAAGAAAGTTGAGTAAATCTGAATACACCTTATGATATTCTGCAAAACCACAAAACAAGCAGGTTATAAATCAATGCAGAAGATCAAATCAACGCACTGAAAATGCAATGAAACCTAATGGTACTGTGCTTCGTTTACCCTTAAGTTTTGTCTTTTGACTTGTCGTTTGTAGGAACTGCGAGTCACATTAACGTTAGCCAACTAGATAATTAGCGGGTTAGCTTTAAGAAAAAACATCAACATTTTTCTCAACAAGTGAATAATAAATTAGAAAGAGAGAGGATGGGGGACTCTTTAGAAATGGCACACATTCATCATGTAAAAAATTATTATTGCGCTTATTAAAACATTTATGAACATCCCTACACACGCACCTTTGGCTTCTCGTCTGCCATTACTGCCACTGCCTCTGCCTCAGACACATGAGACGCGCGTAATGCCGCCGGACATGACGACATTTAAAAAGGTCCGTTTCCGGAGTCCCAATACTGTCCTTTTTATTATTATCATTACTAAACATTCATAAAGGTAAATACACATTTTCAGCTCGTAACAGGAAAAAGGTAATAAATAAATAAGTAAAATTTTTAATTAACCCCACATTCCTAACACAATAGCGCATTATTAAAAAAAGTCAATAACACTTTATAAAACTGCACAAATAATATTTTCTTTGCTCAACGTATAGGATTTTAAGGCTGGAAAAGGACATTATATCCAAGAAGTTTAATTATGACTTTAGCCAGATAAAGCTAATCCAAAATCTGTTTACATGGTAGAATTTTATTCAGAGTATCAACTTGATGATGTTACAATTGAAAGTCTTCAGCTACATGAGCACAAAAAATGAAAATTCTGTCATCATTACCCTCAAGTAGTTCCAAACCTGTTTGAATTTATTTGTCCTGTCGAGCAGGAAGGAAGATTGAAAGTGGGGGAGGAATATTTTTGTTTCAAATATTTCTGTTCTTCCAAATAAAGTACTTGTGGGAACTAAACTTGAGCTCATAAATTAATTGCCAAGCCAAAAGCACCTGTTAATGAAAATCTGACAATTTGATGGGCAATTCAGAGAAATTATAATTACATATAAATAAACATTACTGACCCTTATCCTGCCAGGCAGTTGCAATATCTCCAACTGTATTTTTGCAGTAAAAGAGTGTGTGTAATTGGACCATAAAGACACATTATAACGCTATGCAAAATTCAGACAATTGTTCAAAACAATATATTTATTTGTATTTAAAACAGTATACATTGTGTTGGATTGCAAATTTTACTTAAAATCTAAAAACAACAGCATCACTGGAAGATTCATGAAGCTCTTTGAAATAATTTAGAATGCACATTTTTATTAATATCAATTTCCTCATTTCTCTCTCTCACACACACACTCACACACAAATACACTGCTGGACATATCCAGTAAAGCAAAACAATACTGAGGCAACTGCTGTAAAGCAAAAGGCAAAAATAAACAAACAATTCCTTCCATAATAACACACTTTTAACAGTTTTAAGAGTCAAAGTTTATAATATAAATAATGGCATCTTTAATAACCCCAAAAGTTTCCAAAACATCAAAACAACTTCTCCAATTATGTACATCAGAAATCAGAAAAACACTATAAGTGATTCCTTTCAGCGTTGTAAAAGAACCCGAAATGAAGTAAAACAGATACACAGCATTCATCCAAAAACATAGTCAAAGTCAAAGTCAAAGTATGCTTTGCACCATCTTTCACGCACATCTTTGTGGGACTGTTATCTGTTGTAAAACAAATAGAATTGGGCTTTAAACCAGCCTTGTCAAACACCACACATCTGAGTAGTAATTAAATAAATATGTAAAACTCTGAACATCAATAAAAAGCACAAACACAACTAATGCATCACATCAAGGAAAATACATTGAAAGAAAATATGTAACGTGTCCAGTGTCATCACATTACCCTCCACTTCTTTTAGGGTGAGGTATGAGTTGAACAGTTTAGTTGTGGCTAACAATAAAATGACCTATTATGACTCAAATGCTCATAGGCAACATATTTATATTAATGACAGTACCTAATGACCAAGACTAATACATCAAGACATTTGTGGGATTACTCGGAGACTGGGATTCACAAGTTTAACACCCAGTGTGTCAAAGGTAATGCCTGGATATAAAATCTGTCTGTGACACTGCTGATAGCTCATCCATGCACGTATACACTTGAGTTTTTCATTTGTTTTCACAAGTATTAATGCTTACACAGCTACAAATGACCCCATTTGTCTACTGGAGGGAACTTGTCTATCTCTCCAGATTCTGTGACCTGTTGATCTCCAAGGATGAATGTCAGCTTGTACCTCATTCTCACTTTCTCCTGCAAAAGAAACAACTGCGTTTAAAACAACTATTTAGTTTCAAGTGTTTATGCTTTCTCATGTGATGAAGTGGTAAAGCGGGTTTGGCATGCTGTCCAAGGAGCTCGAACCCTAGCAATTGTAACCCTAGCGAGGGTAAGGGCTCGGCGTCCAGCTCGATCTCCGGCTGCCCCCCGGAGTGGGAAGTTGAGTTAAAGGAGGTAGAAGGGGAGGAGGAGGGTTTTGCAAAAGCGAGATGGAAATGAACGGGAAGCTTGTGGTTTTATAGTACTTGAAAACTGGTTTGATTGGGCATCTAAGCATATAAGCAATTGACTTCATTTTAAGACTCTAGTTAAAGCCCAACTAACTAGTGCAAATATTGCCACAAACATTTCCCTTTTCCCTTTAGTGAATTTTGAAAGCCGATGCAGATATATTTTTGAAAGCAGGGTGGCTTATTATTTTTTTTTTAATATTTAAGAAATTTGAAATCATTTAAAAATAGATTTTAAACAAAAGTTTGTTAGTGTGCGAGTGTGTGTGTGTGTGTGCGCATGTGTGTATCTTCACCTTCAGCGGGTTAGCCAGCAACAAGATCTGAGTTATGGAACTGGGGGGCATGAAGGGGTTAAAGGGCGCCATTTCTGTTCCAGATGGAGGCTGCAGCTTCACTTTCATTGACTGCCAATCACAAATTACAGAGGTAACAAAAATTATTGAACCAAAACAACTGCGAACATGTAAAACCAAAAGACCTTAAAATTCCATAAAATGCAAGTTAAAATGCTCATCTAGTATCACAAAACAATAATTGTGTGCTGGTATGATTGACTTAAATCATACATGTAAAAAGTATTCTTGTTAAAACTTCAGCAGCACATAAAAAAAAAAAAAGAAAAAAAAGACATTCTTTGCCTTTTACCTTTGGCACAGCAACCTGAAGCACTACGTTCTTCACCATCAGTGGTGCTGCGTTCAGCATGGACACCACAACCACCAGAACATCAGGGCGACCAGGCGGGTGGTCAGTAGCAAAGTGCAACAACACACGAACACCATCCTTATCATAGGCTGTCACTGGACACTCCTTACCTGTGTAAATGACAATAATAAGCCTAACAGGCAAGTAATAAATCTGGAATAATGGATATGGTTCTCTAATATCAAAATAATAAACCTCTTATCAACAGCCTCCACATTCATTTATTGGGCTTACTTGGTTTTATGGCCTCCAGAGGGACAAAGACACTGGTCAGGGAGATATCCGAGCCTGAGGGTGACTGACTGGTGGGCAATGTAGGAGAGAGGGATCTGAAGAGAGGGCTGTCCGGTGCAAAGCTCTGAGGTTTGGCAGAGGTTAAAGCAGAAGGCACTGGTGTTATTCCAGCGGGCAAACTGAATGTGGTCAATGCAGGATAGATGTTCTCTTCTCCAGCTCTAAGTTCTCTGATACCCAAGCTTGAATAATCGGACTGGCTGCTTCAAACAGAAAGAACAAACATTTAGCTGCGTTTCAAAAATCATTCCAGTTGTTCCACTACCAGCACTTTGAACATAATTAAAGGCTCTAATAATAGAGAGCACTCTAATAATAGTGTGTGCAAGATGTGCCCCTTTCCTTTCACGTATGAATGCTACTATTAAACTGAAGAACTGGCATTTACCAATGGCATCAATCCAACGCACTCGAATGCATTTTAAAATGGATTTATTCCTGTGCTGAAAAAGCTGAATATTCAGCAGCTATTACTTCAGTCTGTTGTAATAATTGAAAATGATTGTTTTCAGTTTTAGAAAACTATGATGATTCATTTATTTTATTATTTCTTTTAATTAATACTACTTTACTGATTCGACTTTATTTTATTTTATTCTCACACTACCTATTAGTGATGTCCAGGTCCAGGTCGGCAAAATCTTTGCTGCTCTGCTGGAGGGAATTTTCAAAGACTGAGGTAGCTTCAGTGGCAGGTGGAACTGTTGAGATGAGAGGATTTAAGGGAGCAGAGCTGCAGAGTAGGTCAATCGCTGGTTTGGTAGTCTATCACACACACAAAAAGATATGTATCAGTAATTTAACATTAAATGATATAAGTTGCTGATTTTTATAGGCATGTTAACCTAAATGTTAAGCAATTACTTGTGAAGAAATCCATTGATTGCTTTGGGCTTCTTTTGTATTCTTTTCCGCTGACTTGGTTGAGTTTAAATCCAGATTAGTAAGGCCTGCAAAGAAAGTGTTAATTTTAAACAAAGAGATAAAAAGGAAAAAAAAATAAAAATTAAGCCTGGTTGTCTGTTTGATACTTAAACGCATTCTTATATAAAACTAAATAAATGTAAATACTGTATAGCACAAAAGAAACAGCAACATAATTTCTGAATTAAATGCTTATATTATAAATAGTATTTCTGGATTTTGATGGACACGACGTGTGTAGAACAGCATTTATTTTGTAATGGAAATCTTACGTACATCAAACACCTAGTTTATTACATTCTATTTATCTTACATTGCTTAAGTATTATCAAGCCATTTTTACCTAATGAACAAAGTTCGTCGTCTAGTAGAGAGAAACTGCTGGGAAGCTGGCATGATGGAGGACTGGTTTGGAAACTTGATGATCCAGAGGATGTGTTGGAAGAGGAAGGCCGTGCTCCAACTAAATGAGTTAGTGTGAGGAGGTCAGCTGGTAGAGAACCAGAGAGCTTAGGTGAGGTCAAAACATCTTTAAGGGGTGAAGGGGTTCCAGAGTCCAAATCAGCCAAATCAATCAAAATTTCAGAAGAGGTTCTGTCTGTGGTGTCAAACAAATGAAAAACAGGAACACATGAGTAATTTGATAAATTTTGCAAGCTCTTCAGACACCAAAAATGTAATTTGTACATTAAGTCATAAACTGTAAGAATTCTGGTCCATTATACATACGTTCAGAAGCTGTTGATCCTGGTATGTCAATCATAATGGTCTGTCCTTCAACAATCTTTTTATAAGAGTTGATGACTCGTGAGAGATCATCACTAGCATGCAAAATATCACCTGCACCAAAGAAGACGACAAAGTACATGTAGAAGGGAGGAAGCTTTTTTTATTTATAACACATTATTAGCTCAATACCTAAATGTTTACTATAGTATATATTACCTAAGGCACTGTCATCATCATCTGTCTCGGCGGCAAGTCTGAAGACAGCAGTTCTAAGTTTTTCACAGTCATTATACAGATCCTATGAACATAAAGCAAGTTGCACATGGTCGGATACATTTAATCACTGGTTAAGTCCAGTAGTGACCAGATGTAAACTGAGGTGTCTCACCTTTAGTAGTTCTTTGTCTTCTTGTGTTGACTCATCTTTTTTAAAATGACTTAGCATCTCATTAAGGAGCTTCACACTGTTGTTCACCTCCTCTAGAGTGCTGGCACGATGGGAAACTTTCTGCTGTAGAGCCTCGTCCTAAAAGCAAAGCAAGAGGCCTATAAGCCATGTGATGAATCTATTCTTCTTTCATGCACGATAAAGGCAAACAAAAGGACTAATGACATGATGTTAATGACATTTATTTGAGTCCTTGTTACACACTTACTATTTAATAACAATTAATTATGCATTAGTATGTGCAAGTAGCCCTACACCATTTAATCAGTGCTTAAATGTATAATTTAACTGTAACAAGGACAAAATAAAGTGTAAGATCAAATATATAAAGTGTCTTAAAATATCAATAATTTGTGTGTGTGTGTATATATTATATATATATATATATATATATGTATATATATTTATAAAAAACATTTTTCCCAGAGAAAAAAAGTTATTTTTATGTATTAAAATATGTATT
>JAUCMT010000114.1:8305341-8315594 GCA_032357475.1 Enteromius thamalakanensis
TTTAATTCCAATTCCAATTCCATTTCCTTCTTTGAATTGGAATTGTTGAGTTCATTCCTGAATTGACCCCAACCCTGGAACGCACCCTTCGAGACCAGACAAATAATGAATACACCCTCCTGGATCCACCAGTCCGTGAGAGAGTCTCTCTAGACAGGACTGACCGAGACAACGCCCTCCGAGACTGAACAGACAATGATGGCTCCCCTCTTGACCGGACAGTGATTCAGGGACCTCCATGGGTTTTGCAGCCACCAATGAGTACTCTGGAGATTCTACGACTAGAGCCGACATCTCCAGAGATAGTGCAGCCACTGGTAGACCCGGCGGAGTCTCTGAGTCACACATGGACTCAGGTGGCTTGGGCCATGGGGCATCACAGTCTTCATAGGGCTTAAAGCGGCAATGAACCCGGAATACAGACCGGGTCTGGCGGATCCGGCCATAATGGGTCTGGATCACAGCTTGGATCTGGCGGATCCCAGACAGCGTCTGGCGGAACTGGCCATACTACACCCAAATCCCAGACCAACTGTTTGGAATATGGCTCCTCATACCATAGATCGGGCGTGAGGACCGTATCATGCAGATTATGTGTTACGAGGATCTTTTGCAGCTCAACCTGGGATCAGACTTGGCTGAACACGACCCCTCATATCGTGCTACGGGGTTAAAACCCATCGCTGACTGGCTAGACACCATGAGGGCCTTCTTCAGCTTCTCAGGCTGCGTAACCGGGACAGAATGGACATCATACGGCACTCCTGGCTGTATAACTGGGACTGACCGAGCTTGAAACAGTCTCTCTGGCTGTAAAACCTGTCTGAAAGGGGTTTCAGACAGACCTGGCAACCGCACTGTTGAATTATGCACCGCGGGGGTTTTGTGTGGCGCTGGCAACCTCGGTGGCGGTGTAGTGCCGAATTTTGACCCCCTGCCAGATTATGACTCCCCTAGTTTTGGTAAGGATTACTATTGATTTCAACGAGGGGATTCATAATTCGGCAGGGAGTCAAAATGAATGAATGGCGTTCGCTGCTCCAGCCATCATTTTGTGTTTGAACGGCGTATGCCGAATGGCGCAGCGAGCGGTTCCCTTCCACGTTTGTGGCGCAGCGCTTACTCCTCACAAACTTTTTGTGTAGGCCCTTCATTGCATTGTTCCTCTTTTTTTTCTTCCTTTTCTTTCTTGAAAGAATATTTTGTTTTCTTGTTATTGTCTGTTCAAATGTCAGTTTTGTGGATAATTTGTTTTTTGTTCTATCTGTATGTTTTTGAGTTTGGCAATAAATAAAAATTCTTGCAAGATACTTTTTTTAATTTAATGCCACAAGAACAAGATATATTACATACTCATGTCAAATAAACATTAGATGCCAGGGAAAAGAAGAAACAAAATAGAAAACAAGAAATTACATTAGGCCTACATAAATTTCAATAATTTTAGAGCATTACATGTTTTCAGTGTTTTTTTGTTTGTTTGTTTTTTGCCTGTTCCAGGAGATTTACATACAATTTAAAGTCGTTAATAAAATGAGAATAATTTGGTTTATACCAGCCCACTTTTTCTTGTGTATATGGAATTTTCCTAATAAAATAAACAAATGTATAATATGCTGTTCTTTCCAGTTCAATCTTTAATTTTCTATATAAAATAGCACATAAAATATACAAATTTCTATCATACATTCCATTTTTCTGTTAATATAAAATTCCATAACTTTTTGAAATATTCTTGAATAAATACAATGAAAAAAAATGCATAATGATTTATTTTTCTTGACCACAAAATTCACAGGTATGTGAAATATTAAGCTTAAATCTTTCCAAAACATTCTTGGCAGAATACATTCTAAGAAGTATTTTGTAAGACACTTGCTTAATGGGTGTTATTGATAAAAAACTTATTTGACAGATTACATGCTTTAGCCCAAGAGATATTACCAAATAAAGAGGACCAGAAAAATCTTGCTGCAGGTAAACACACAGACCTTAGAGCATTCCTTATAATATTATTACTACACGGTTGTTTTAACACATCAACATTTCCAATGAAAATGTTTCCACAAGGATTATGCTGATTCCTTCTGAAATATAGTTTTTTAAAATTACTGTCACACTCTTTGGTATTGCGTCAATAACAATAGCAAATTCTCTTGGTCTAATTGGTAATTGAAATTTTGTAAGAAATTTAATATATGACAACAAGTATCCATGATAATTAAACAACCGTCTTACTAAAAGAATAAAGTATGCATAAAGATTTGATTTTAAATAATAAATCTTTGTTATGCCATATAAAATATTTGTGGGGTGAAAAATTGTGCTTATACACCTATTGCCATGCTAGCAGGGCTTGTCTTGCAAGATACTTTTCTTTTCCCACGCGAGTCACTCCACGTCAGTCGTGCGATTTAACCAATCAGATGTGACCTCGCCATTTCAACCAATCATAACCCGCCAGGAGCGCAGCCTAATAAATTCTGTTTGCATGAAATAAACCCACTCCCGAGAAGGTTCAAACTTTTGGACCTGTCGCTATGACAGCAAGTCCCGGATGTGCTTCGAAGAACCCAACGATCCAAAATCAGGACAAATCCACAACAATGAAATGCAGCTAACTTAGTTAGCGAGGTACGAAGAACTGACCCCTGATTCTCTTTGAGAATAACGAAGCATGACAAACAGATGACCGAAGCGACATCTAGTGGCTAAACAGTGACATTGCTGGACCCCATAATTCAGAGAAAATTCCAACGTTATGAAGATGCAGGCGCCTAATTTCAACAATAATTTTGTAGCAGTTTATGATATACGTATATTATTGCCATTATAAAATAGTCTGTAAAGAGTAATGTTTTTTCAGAGACATCAATAAAACATTAGCTAACGTTAGTTTTTGTACATTCAAGGTAGAGTAATAGAAAAGGAAAATGTAAATTCAAACGCTTTATCTAACTGCTAAAATAAGTATTTGTAATAAAATGTAATGATTCATATACATATGTTGAGAGCGCTGTTGCGTCAAGAAACCCATAAGCACATCAACACTTGTTGGGTTGGTGCAGTGGTTAGAAAACACAAACAGCCCGAAACAAACCTCGCATCAATATTTAAACAACTTTAAACCTTTCAAAAAAGAAGACGAAGTGATGCCCTGGTGGATAGAGGTATAGTGGCCAATTCATAACTGGAGGTGTCAGCTGGTGTCCAAGGACAGAGAGTTGACTAACTAACCCATCTCTGCAGAGACACTGAGACTTGTGGATGCTGCTGCTCTTCATCTCACGCGTCTTCAAACAAGTTGTCCGCGTTTTTAGCCTAAAGAAATCAGATTTTTGTAAAGCCGAGATTTGCTTCGTTTTTATTTATTTTTATTCATTGCATACATACAATGTCATGAGTACGGTGGAAATTGTGTATAGGATTGTAGTTAGTATGTGAGGCGGTGACAAAGGAGTGACTTTCACTGTGAGACTTGAAGTTATTAGCGGCTTTGTCTGCAGTGGCAGATGTAGACACGGCATATCTTTCACAAATTTTAACATATGGATATTTCTGAAGATTCTGAAAACTCATCTCTGTTTCTTTTTAACTCGTCGGGACACATACAAGGTAGGCATGGATGGAAGTGAAGATGAAAATCTATTTTTTTTAGAGCAAATAACCTGATTGTTATAAGCTTCATGATGAACTGTTTAAAGGAAAAGTAACGTGTATTATTATTGTACAATACAACCAATAATGGGTAGCCTATAAATATAGCCTTTTCTTTCTATCGTTATTTCTTACGTGCAATCATAGAAAGTATGTGTATTTTAGACACCACACTTTCTTTTAAGTCTATCGCCATAACAACTGAGTAATGATGATTTAATTAGCATCTGCTTAATATATGCCATACACCATATGCTAATATTTTTCTTTAAAAATGTATAGGATATAAATATTAAACTTTAGTATAGCTTTACAGTTTATTTTTTGTACAGACCACATCTGGATCTTGTTTTTATGTGTCATTTTATTGTGTGTTTAGTGACCATGGGGGACCAGAATGGAAATGTCATCCTGCCCAGTATTTTTGGGACCATATGTTTTTTGGGCATCATTGGAAATTCTATTGTAATTTACACCATCATTAAAAAGACCAAATGCCAGGCTAAACAAACGGTACCAGACATTTTCATATTCAGTCTCTCTATTGTGGATTTGCTTTTTCTCCTCGGCATGCCTTTTCTGATTCATCAGCTCCTGGGCAACGGATCTTGGTGTTTCGGAGCCACTATGTGCAAAGTCATCTCTGCCCTAGATTCCAACAGCCAGACAGTGAGCACCTACATCCTCACAGTTATGACTTTGGACCGCTACGTGGCTACCGTCCACCCCTTCCGGTTTAACCACGTCCGGACAACCTGTGTTGCCAGTGGTGTGGTGGGGATGGTGTGGGGGCTTTCTCTAGTCTCCATTACTCCCGTCTTAATGTACACTGGCTTGATGCCTCTTCACAACGGCCAGGTGGGATGTGCTCTTCTGCTTCCGAATCCATCCATCAACATCTGCTGGTTCACTATTTATCAGTTTGTGCTGGCGTTCGCCCTTCCGCTCTTGATTATCTGTGTGGTGTTCTTTAAAATCTTGAAGCACGTGTCTACCTCAGTGGCACCTCTTCCCCCGAGGAACCAACAAGTGCGCACTAAAAGTGTGACTCGGATGGCTGTGGCCATCTGTTTGGCTTTTTTTATCTGTTGGGCTCCATACTACATCCTTCAGCTTGTCCATCTGGGAATACAAAAACCCAGTGCATCATTTTATTATGTGTATCATGTTGCTATTAGCATGGGTTACGCTAACAGCTGCATTAACCCTTTTCTTTATATAATTCTGAGTAAGACCTTTAAACGGCAGTTTATAGTGGCTATCCAGCCTGCACACAACCACTTCCGGGTCAACCCGAGCAGCACAGAGGCCACTGTGTCCCTCCGTCTGACCGCAGACTGTCAAAGACACATTCCTGCTAACACCTCAGAGTAATATACTAATGTATACACAACCTAACTTTAAGAATACTTTTGTGATTGAAGGCTGAAGTGTAAATATTTCAGTCAGTATTTGTTTTGTCCAGTTGCAAATATATGTATTAAGGATTATGACAAGCAAGACAGGCAGCTGTGCTCCTACATGCTGACAGATGACACTGGGAGAACACAAAATATATGCAGCTGAACAGAACTGTGAATGTAAATATGGAGCCCGCTCTCATGAAAATGCGTATAAAAACACCAAATAAATACAAAAAACCAATGGTACTAAAACGGAAAAATGGACTTTGTCATGTACATCTTTTCCCTGACTTAAAAATGGGTGCTCTCATTTGTAAATTCTATGGGTGTAGCTTCCAGACTTATCCGCATACAGCCCTTTTTAGCTGTACAAAACAGATCTTTTTGCTGCTTGATATTGAAAATTGGTCTGATCATGTTATTATTATCGTAATTTAAGTGTCAAATATATGTCTCCTGTATTGGTCCTATCTGGGAGTATTACCATTTACTGCACATTGTTATTTTCCTTGTTATATATTATATTCCTCCTGTATACCATATCGGAAGACTCACCCATAGGCTTACTTCAACCTTCAGGAAAAATCTGGATATCACGCTCATGTTTGGCCTAAATATTGCAGTGTTCACATGCATATGATGGAAATTTGTGGGCGTTCATATGATACACATCTACCCCACAACCCTAACCCTACCCATCGCCTACGCACTTTTTATGAGGTTGGGTAGAAATGTACAAGGGAAATTTTGCGTCATGTTATTTGATGCACTAAAATATTGCTGTAAGTTGTTAAGTGTTGAATATTGTTACTGTGCTTAAAAATTGTATTGTGGTTATTATTGGTTTGGTAGACATGCCTTGGTAAGAGTCAAAAGTCACTGTTTTCATCTCACACAAAGAAAACAAAAACTTACTATAAGTATTAATATAAGATTAATATAAGAATAGAATATTAGAAGTATTAATATAAGAATAATTGATATGGGTTTTACTCTATTTATTTATTTTGTGAAACATCAATCAAACATTGAATGTGTACTGAAAAAGTAATGCTAGTTTAGTCAGAGAGTGGTAATGAGAACCAATACTCAATACTAGTAGAATCAATACTCACATTTTGCTGTTGTGACAAAAAAATATAAGATTATTTATTGTTTTTATGTCCTTCTGAATCATAATATTACATGTACCTTTACAAGTACATGTAAAAAAAAAAACGTTTTTTAAAAAAAATGAAGCTACAAATGACATCTTTGTAGCAGTTGTTGTTATTTATCTTGAAGTTGTTTGTTGTGGTTCAAGGCTTCTTGAAATTCCTATTGAGAAAATAATTGGTAAAAGTACTTGGACACAATGCAGCTTAAGAGGTGCATGACACAATTAGTTGTATCTTGGTATTTTGTGTAAATAGAAAGAAGAAATGGACTAATGCTGCCTCAGAGCTGTCTTAATGTTTAAGATATGAATACATAACATTTTGTCATAGCAACAGACAGTCTCATGGTAACAGGTGTACTTATTTTTCTATATACTGACCCTTTATATGCCAGAAACTAATCTTAACCCCCAAGGCCATATACAAGGGCAGATTCGTCAGACAAGGTATAACCATGTACATCATATTGTAAATGTTTTTTGTTTGTGTGTTGTTTTCAGTGTTTATGTAATCTTTTGTAATACCAGCCATTTACTTTAAGATGCTGCTAAAATACACTTTAGCAATTCTAAAATGCCAATTGCTTATTAAAATCATTTCTGTTTAAGTCATTTATATGGCATATGAGTGGCCTTTTATCTTGAAAGCAAATGCATTCTTTTCTATAATGACTCTTCACTCAATAATGCCTATGCCTGTAGTGCACACACAGGTGCACTCCATAAAGAGTTCATCATCCATAATAACAAACATAAATAAGGAAGTGGGTCAGTGAATATGTCTATTCATGTTGCAAATGATTTAAATAGCAAATAAAAATTAATTCTATATAAAGGTTTTAAGGACTGTGTGTCAAGTGGCGTAACTATGAAATACTGTACGTTTCCCTCAGTTCTTGAAAATGTAAACGGAATTTTTTCTGACGCAACCTTATCGCCTGAGAGGAGTAAGTGCCGCTACACACACCAAGATACACACGTTTTTTAAATATTAATAGCCCTATTATTATATTTTATTAAAATATACAGTTTCATTTACCTATTTTTATAAGTGTTAAAATTTATTATAATTAATAAATGAAAATCCTATTCATATTTATGATTTTTTAAATACAAGAATAAATGCTGATAAAATGTCATGTCATTGACTGACAGGAAAATTAAATAACACAATCAGAATTTAAAATCCCATAGTTTTTTATGGCGAGCCCATCATTAGTTACACAGAAATAACATAGATAGAAATAAAAGAGAAAAAGGTTTATCCAGATCTTTTATATAACCATGCTGTTAACGATTTGTTTATCTGTAAAAGAAAAGTATATTTAAAGAAGTGTAAGAACTGCCATTTAAGGCTGAAAATATGAGATCTAACTGATTTGAGTAAGCAGGAATAATTTGGGGAAAATTGTGTAAGAAGCTCTCTTAACAACAGTGCATGCTACTCGACAGCATAATGCAGGGATGCATGTAGAAAATGTATAAATTGAGAATACAGGATTATTGTAGAAGGACTGAATTAGTGCATTTAACAAAGTAAACTTCTACCTCAAACATTTTATGAAAAGCTATGCAATTTGAAAACTGAATATTAGAATAATCATAAAATTACCCAATCTCAGTCAATAATTATGCAGGTTGTTTGTTATAGTAACAATCATGCTAATAAGCAACTAGTTAAGAAATCCTAAAATACACTTTTACCAACTATAAACAATGATTAAGATATTAAAGATGGTTATATGTAAATTTTAACTTGGTTACACCACATGGCATTTGTTAAGCATTATTACAATTTAACATTTCTTGAAAATGAATTAAAAGAAAGTAACTGACTTAAATACAGACTGCATTTCTAAAAACCCGACAGATTTTTCTTTATTGTAGAAAATATCAATAATCCAAATGAAGTTAAGTTGACTGTAATTCATCACTGCAGAGAACTTCAAACACAAACAATGTTCCGATCATGCTGCATTTGTTTTTGATTTTTGTTTTAATTACTAATGCAATTTATACAGCTCTATTAATAATGGTATTACATTATTACACCCCAGCCATGCAAAAATCACTAATTCAACTGAGTCAAATCTAAATGCATGTTGTAATGACACATTGAGTGGCTCGCACAATACGGAGGTGCCGAGCCATCATTGCACATCATTGTACATCATTAAGCAAACAAACAAAATCATTTTACATTTCTAGAATGCAAAGCAAAGTACAAAGTTTATCTGCTAATCCATGTGCATTACAAACTTACATTTCCAATGAGTTGTTTGGCCTATAGGTGTTTTGTGCATGAATTTGCTGGAATTTTAAGAAAGAACTGTATATACAGAGATTTCAAAGAATTTCAAAGGAGTTCACAGGCTTTGATCTGATATAAAGGTACATCTCCCTCGAGTATTATTTTTTTTTTTTCAAAAGACTTTATTTATTACATGTGATTTGACATAAGCCTTTAAGCAGATGCACACTAATAAATAGTATTAAGAGAAAACTATCAAAGGTAGGCTATCTCTGCTTTATGATTAAAATCACAAAAATAGAAACTGGTTTTAATTAGTGTGCACACATACTGATACCTGGAGGCAATGAAGACATCACAATGAGCCTTTCGTTAGAGGGGGAAAAAATGTTTTATTTGATTTCTTTTTTTAAAAGAAGCTTTATTTTTAATTCCACTTCACATTCTTCACATAGTTCATCAGAACTTCTAGGATTGCAGTAAATAGGCTATCAAATAAAATGTTTTAATTAGCAATCTATTGTATGTCTCATATACAGCCTCATAACAAATGTGTATAAATAGTATGCCAAATAAAAACAAAAACTAGTGGTGCTGATACGCAAAAATGGACTTTGGTGTATATCCCTTTGGTATATAAAAAAGGTAAGGTATATTAAGAAGGTGGGATGCTAGTTTAAGTTCAAACCTGCATTCCACCTGAAATTAAATTGTTGTAGTGCAGGCCCCAACTGAGTCTGAAGACGTAAGTTTGTTGGTGATCCCCACAGGCTGTTTGACACACCAGCTTTTTTGCATACCAGCGAGACATATATATATAAAAAATTATATATATGTGTATGTGGGATCTCACAATGCCTCTGCAGAATCCGTGGTGGTTTTTCCAGAGCAGTGCGTTTCCCCGAAAGCCACCGGGCTGAACGTCTCCTTTGGTTCACCTCAAGAGGTTGAGATGTACACACTACAACATCAGAGTCAGAGTCGGGCAGTGAAACTTCCGCCGGTGCCAGACAACAGCCGTTCACAGTTGCTGCTCCGTCCCAGGCGGATGGTGAGCTCTCGGCTATGCTCCTCCGAGCCGTCGAGCCCTTGATACCCCTGGCAACTCAGTTAGAGGTCTGGTTACAGCTTCCCATGCGATTGAGTTCGCCAGGCACCTGCCCAGGCACAGAGGCATTCTCCACTCAAATGCCGCTGTCCTGCATGCGGAGCTTGCAGTCCTGCTGGTGAAGGATGCAATTGAGCCTGTTCCTCTAGCCGAGATGAGGTCAGGGTTTTACAGTCTTTACTTTATCGTGCCCAAAAAGAGTGGTGGGCTGAGACTAGGGATGTAACTGTATAAAAATTTCACGGTACAGTAATACCTTGGTATGAATTGCACGGTACGGTATTTATTGAATAATTTTCATAAAAAACAAAACTAATTAAGAGGCTCAAAAAAGTGCCAGAAGTGTTTGTTAAGCAGTTTACATAAACACTGAACATATTAATGGCACACACATTAGCCATCTGATTTCTCTGGCCTCCATAAAGAGGGTAGGTGACCTCCAAGCGTTCTCCTTTAACAAAGAGTGCCTAGAGTTCGGGCCGGCTGATTCTCACGTTATCCTGAGACACCGGCCCGGCTACGTGCCCAAGGTTCCTACCACATCGAGATCAGGTAGTGAACCTGCCAGCTCTGCCCCAGTATGAAGCAGACCCAGCCTTAGAGTTGCTGTGTCCAGTACTTGCATTGCGACTCTACATTGACCGCACTCGGAGCTTCAGATGCTCTCTGCAGCTTTTT
>JAUCMT010000114.1:8315694-8338902 GCA_032357475.1 Enteromius thamalakanensis
GCCTACTGAACTAGCTCTACCTTACAAGATGTTAATCTAGATTAAAATCCTTATTTATAATCGTTTATAATTATATGTACAATTGTAACCTGGGTCAGGTGTCCAGATATGTGGTGGTCCATTCAGATGCCTTCTGATCAGCTGTGATCAACACCATCTCTCAGTCTAAAGCTCAGTCTGTGTTGGCTTCCACGATCTGTCTTTGGAACCTGCACTTCTGAACGGGACGTGACAGACCTCTCTGGCTTGCCAGCAGCTGTGATCAACACCATCTCTCAGTCTAGAGCTCAGTCTGTTCAACGACCGGTGTTCCTCTCGCCACAAGGACCCACAGAGATGCTCGATTGCAGTTATGCTTTCCTTCCTGCAGGAAAAGTTGAAACGCAGGCTGTCCCCTTCAACTCTTAAAGTGTATTTTATGATGCAGTAGAGGGTGAATCCCTAGGTAAGCACCAACTCATCGTAAGGTTCCTCAGAGGTGCACGTCAAGAGGGTCAAGCTGACGCCGACTCGGCTCCTCAGCGAAAACCTGCAAGTGCATTCCAGCCGTGCTCTCTTATACTCACACTGTGATGAGGTGTAACTGACTGTAATTATTGCATGCCAATATTCATTGGCCTTTTCTCAAAGATTCGAAGACCATTGGTCTCTCATGTTCCCATATCTAACTTCTCTATTCCCTCCTTCAGGGAACGTGGGTTACCTACGTAACCTTAGACGTTTTTGTTAAGCATAATGGCAGCCTCAAATTGCAGACACATTTACAGCTCCTCTGGAAAATTTCACAGGAGAAATTCGGTCATGTGCAGGAGTTCTGATCTACGAAAAGCTTCTTGTTTTAAAAGTGACTTCTGTGTTTGCACTGCTTCTTGGATTGCTACAATATCGACAAGATAGCTGTCTATTGCAGTGTTTCCCAACCCTGTTCATGGAGGCACACCAACACTACACATTTTCCAACTTTTCCTAATCAAACACACCTGAATGAACTCATCAGCTCATTAGTAGAGACTCCACGACCAGAAATATAATGGTCATATAAGGGAGACATCCGAAATGTGCACTGTTGGTGTGCATCCAGGAACATGTTTGGGAAACACTGGTCTGTTGACCCCTTCTATCCACACAATTGACATTGATTACGTTTAAATTCGCTGCAGTGAATGTAAATGGTGATTAAGAATATCAGCATATCAATATAACATTCTGCCTAACCTGCTCTTTTTTTATTCCACAGAAGAAACAAAAATATAGATTTATAGATATCATACACATTTGAAACATGAGGATTATGATGACAGCCAACATTCATTTTGGGGCTAACGGTTGAATGTTTTTAAAAACATATGCAGGAATTTGGCAGTATCTAAGTTTGTTTGCATAAGTGTGGCTTTTTTCATAATTTTCAGTGGTCACAAACATCTTTGAGATAACCACAGTTATCTAGTAGACTGACAAATCGAGCATCACTTTCTTGTCCTTGCACTCCTTGTAATATTACAACAATTATGGCAGAATTATATAATTCTGATGTGCATAATAAGTATCGTAGAATCAATTTGCATTCAAAATGATGGAAATCAAGCATTTGTGAATAGATACAGAAAAAAATAAGATTTCTACGTGACACTGCAAAGATACTGAAACATTGACCAATGTTGTTTTTTCACCAATGTCTTCAAAATGTGGATCGAGACTTTAGGGTATTGCATGCTGATGAGGAATGGATCAAGCTGTGCTTTGCACGCTCTGTGAAGACTCCCTCAGGAACTGGAGCTATTGTAGCCAAAGCAAAGAAAAAAGTTTCACAGTCAAAGTGCTGCAAAGAGCAGTGACAGTTAGTGTCATTCAGTACGCAAATAAACACACAATTTAAGATGTCAATCAAGATGTCTGCTGAAAATAGTATTTTTAAAAAGAGTCTAAGAAGCGTGGTGTGAATACCAATGTCTTTTTAATTTCAGAAATTATACAAAAATATATCTGTTTGCTGATATTGTATAGACACAAGTCCACATAAACCTTGTACCTTTCTGTACCAGAACATGTACACTTGTGCAATAACTCAATGATCATTTGAATTGTACATATAATCTCTCTCTATATACTGTTCCCAGATATATTATCCATTGATTTTTTATTTGTTGTATAATTATATATATATATATATATATAGACACAAAGACTTTATAAAATGTTTATAAAAGGTTGCGTATAAAACATTTCAAAAAACAAATAATAAAAAAGAGAAGATTTCAGGGTAAGATTCCTTCATTCATTGTCTTGTCAGCACAAGTGTTCATTATTTCAAGCATAGTGAAAAGTAGGATAATTTTTGAAGCATGAGAGAGGGAAAAAAAAAGAAAAGAAATGCCCTTGGGGAGCAGACCTTTGTGTCTTCAAAAATGCTGTTACATGCTGTGTAATTGCTGCTTTTTGCATAACCCCTTTGACATACTCAACAAAATAACAGGGATGATTAGATGTTGACAGAAGAAGACAAAAACCTTTAGTGGGTTTCGTACACAGATTTCAACGAAGCTGAAAAAAGGAAAATATATATGTTTGTCCTTGTTTTTTTGTGTTTTTTTTTCAATTTATGCTGACAGCTTTAAAACTGTATCATCTGGAACAAGTTCTACAGTACAGTAATGGACAAAATAAATGCAATATAAAAGTATACACTTCTATGTTTTCTTATGACAGTCATGTCCTTTGTTTTAAACATAAAAAGAAAGTGTTCAAGCGCTAAAACAAACAGACTTTCATTTAATATCTCTGCTTATTCAGAGCAACAAAAACCAATATAAACTGTGTGATATAGAAACAGCATAAGTCTAAATTTATCACAATTATTAAACCTTACAGTGCAATTCAAACTTTACTGCATTCAGTACCCCGGTCCACTGCTTAAACATGCCTGTAGCACATTTCGGCCAAATTATTACAGTATGTTGAATCTTGCATGTTTAATCCTCCTCCAAACAGGTGGATGTGAATCTGGCAATGTTTCATTGTTGTTGTTTGTTGTTGTACAAATTGTCACAGTTTATGAATGAAACATTTGTGGCACTAAATGTGAATGCTCTATCACATCTGATACAATGCCACTCACAATAAATTGTTCAAATCATGAGATAAAGAAACATTTGCCATGTCATTTAAGCTTGAATCTAAAAGTCTTTAAGCTCTGTTGTTGTGACTTGTGTTGAAGCAACACTCCTGCGGAAGTGCTCTGCATCAGATTTGCAGCGCTGTACCAAGTGAGTTACAGAGCAAGTATACTATCAGATGGAGCATAACATAACTGGTCACATGATGCAAACACTGTGTACAGTATTAGTTTACAAATCATGCACTGTGTTTAAACTGTTCATAATATTGCGTAAGGAACTGCAAAAATTAAGTCTGTATTAATAAATAATCATAATTTATTTATTTACTTTAATCATAATTTGTGTAAAAAATAAAAAAAAGTTGTTAGTGGTTAAACACCACACTATCACTATCATTATCCATTATCCACTATCGCTCCACTATCATTTCAGCTTGTATAGGAACATTTTTGTATTTTTGCAAAAATAGAGGTAGAGGTAATTTTTTCCAATGAGCCTATGTTGGAAGAAATTCTGACTGCAAAGAGATAAACAGTATTTTACATTTGAGGAGCTAGTGAATATTCTATATCATGTGCAATGTGTGTTTGCTCTATGACTTGTTAGATTAATTTAACACAAATGTGGGATTTTGATTCAGTTTGATACTTGAGTTTTAAATCAATCACAATCACACTAAGAGAAAGGAAGCTATTTAAATCCTTGATAATGCAAAAAGGTTATATTTGCAGAAGAATGAGCTTTGCAGTGCATATCTAGCAGTAGTGTATAATGAGCTGCATTCAGACTTTTCAAATGCTTCTAGAGAGGGATACATAAGAATGACTGTTTGTCTTGTCTGATTCATCAGATTAAAGGACATATGGACCCAATTAGTCCAAATAGGAAGGTGACAATATGATATTTTTTGACAGTTGTTTTCCGAGCAATAAGAGCCAAACACAATCTGTGTCGTGGATGTCTACTTTTTAAGGTCACTTCACTGGTTACATTGAGGCTTTCCTTTATTCTGCATTCATTAGTATTGCTAGATCTCCACATTATTTGAACACGTCAAAAATTTTCAGATGAGGTAAAAGGACAGAAAAAATTTATGTTGCTTCAAACCTGTGTCACACTGCTCCTTCTAATACAGTGAAAGTCAATGATGACTGGAAGTGTCAAGCTACAAATCTATCAAAAAGCACAGTAAAAGTCCATATTAGAAAGTAATAGAATAAATTTGTGGTAAAACAGACTGTAATTATTTCTTTTTTAATAATTTTGTGTGTGTGTGTGTGTGTGTGTAAACTTAACTCAAATCGGGCCAGTATTAAACAGAAAGATTATAAATGTACTTATTAAGTTTGCTTTACAAAAATCAAACAGCAAAAAGACATACACCATAAACAGAAGGTGGAGTTATACTAAAATGCCTTGTATTTGCTAAAAAGCAAATACTATCAATCAGAACATGTCTGTTAAAAAATGTTTTGATTTGGAGACCTTAGGTAAATTTATGAAATAGGCTTTAAAGGGTTAATGCCATAATTTTGGAACTTGATAGTTGCTCGTTACCTTTAACTTTTTTTTATGAAAAAAAGCAGCATGAACCTCCTGCTTAACATCTCTGTTTGTGGTTAATGAGTGGAAATAATGTAAACATGATTGAAACAACATAAGGGGTTAGTACTGTAAATGAAACTGTTAATATTCATTTTTTTTGGTTTATTATACTCTACGTTAAACAGGTACTTGATACTGAATTCAAACTAGGTTTAGGTAAGGGATTATACTACTGGTGATAAAGTGAGGTTGTTGTGATTGTGCTTTTCAGAAGTGACAGTGTTTTACTGGGGTGTTCTGTCTAATATATTGTTTTGTCAATATGCCATCCTAGTACATATGTGACAGAGCATTAGAAACATATCTCACCCTTTTAGATGCATTCTGAAAAACAAGCAAAAATTAATAAGCTTCATGTTTTGGTCTGAGAGCATGATTTAGTCAGACAGTGGTGCAATAAATTCACTGAAAGTGCAAGAACTGACATCTTTGATAAATTAGCAGCCAGTCAGTACAATCTACAGAATCATAAAAGATGAAACTGAAAAGTTTATATAGGCTATATATATATAGTGATTCCCTTCATGTATTACAGGTGATGAATCTACTTAGTGGCACATAAAAATCAAATTCGAGGCAAATCATTTTTAAGTTCAAAATCATGGTGCAGAGGCCAGTGTGTAATGTACTTCCAGTGACAAAACACAATCTGACACAAATCTCAAAATTAGAGGCACTTCATAAAAGCAGAAAAAAGTGAACTAAAATTGAATCCACTAATTCCAAATGTATGTGCAACTTTATAGTGTGCTGCCATCATTTCAAAATTTTCATCCTTAACATAGTTCTTACGTGGGCTTCTTACGATGTTTGCTACGCTATTGTGATTTGGCTGTAATGAAGAAAGTCTCAGAAGCTTGATTCAGGCACCGCCTTCTTTCTGCCCAGTGAGTTTGTACTGTAGCGTGTCCGTTGCAGGGTGTTCTGAAAACCCCTGTCCATTGGAACGCTCTGCGGTTGAGCAATGGACGTGCCGTTCCTGTGTAGAGATGCTGTCCTTCTTAAACTTAGATCGGCCTTGCTTTGAATATTGGAAGAACTTTGTGAGCGTTTGATGTTTTTCGACCCACGACTCACCTTGCCATTTGCAAATTCATCTCCGAGTCTGCTACGAACTTGGTTAGTGCTATCAGCTTTACCTTCTGAAGTTCTTTTGTGTGTCCCATTGGAAAGAGAAACTCCAGATGGGCTCTTCACCTCTGCGTCACCCCTTTTTACAGATTCAGTGTCTCGAGACCTCCTAAGCGAGTCTTTCTTCATGAAACCGCCTTTTAAAAAAGCAAAGACACTATCGTTGTTTTTTGTCTCCTGTCCCTTTCTCTGTTTCTGCTCTAGAGGGTGTCTCTCCTCGCCTGGACCATCCCTGTGTGTTGTTTCCCACCCGCTTGGACCACTGGAACTGGATTGGATGCCTGTGCCGGAGCTGTTTCTGGACTGTGATTTGTCCTGTTTTGATTTTCTGCTGCTCCGTCTTGTCAAAGTTCCATCTTCTCTTGGTCTATTGCTGCTGCCGGGTTGTTGACCCGTTGCTTTCTCTGAGCTGCTTCTTTCTTGACCCTGTGGTACTTTGAGAAACTCTGAAGGTCCGAGGCTGCTGTAGCTTGAAGACTTGGCTGTGGATTTTTTTGTATCTTCTTCTTTACCATTTTCTTTATCGGAAGGTCGAGTCATTAGGGTAGCAATGGGGTCTTTGGTGCATCTTGGCCTTCTGCCAGACTCTAAATACTCCACCAGCTCTGCAGGACCTTTGGCAGGAGCTTGGGCAGGCTTGTGACGGTCTTTGTTACCAAAGGACCATCGCAGTGGAAGCACTCTGGTTTTGGTGGGGCTTTTCATGCTTACGCTACGCCCTTGGATTCCTCGCACGAAAGGTCTGCTTTCGAACCCACCTAGAGACAGTGATATTTACACAATATTTACCACAGAGAAAAAAAAACTCTTGTGAAATCTCTGTCAAGAAGCATCTTTTGAAGTATTTACATTGACAATGACTGGATGGGTACACTCACCTCTCTCTTCCATTGAGGGTACATTTTGAAAGACAGGAGACTCTGGGTAGTCTGGGATGGAAGAAGGGCATGTTGTGGAAGACCGTGACACCATACTTCCTCTTTTACTGTCACCATTCAAACGGATGAGCCAGTGATCTGACATGGAGGAGCTGATGGAACCTGTACATTGAGACAGTGAAGACTGTTTAGTGGCTAGTCCATCTTTCTCCTAGACATGGGCTTAAAGCATGCTGCACAGTCTCACTGCCCCTTTATTTTTAATAACTAAAATTCATCACCCGCACATGTTCTGTATTTTCGTTTCCATGACGACTGAGTCATGCATATGCAGTGGCATCTTAGCCCAGTCAATATGAACTCAAATAAAACCCTTCATTTAATTTGTACAGTTCAGCTATTCATGATTACTGCATAAGTATTTTTAAAATCATCCTTATAGAGATTGATAGGGAGAGACAAGTGGAAATTAATTGCAATTAACTCACTATAAATACTTTCGATTAAGCCTAAGAGAAACTGTTTTGTACAATAAATAAAAAAGCTTTTTCTACACTCAAAATTCTTCTCCTGGTAACACTGGCTTTTTCTTGAAATCAATGTGGATTATTCACATGGTGATATTCCTCGAGATGCCTCGTGTGCACTATTTGTCCTGCTTTCTACTTAATGTTGATCCACTGCTGAAAAGGTCATTCAGCCTCCATCTGCAATGTGGCCACAAAAGTCTAATTTACTCACCTCTGACCGAGCTGTTGGCAGACCAGGGTGGGATGACATTTCTTCTCTGGTAGAACAGGATATATGCCCCTCGTGTGCACAGTTCCTCCTCGGGCACTATCTCCACACTGCTGTCGTCATAACTGTACCAGTGGCCATCCACTGAGTTCCTACAATAGGCTATTTTACAAAGACATATGCTGTAATCTCTGTGTGTGTGCACAACTGCATTCATGCCATTCAACAGTACGTATCTCAAAATAGAAATCTTTTCTAACAATGTATGTCTTTCAATTAATTAAATTTACCACATCCTTGCAGAATAAAAGTATAGATTTCTTAAAAAAAGGGAGTAAGGGCTAATGAAAATTCAGCTTTGCATTGCAGGAATATTTTAAAGTACAGTATATTAAAAAAAAAATACAGTAATTGTACAGTGCAATATTTCACGCAATTGCATTTTTATTGATATCACACACACACACACACACACACACACATATATACATATATAAATGTAATATAATTTTTTTTTTTCATAAATTCAATCGTGATGTGTCGACACTCCACTTCTGTGGAATTGGAACTCTGAAGGTGTCATCTAGAGGTGGTGACACTGAAATTTTTTTTTCCGAGACATTAGGGTTATATTACATTTACACCCTTCAAACTTCCTATGGGTCTGAATGATGAGCTTCCTTTTAATGATGTATTGCAATATATTTATTTGATGATTTTAATATTCTAGAGTACATGTGCTGTATATATTTGTATTTAGTACAATGTATCTTACATTGTGTATTTGTTACATATTTGTATATGCTGATATTTAGTGTTTTTTGCATTGATAAATTAATATGTTGATATGTATGTTTGTACCAAGTTGTAGTACTATTTCATGACTTTGGTACTAGTTGTAGTACTATTCATGTATTGGTAGTAACCCTACCATATATATTCTCTGTTCAGTTTCTATTTTTTGCTGTTGTGTTGTCGTGTAACCCTGTCTCTGACTCTCTGATTAACTGCACTTGGATCTTTTGTTCTGTGCTTCATGACAGAACACAACAGCCATATTAAGATCCAGCAATTGTTTTTTTTTGGGGAGTATGGATGTTTAGACCTCTCCCACCTGAAGAACAGGGTGGGCCGACTGAATCAGTTGTTGTCGCCGCGCCACCAGGGAAGAGATATAAGAGAATTTGCTCAGTTTTTCTGGACTATGGCCGTAGGACTGGGACATAATAATGAGGTGTTCAAGGATTTCTTGAACACCTTCTTTGACGATTCTCTGCCCCAATAGGAGATGGAAAAATGTTTCTAAAATATCTGGGTCATCATACTTTGTGGGCAACACCGGGACAGTCTGAACCCTTCCGCAGGGACTTTCCCACTCCAGAGCCAACAGCAAAGGATGGCCACCAATCCAGAGCCCCAGCCGCTGTCTAAAACGGCTACCAACCCAGAGCTACTGCACAAGATGGCCGATAACCCTGATCCACTTGCCAAGATGGCCGCCAGCCCAGAGCTACAACACAAGATGGCTGCCACACCAGGCCCTGCTGCCTCAACGGATTTCAAGCTACAGTCTCCAGCCATGTCGGATGCTACATCATTGTTCCCCAGCATCGAGGAAAGGGCACTTGGAGACACCAGGGCTTTCTGGGGGTCTTTGAGACTGGTTCCCAGCCTGGCGGATTTCCTATATAGTCAGTGAGAGCAGCTGGTCTCCCTAGGGTCCCAGCGCAGGCCATCACAGGGACTGTACCTCTTTCCACTCTGAGTATGTGGGCCGCACACTGCCCCACAGAACCAGGACCAGTGCCTGACTTCTTCAAGCCAGACCCAGAGCCAAACCCAGAGCCTGCTTCAGAACCTGCTCCAATATGTGAGCCTAAGGAGTCCGGTCCAGAGCTCGCTCCAGTACGGAAAACCCCAGAGCCCGTCCCAGAGCCAGATCCGTTCGGTGAGCCCGTCCCAGAGCCAGATCCTGTCGGTGAGGAAGTCCCAGAGCCAGATCTGGCCCGGGAATTGATGGGATCCATTCCTGGATCCGTTTCCCATACCTTCGTGCACCCCTTATTGTATCAATTGTCTGATCACTTTCACCTGATTGTAATAATTCCATTAGCCCTAAAATATATATTATCTGTTCAATTTGTATTTTGTTGCTGTTGTGTTATCATGTAACCCTGTCTCTGATTCCTCCAAAATTGATGGCTCCATGGATGTTGGTTGTTTGGAACTTTGATTAATAGACTTAAATGCACTTAGATCTTTTGTTCTGTACTTTGTGACAGTATGTAATGCATGTATTTTAGTTAACTGTACTAAATTGTTGATCTAATGTTCTACTATCATTGATTAAATGTTGCTCTCATTGACTGCTTTGAATTTTAAACGTGTATGTTCTCCATATGATTTCATCTTGACATTAACGTTTTACATAACTATAAATCCAACCCCTTGTTTTTACTATCGGATATCCCAGCAAACCCACCTGTATAATGGCCTCCATGCATGCCTCCGTGGTGGTTACAGACTGCATACAGATCATAAAGGAAGTCAGTATCTCCATGCTTCCAAGTTGCAGGCCACGGGGTCAGATTCTTCATGCTCTGACTGCGTTTCACTACATGGGGAGTCATATCCAGACCACTAATAGGAAAGCGAATGAGGGTGGAGAGCTTGTTTCGCCGTTTCCCCACTTGCCGAAAACGTTTGAGGTGCAGGATGAGGATGTCAGGCAGGGTCCATAAACTCATCTTCACCATCCCCTGCTGCATCTGCTTACAGTGTGGGCACTTCCATGCATCATCTGGCGCCAGCTACAAGGGGAATAAAAACATTTGCTATAAACAGTCTAGAACTCATTTGCGATGTATGCCACAGACAACAATCTGTGTAGTTAGTCAGATGCCCCCCATGTGAGATTCAAAATCACAGGCAAACAAATAACATTTTCTTTCTTGGGTTTGCTAAAATGAAGGTTTCTCCATGGTCAACTAAATCATGTCATTATCTGAACCTGTTTTGTCTCAGTGTGGTGCAGTGAAACATTTATATACTGCTGCGACAAACTGGATTGCGGTGAACATGCAGAGAGGAAAGGACAACAGCATCTGAATATTTGCAGAACCTTCAGAACATCAGTAAATTGTAAAGTTATTTATAGCTACAAAATATGTAGTACCAAAAAAATGCATGATTTAATACCAGCTGGGCAGCCGTATCTCACATACTCTGCACACTGTTAAAAGTTTTTTTTCCCCATAACTGAAGTGTTGCCTCAGTAACGACATGACACTGTTAAGAGGATCGATAATAATTTGTGGAGCCAATAATGATGAGCTAACTCTCTGTGGTTCATGGGTAAGATTTATCAAGTGCTACTTGTCAGGAACAGGCAGTATATATAGAAAAGAATTAATTCAGAATGACCTTTTAAAGAGAGTGAGAGGATGTGGGACGTGAGAGACAAAAACGGTTGGTGGGAGACCAGCTCCATTGCTCCTCGAGTGGGTTTTTAAATCAGCTTGAATAATCTTGAAAATGGAATAGCGATCATCATTACTAATCAAAATGTCTAACACCTTGACATGCAAGCGTAGATTCCACAAAGCACCTTTTGTACTGCATTAGTTCTCATAAAATAACAACTTTTCTTCAACATTAGCCCACCTGAATTATTTTTGTGACCTATGACAATGCATAGGAAAAACACAGCATTAGTAATTTAGGTGAAATGCTTCTTAGCTGATATAAGTTCTTGATCTGATCAATTATGGCTGCTACATAAAATTGAATCAAACGCTCTTAACATCCTAACAACATAATTGATTCAGATTCTGAAAACCCTAACAGCATAAATGCTCTGCTGGAATACTGATTTATATAATTGGTTGGCTATTATGCTAGATTGTAGAGCTCTCTATATGGTAAGAGATTTCAGTGTAATCACTGTTCAAGATTTCTTCATCTTCAGTCCATGTTTTTAGAGCTGATTTTAGTTTTTGCTTTTCATCAAAGTATATTCATATACTTAAACATTCTCTGCCTCTGAGACAACAGTGTCAGCAGAGACACTAAACTCATAACCAGACAAACCTAGAATGGAACAGTATGAAATATATCACATGTTAGGTAACAAATAAAAATGAGGAACTCATTTTCATTGGAATTTTTCAGCTCTGGTTGACAATTCAGTCATTATTAAGTTACCCTCATGTCTTTCTAACATGGCATGTAGCAAGGTTTTATATATTTAGAAGTACGTAACAAATAAATCAATAAAATAGTAAAGAATAGAGGACTCTAGTGATAGAAGCTGTCTTTCTTTTGGAAAACAAATAGTTAGAAATCAATAGAGAGTGCCTGTGTTACAGGGTCAAGTCTTTTGAATAAGAAAAGAAAACAAATGATAAAAGTATCAGAATAGAAAGTGCTAATGGTTGATGGTTAGAACGAAGATGGAAGTGATGTGTTTACAAATCAAATGCTGTTCTTTTGAATTTTGAAAACACAGTTTTCACATTGATAATAATAATTAATAATAATAATTTTCACCAGCAAAAATAGTTATACCGTTTGTCCGTTTTTTCAGTAGGAAACATCTGTTTGTAATTCCAAACATTCCTTTAGCCACTAATTGTAATAAATCTGTGAGATTTTTATATGCACAGCAAGTCTGCCGACAGCCAGTGCTCCACACATCATTTTTTTTATCTCATCATTATCCAGTCTGTATGGAATGACATGAAGAACAAACTGAGACAAACTAAATTGGCAATGCCTAAATTGTAGATGCTTAAAAACCTACAATACCATGAAAGGTTTTAGGTATTATTAATCTAAGTGAAAATACATAAAAATTTAACTGTCATTTTCTATTAACTAAATCAAATCAACATTTCATGTTTCAAAACACTTGGGTACACTTGTGCATAGTTTTTCAGGTAGCTTGAAGGTGTATTCAAGAATCTTGGAGACATTGCAACAGTTCTTCATCTCATGTTCTTCTGTTTCTTCCCGTAATTCCAGATAGACCGGATGATGATGAGATCATATCTCTGTGTGGAGCACTAATTGTTGTCAGACTCCTTGTGGACTATTTTCCAATAGTACTTCTAGTATCTCTATATAGATTTTTAAAGTGAAAAAAGTAAGAAGACGTATAAAAAAAGAGAAATAGTGTGAGGGGAAGAGAGAGTACCTGCTCCTCTTTGGTGTAGAGCTGAAAACATTCATCTAGCGTGCAGTTGTGCTGCTGTACATGATTCTGCTGCTGGATTCTCACACTCTCTGCATCCTCAATAACTTCCTCTTGAATGTTACCAAAGAGACTGAAACAGATATGAATTTCGCATAAAATTACTATTAAAGCATATAACTGAGAAGACTCTTACTAATACTGGGAACTTGACACTCACGGCGTTTTTCAATTAAATAGTCTGCTTTTAAATAAGAACAATTTATGAAGCAGCATGTATCTTACCATTCTTTGATTCGGTTTTCCCATTCAATCACAAGCTTCACATGCAGAGGACCGCCAGCACCGCATAATTTCAGGGCCCTGTGAGAGACAGATATGATTCAGATAAGTGAGTAAGGTATTCAGACACTAGGGGGCAGGCAATAATCAGTTTTGTGAAGTTCATAGTCAATTTAAGTATATACTGTGATTTGACACACTGACACTGTCATTCTGTTATATTTAGCAATTTTTAAAACAATAACAATGATAATAATAATAATAATAATAAAAGGAATATACACTACTGTTCAAATATCTGGGGTTAGTAAGATTTTTAAAATAGTGTAATACTTTTACTCAGACCACATAAATCTGAAAAAGTGCTCTTCTTTTGAACTTCCTATTTTTTCAGAATCCTGAAAAAAAGATTTTCACACTAATATTAAGCAACATATATATATATTTTATATATATATATATTTTTACAATATAAAGATTTTTTGGCCATTGACTGTTCAGTAAAGGAGGGAAGACAAGGAAACAACCAAGACATGACATGAAACATGTAACTGGGTCATGACCAGACACAACTACAGTGAAACAATTACACCACTGTTATACAGCTTTGATATAATTTTGTTTTCTAGATCATGTACTTTCAATCGTTTCATCATTACAAAAAAAAAAAATAATAATAATTACTAGCTGGATTCATCCGCAGGTCTCACTATCATTGCAGTTTCTCAGAATAAGTACATGTAAATCAATCAACCAAATATGGCCTATGGACACAAATGACAATAATCACCTGGCTAAACCACAAGAGAGAGTAAAAACACACAGCGTTCACCGCTTCAGCCCTCACTGTTTTCACCCTGTGCAATTCTGCAAACAATCGATCAAATATGACAGAGGTAAAAGATGCAGCAAAAAGGAGTGTAGGGTAATTTGAAGATGTGACTGGAGCATGGCTGAGTTTTTCTGAGAGCTGGGCTAAAGCCAGATTAATTCTGACATGCAGTCCGTCTGCGGTAATTGCGATTGTTTCTGAGAGGATTTAAATGCAGGGAACAATAATTCAGAGACGTGAGGGGAATTTGCTTGAATTCATCAGCTCTGGTCTATTGAGAAGAAAGCTCTGACACGCACACGCAGGGGTTTTCTTATCTCACGCCGAACAACTTATCTTGTCTTACACTGAACAATTTACCTTATCTCAACCTGAACTTTGGGGAGCCAAAATACACACACATACATACACACACTCAACTTTGTTTCTGGAGTTACACTAAAACCATGTTTTTTTTTCCATTCTCTGAACTTGTGTTGGTACAAACAATCTATTTAATGATAAATGTTTGTGGCACCCATACGCTTCCTGTCATTACTTGGAAAATGTGGTCTTCTTAACTCAATCTTGCTTGTGAAACCTCTAGATGAATGAATACATCTTCAGCAATGGCTGACAAACTTAATTACTTGCACAGTTAAACACTGCTGGCTTTCAGCACACAAGAGCAGCAGCTTGCGTCATAGAGCAGCAGGTAACCACATGAGAAATGGAATGTCTCTGCTATCATCTGAACATCATAATTACAAATAAACAACCTATTTATACAGTGACAGACATGGATGAGAGTACAAAAATGAATCGTTGGTAGGAAGAAGTGATCAGACACAGTAACATTCATTTTTCTCAAATCTGCACCGAACCAAAAAGTAAAGTGCTATCCTGGTATAGTGATGCTATCAGATGGTAATGCCACGGTATTGTATACATAAATTCATTAGTTACAAATGTTATTAAACTTTAAATTTATATAATCATTCACTTTTCCAAATGATTTGCAGAAATGGTTTGTTAATATACTTTTGAATGTCATTAAACCTTAAGTGCACATAAAATTTGCTTAATTAGTCATTTTAAGCTCCTAACGAAGTCTGTAAAGATATATTTGTCTTGGTTGTTGTTTAGACTTCTACTATTAACACATCTTAACAAAATAAACATTTTTAGGGTGACTAAATGGTGACAGAATTTTTATTTTTGGGTGAACTATTTAGACTTTTGAGTAGAAACTATATAGACTTTTCATTATTTGCAAATATTTACTAATCATTAAAGCAGTCCTCTGAATGCAAAAAAAGTGTCCCAAACGGCCTGAATTCACCCTATTTACACATCTCTATGAAACATTTATTAATTATTTGTTAATGTTTTTGAAGTACCTAATCTAAAGTGGAAACAATTCATTATTTATAAATGTTTATTAACATCTTTATGGGCACTGGAATTTTAGCTGCTGTAAACAACGTTTGTGTAAAGGGTGGTTAGTTAAGTTAAGCTAAATGCTTGCTAAAGACATAAGACACATTGTAATTTGGGTGAAAACAAAATGTTTTAACACTTTATTCCTACATTAACAGGAAAAAGAAAGTCAGTTTTCTAAGAAAATGATTATTCATTTGTCAAAACAATGCAATAAAAATATATAAATTTGCTTTCTCATATAAATCAAATTGACCCTTGTATACTGTTTATCCCTTAACCAACCCATTCATCTACCATACCACAGCTCATCTTACTGTATAAAATGTTAAAATAATCTGTACATATGCATATTCATTTTACATTCAAGGAATAGGAAATTATTAAAGTTTTATTATTTATAACATTTATAACATATAAACATACCAAGCACATTATCTTATATTCTATTTTATTATCTTATTTTTTCTATTTTATTATTAACTAATGATCTGTTTAGCATTATATAATGTTTATTAATGATTTATTAATTACATTTCTTTAAAATTTAATGTATGTGTCGGTTACATGACTTTTATGGTCACACCATATGAGTTTAATTTAACAGAGAAAAAAAGTCTTATTAATGTTTATTTTTTAATATAAACACACACACACACACACACACATATTATATTTCCATTATGGGGACATTCCATAGACGTAATGTTTTTTGTTCTACTGTCCAAACTGTACCTGTATTTTCTGTTTAATTCTGTGTGATTTATAAGCTTGTTTCCTCATGGGGACCTAAATATGTCACCACAAGGTCAAAATGTACTTGTATTACTATCCTTGCGGGGGCATATAGTCCCCATAATGTGATAAATACATTGACTCATTGACTCTGAGACACACACACACACAGACACAGACACGGACAAACTCCTTAGTTTGTGATTTCATACATAATGTGCTCTAAGGATCCATTCCATTTTACTGAACTCTAATTTAGAAACATTAAAGTTTAAAGTAGAATACATTCACAAATAAAAACATCATAATTCTGTTATATTCACTTCAGAGGGAGGAAAACAGCCCAGAATAGCAGGCAGAGAAGTGAATGAGACTGCCGTCACGACTGTGGAACTGAGTTTTAAGCTCTTTAAATTGAGAAATGGATCATTGGCTTTTGAGACTGTGTGTGTTACACCTACATCACTGAGAGGATGAGCTCTTCATGCTTTGGCTTGTTGGGTTTGTCTCTCTAGAGCCTCACAAACATCATGCAGAGGAGAGGATACAATTAGTGCAAACTAGGTTAAAATACTGTAATGTGGGTGTTTGGAGACCAATTAAAAAGTTTAAAGCAGCTGGAGATATTAACTTTAGCGCCACTGATGAGCATTTAGGGTCTACTACACTACAGCAAACATCCTGTATCAAGGAATTTCTACATACACTGCAGTTCAAAAGTTTGGGGTCAGTATGATTTTCAGTTTTTTAAAGAAATGTATCCTTTCATTTAGACAGGATTTTAATATTTGATCAGCCAAAGTGAAGATGTTTTAAAAATATGTTTTAAATAAAAGTTGCTCTTTTGAACCTTTATGTAAGAATCCCAGGAAAAAAGTATCAAAAGTTCCAAAAAAATATTACTCGGCACTAATTATTCCAATTGGGATAACAGTAAGAAATATTACTTTAACTTCAGACTTAAAGGTATATATAAAGGTATAATAGTATTTAAATTCCAAATTTTTAAATGGTTGTTTCTGGACCATATATTGTCCTAACAAAAATATATCAATGTAAAGTTTCGAACAAATTACACATATGACTGGTTTTGGGGTCTCAATTAGTTTTTAAAAAGTGTTAAATACAAATTGGTGATTAAATAAGAGAACCCATAGACAGAATCTTTAAAAACCACTGAATTAATTGTAAGGCTCCCAAACCTTTACTAGTGTATATTTAGTGTTTTTTTTTTTCTGGCTGCGTTATGGGCTCACCTGTCCACGGTTGGGTGGCACAGAGGTTTGCTGTCGTGGGGAGACAGGTAACTGCAGGAAGCTGATCCACCCACCACACGAATCCTAAACAGTTCAGTAGTCTGTAGAAGACAACATAAAGCTCATTATCAAAAATATAACACCAAATTATTGATTCACTTCATGTGTAGCTTAATTTAACTAAAAGTCATTATGTGGAAAAGTGTGCGTATGCGTTGTGTTATGATACTGTCTGAAATGGCAAAAGATATATTTTAGGGGAGAACAATGCAAAACTTTAGGGTCAGTATGTTTTTTGCATACTTTTATTCAGCAAGGATGTTTTTAAATTGCTGCTTTAAAACTGTTTTAAAGGTTGACAATAATAAGAATTGTTACTTGAGCACTAAATAAGCAGGTTTCTGCATGATCATGCATTACTGAAGACTGGAGTAATGGCTGTACTTCAGTTTTGTCATCACAGAAATACATCATATTTTAAAATGAATTAAAATGCAAAACTTAGTTTTTTAATAATATATCACACTATTGTTTTAGAGAATTTTTGATGGAATCAGATCTAATTGTGTGTAAAGGTCATTGTTTTGTTACAGGACCCTCTTTCTGTTTAGCTTCAGTTCGAGGACTGACACTCGAAAAAGCAGGGTTCATCATTTCATCAATGATGCCAAGCCTTGTATAGAGGCAACAATCAGCCCCAAACAATAACAATGCCACCACCATGCTGTACAGTTGGCATGTCCCCAGAACATTCTTCCATTTGTCTTTTGTCTCACCCACACAGTCCTTGGTAAACTTTAGATGAGTAGCAATATTCTTCATAGAGAGCAGTGGCTTTCTCATTGCCAGAGCAGAGTAGATTACTTGTAGACCATAATTACAGATTACATGATGAAAACTGTAGTTTCCTGATAATATCACATTCTTTGCATTAACACATTTATTGCATTATTAACAGTTTAGAAAAAGCATTTGTTTTATTCTTTCTCTGAGAATGACAGCAGCATGACTTATAGTAGAACTAAGGAAGAGGGGAACATCAGGTTCTAAAGATGCAATTTAAAGCAGAAATAGAGCAAAATGGAGCTGTACTCAAGCGTACAGAGTGATAAATTAAAGATTTAATGGGAACCAATGAACAGATGAAAACGGCAGCAGTCTTTTGTCTGAGAAGGTGGGTTTATATTGGTACTTTAATTTATTACAGTGTGAAGACATTAGAACAATACAACTCTGCTCTCTGAAGTACTGGCCAATCTGTTGTACTGAACCAATTAGGAGACATTGTAAGATCTGTTGTGTCTTTCTATCTCATTAATTTCCTGAAACTTGCTCTAACACATTTAGTTTGTTGTGCAGCGCAAGGCTTCTATACAATTTATCAGGTCTAATATTGTAAGTAAAAATAAGTTGTGAGAATTAGCCTCAAAAAGTGTACAACACAGTGATATCCAGTTTTAAAGACTTAAGATCAAAAACTTAAGATCTTAAGATCCTTAAGTGTCCGAAACGTCACGTATGTTAAAAAATAAATACACTGTCAATCACACTGACTCCGAAATTTTCGTCTGTCGTAAAAAAAAAAGTGGCATTTAATGCATTAGTTAATTTGATATATGTACACTCTTTCTATGTACGATACTTCTATTAAAGTGATTAAAATGTATTTTATGTTTAAACTCAAAAAAGATGATATCCTGACTTTATGAACTTTAAAGTTCTATTTTTGGGGGTGGGGTTTGGACATTTACCCACTAGTTATGCCTGTATATTTTAACTTACAATAATCTGGTTCTTTAGCATGCATCTAAAAGCCTGATAATAAGTACATTTGTTCATATTCAGTCAGTAACTCCAACAGGTGTATATTTAATAAAAGTGAAAAAGAATCTATACTCATGACCGTCTCTCTTTCTCTTCATCTCTTTATCGCCAGTTCAACTCATTAGTCTCTATGATTATCTTTCTCCCATGTGCATATTTAAGCTTGCAGGGAGAGAGGTGTCATAATTACAGAGGGGCTTCTGTCATAATAAAGAGATTCAGTATCCTATAATTACTTTAACTCTAATCACTGCACCAAACACCAAACATCTAACACCAAAACCTGAAAGTAATAATTTATGGTTAGCTCACTCACTTTCATGATTGTATTTTTCTGAAATAAGTAAAGCTTATTGCAGATACTCTGTTGTAGATGATCCCAAGACAGAGTCCTTTCTACTCTCATCAGGATCGGGGGTCCAAACCTGGAGATAAAAAGAGAAAGTAAAAATGGTAAAATTACTTGATTCATTATTCATTTATTCAGTCATGTCTGTCTGTCTGTCCGTCTGTCTGTCTAAAAATATTTATCAATATTTATCATTCTACCTCAGAACTGTTTTTCACCCCCATCTTATCATACCCCTCTCATCCCCTATCTGCACTATTTTTTTGTTACCTATTGTAATCTACCGTAACCTATTTATTGTTATCTTACCGCAACCTATTTATTGTTATTGTACTGTAAATATACTTCTTACACGTCTGCACTGAATAGGAAGATGCTTTTTAACTCATCGTACATGTATATAATGTACATTGTATATGTGTACAGTGATAATAAAGACATTACTTATAGTCAACAATTCTAAAGCAATTGTAGTAACATAGCACCTAACAATTTACTTGGCAATGTTAACTTTCCACTTTGCTTACTTATTCAAAACTACTGCACCACACAAAAAGGATTTCACAATCACCAGAAATCAGATATTACAGGTAGACCTGCCTGACAACATTTGCTGAATTAGAAGTAGACACATTAGACAGCTCAAGCAAACAGAGCAATGTTCTAAAAGTGTCATCGAACCAATGCACTCACACTCTTTAGGGAATTGAACCTAGGAATGGATTTAAAGTTGTCTCTGCACATTAAGTTGGCACCGAATCAAATTAACTTACACAAAATACACAAAAAAACACCCTCTCAGACTGAAAACCTGGTACAGCTCTTTTAACTTTTGTTGCAAATGTTAAATCAGTGAAACCATATCAAATGTGGGCCAGAGGCTGCAGGCATCTGCCATTAGAGTGCAGTACACAAACACTTTCTTTCTCTCCCTTTTCTTTAGGCCCTAAAATGTCATCTTGACATTTGTAAGTGTTTCAAGGGAATACCCGTCATCTGTTTCCACCCAAAGCTCCATGTCCACGGGTGAGGGAGCGAGACTGTGTGCAGCTCTGATTGACAGCTGGAGGTTAGCGACGAAGACTGTGCCAGATGCAGCACTCCCGAGAGTCCAGGCGATCAGTGCAGCTGTAGGTGGAGCATGCAAGATGGTCCCTATTCTGCAGTTGACTTACTTGGATTATTGATTCTGACAGAGCTGACTGATCTGACTTGTATGAATGAATGTATTTGTGCATCTTGAATTGTCTCTTGTAGTTATATAAAAGAACTGAATGCTGCTGCATTACACCATCTGTTTTTTTGTTTTGTTTTTTGAAAAAAATTAAAATAAATAATTTAATACATTTATTATGTATATTTTTAAATGGGTAAAACAAACCATTCAAAATCTATCTGTAACAGTTCAGCTGGAAGTGCCAGCGAGAGCCACTGGATGGCACCATGCATCCATTGTGTGTTTGTCTTCGTCGCTATCCCTGGACTCTTACAGTTTTTCCCAATTGTTTACACACAATTACTTGTACTTGACACACAATGTCTACAACATGTAACTGACACACCAACCCCCTGAACCAATTCTGTTGAACTACTAGCACAATTCATGCTTTACACTCAAATTGCAGGTTTAAAACACACTTTTTTCAAAACACTACAAACAATTCTCTGCATATTGCACAATTTTCATGAAGAAAATCTCTTGTTTTCATGAGAAACACACTGTCATTCAAAATTGTTAAGTCACTTGCCCTACTTTGCATACTAACTCAACACATGGGTAAACACACATAATTGTCACACATAATTTAGGAATAGAGCTTTATAAAATGTTTTTCAGTTGTTTATCTCCCTCCAGATTTTTTTCTACCTGTAGATGGAAAGTGTATGACGGAAATCTACACACGTATACCCCTTCTCCAAGCTATGGAAGATGCATGTGGAGTTGTAGCAGCTGATGCTTTTCATGGCTGGATTCGCCATGCTAGGCGATATTTTCCCTCCTGCTAGGCCAGAGCAAGCATTGCTAGTGATGTGGATGAGATGCTGTGGCCAGACCCAAAAAGAAGAGAGGATGCAGCACAGCTTGTATTCAGTAAATATTTCTGTTGATGGTATTTATGTGTTTTGTATAAGAACAATATTTTGAAATATTTTACAATGCACTTATGTAGGCCTATGTACTGTCTGTAGTAAGTGTACCTGAACAAAAAAAGGCTTACAGTAAGTCATTATGATGAATGGAGAAGAAGTGGTCATAGTGTTTTACATTCAGCACATCAGTGTTCAACTGCTTCTTATAAATGTCTATGCATGTGATGGTTTGTGTGTGTTTGTAGTGGCTATATGCTATTTGCTTTGTATTGCACGACAAGGCCAATTAGAAAATTATTGTAGCTGGATTTTGTTGCAATGCAATAAATATGGATATTTTTCTTATTCACCCCCTGGAGTCGTGAGAGGCGCAATTTAATATAGATAGATGCACTTTATTTGACTACTCTGAGACTGTTGAACAAAAACACCCATTATAAAGCTTTAAAGAGCAAGGACACATTTTAATATAACTATGATTGGATTCATCTAAAAGTAAAAAAAGTCATATACACCCAGGATGCATTGAAGGTGAATAGAACATGGGCTAATTTTCGTTTTTGGATTAACTGACCCTTTAATTAGTTTAAAGTATAAATAAGTATAAAGGCCTTTAGTGTCTTTTGGTGCTTTCACACCTGACGCGAATGAAGCATCAAGGGCGAGTGATTTACATGTTAAGTCAATGCAAACCCTAAACCCTAACCCTTAGACATCCTGCGGCGCGAATCGCGTGAATTAAGTGGCACGAATAGTGTGATTCGCGCAAATTAAACGCTCAAGCTGAAAAATCTGAACTTTGGAATCTGAAAATTCATGCTGCGTTAACCAATCAGGATCTTGCTCTAGTAGTGACGTGATTACTAGCAAGCGGAGGCAGAATTCGAAACTATGGAAGACAAAATCATCCTCTCTGTATGATACATCTTCGTACTTTAACAGGAATAAAAAGGAGGTACATAATAGATTCATTAAACCAGAGCTTGCCTATGAGATATACCTCATCTTTAACCACTACAGAGAAATCAGGAGGCAGAGGCAAGTGTCAGAATTACTAGCCACGATGAGGCTGCCCTCGGCGGATACATGAGTACTGAACACCCGGTGTTCACGTGGAGCTCAAGGCTCAAAAATCGGTGAAGAAAACTTTTAAATGGGCGCTCTCTTTTTTACTAAACCGCAGATTTGTGTTTGAAACAACTGCATTCTCGCCTAAAATACTCTTAAAACTGCATTTCATGGCACAATAACAGCAATATTTAGATATATTTATGTTTTGCTGTTTCCCCTTCATCAATGCATAGACTGAATCTGCCTGGCAGAAGCCCCTCTCAGCCGTGAATTCGCGTCTCTTGTACGCACGAATGAAGTGAGTAAACTCAAAATGTTCACGCGTCTAACTACGCGCGAGTAGCGCGATTTATTAGCGCAATTCGTGGCCTGTGTGAACGCACCACTACACTGCAGTACGGCTGTGAACTCTTCCTTCAAACACCAATTATTAAAAAATTGTTTAGTAAAAAGTGATCATAATGTGCATTTTGATAGAGCAGTATCAGGGTCTTGCATTCACTTTAAAGTGCCCTTATTATACCATTTTATAGGTGGCTAATATTGTTTTATGAGTGTCTTAAAAAAGGTTTACATGTATGCAAGGTCAAAAAACCCTTTAGATTTCTCTAAAAATAGATTTTATTTTACCCCATTTCTAAATGATTCGTAAACGACTCTGTTTGAAGCAGTTCGAAGACTCAGTTTCTC
>JAUCMT010000114.1:8358754-8400300 GCA_032357475.1 Enteromius thamalakanensis
AATTGTCTTACGGTTGAATGTTAGTCACGTGGTACTATATCGTTTCGCGGAAGGATGAAAATGTTAATTTAAAACAATACGCCAATAAAATGTTTCAAATTCATATTCAGTTTTTTTTCCTTATGTGGCAAGTAGCCGTGTAATAAGCGGGATAATGTACAGGCAGCCGGTAGTTATTGCAGGAATAAGCCCCGACAGTGTGATCAGGACCTGACGCGAAGCGCAGGGTCTTGTATCACGCTGAAGGGGCTTATTTCACGATTTAGCTATATAATAAGCGATTTACTTATAATAAGCTTTTGAGGTCAGTCACTGATGAAAGTGAAGTGGTTAAACAGACTTTTTTCATGTCTTACTTTGTTTCATTCACTCTTTTGACTGAGGGCCAAACATCTGAAGTCCTTGTAAAAGACAGTGCTTTGTAGTGAACTTCAGGTACCTGATCTGTTCAGATTACTGATGGTGCTGATTGAAGCTGCTTGTTTTGCAGCAGTGGCAGAGACGAGGCAGGTTATTTATGTTTATACGAGGCAGCACCTCAGTATTCACTCGTCAGGGACAGCACTGTAAACAACAGCAGTCAAACACAAGGCCTGCAATATCACACACACTTACAGACAGCCAAGCAAGACTTCAAACAACACATAAATCACAGGAAAATTAGCATACATCCTTCTAACTTCAGCTTCCAAGTGAGACAAATTTTTTGAGAAAGTGGGCAAGTTAGTCAAGGTCAAGAAAGGCCTGTTTGGCACATTTAAGCATTATTACAGGATTAACATTAACAGGTTACAGTCTTTAAAGAATCAAAATTCCATGTACAGGCTGTTTGAACGTAAATGTGTGTTGGAAGTGTGTGTACACATTGAATATTAACAGTCATCATCAGTCAACACTGCACTGGCTCCCACTCAAACATCGGATAGATTTCAAAACCTTGTTAATTACTTATAAAGCCCTGAACGGCTTAGCTCCTCAGTACTTGAGTGAGCTCTTATCACATTATAGTCCTACATGTCTGCTGCGTTCTCAAAACTCTGGCCATGTATACCTACAGCTTGGGAGGCAGGTGTAAACCCCCTGGGTCCGCTTGAGCAGGTCTTGAACCCATGTCTCTGGCATGGTGAGGCGGGTGCTCTCCCAAGGAGGCTAAAGGCCATAACCTTAGTTCAGTTGCATCAGTTGCTAAAGTGCCTCGGTTTACCTGCACAGCACTCACTTGCTGGCCTCTGTTACACAGCCACAATCTGTCAGTTCAAATCTAGATTAAAGACACATCTCTTTAGTCTGACTTAACGCACAAATACACATTTATTAATCAAATAATCATAGAGCACCTTTAACACACGATGCACTCATTACATCGTAAAAAGACTGGCAACTACACTAATATTAGTCACTCTCTTATTCTGTTCCTCAGTCCGTATCAAGATCAGTCATCAATCAATCAATTCGGGTATCAGGACCCATTTCTCAATACTTAGTTCACTTTTGCAGAACTCTTCACACAGTGAGAACAACAGAAGTCTATGTGGGCTAAACTGAGGATCAATTATCATTGTTTTGGCACAAAATGCATTCATTGATTACATATCTCAAATTTCATGAATTCTTTTCTCACTCACTCAACTTATGTTCAAAACAATAACATTATGCGAAATGAATAAGACAGCAAAATTTAACAGCACTATTTGCTGTTAAATTTTTATAGATTAGCATTACTACTGTATCTGTATCAGTATTTTGGAATTACTTAGTGCAAAAAAATACAAATAAATAAACAACATAAAATATCGAGGAATTCTGCATCACGTCTGATTCACTCCAGTAACATATATTGCAGTTATAAACAATATGTATTGCAATTATAAACAGAGATGTGTCCTTGCTTCACACAAGAAAACACTGTGTAATGCTGCATGTTGTTAGTGTTTTTTAGCTCATTGTTTTGTGGGTGACAAAGTGTGTTTGTCGGCTGTCAACCTTTGCTAGTGTTCTGGAAAAATGAATTTATTTAAGACCTGAATAAAGTGTTTTGGTAGTTGTAGTGCATTTTGAATGAGAAATGAACTGCTATGCCAAGCTGAAACTTGGTTAGGAGAATTGTTTGAAAAGTTTCTCAAAAGTGAACTAAGACAATTGAGAAATGGGTCCTAGCGTCTGAAAAAAACTGTAACAGAACAAGGCCAGAATTAGTAGTATGTAAATGATCATAATCAACTGTTGTGTTCCAAAACTAGGTATAACATCAGTGTTGGGGATCAAAATTTACCCAATTCTTTTTGTTTTTAGTTGCTCAATTCCAGCCAATAACCCTACTTTTTTAAAGTAATGTGTTTGTAAAAAAATTTGCTTTAAAATAAAATAAATTGACTTATAAATTACAGTCCCTTCCTCATTTCAGAAGCATTTAATGCTCTTCCTTTCCCTTACAAAGCTGAACCAATTATCTTCATCAAAATGTTGCCCAAAATATTTCTTAATTTATACACGTACTACCTATTGTACATAACTTTGTGAGTGAATATACTTTTCATAGATCATATGTATATAAACCTCTGAATTTAAGTTAAAAAGATACAATTTGTATCAACAAGGACAGGTATTCTCTGGCTACCCTAAATCACGTTATGAAAACAATTCTGGAATAATTAATGCCTGATAAAAAGGTTGCAAAACATGAATGAAATCTGCACCTAATCAGGTTCCAAACCTTAGTTGCTTTCAACAAGAGCAGGATACAGTATCATGAACCCATAAGCTTAGCCAGAGATGTCCCTTACTAAAACTAAGGTACACAGACAGAGCTGTCTTCACTACACTACACCTTTTGCTACATTCAGGACATTAAAACTACGATAACACTGACAGAACTACAAAATACCTAAGCTCATTCATAAATTACAAGCAAGCACACCCTGACACATTTATCTCTATATGTGGTCCCTCTATATACTGTGTCCCTATTACCTGTGTACTTAAATAGTAAGTACATTAGATGTGTACATAGTATGGAACCACGGTATCTAAAGGCTTTAATGTTTGCATAACTACATATATGTAACAACCCACTAAAAGGTAAATTTTAGTCCAAATGTGAAACAGGAGATTGGTAACAACATTTTTTGGTAATGAAAGTCCAAATGTGTAACAGGACTAGCAGCACCTTTTGGTAAAGAAAGTGTTACACTTTATGTGAAGTGGACAATTACCATGTATGTAATATATGTTAATAAATTAATAAATTGTGGTTGGTATCCAGAATGTTAAACTTTATTGTGGACAGTTCCTGAAGAGTTACCTTGTAATTACACCATTATTACAGTGGTGCACAAACTCCACCAACGCAAGATCCAACTAAATCTACCCATTTCCACCCCTCAAATTGTTTGAATCAAATTGTTCCTATTACTCTTAATACATCTTGTAGTTACAAAATGTAGTTATACAATTCCTGTTACACGAGTACTTAGTGAAGTGTAAAAAGTAAAAAGTGTTGTTACCAAAGTCCTGTTACACATTTATACTTTCACATACCACTCTGAGAGATGTTTCATGTGTGTATTTACAGAAATATTAGAGCTCTCAGTGCACATCTAGTTACTACAGGTACTAGTACACAGGTATTAAGGACACTTAATAAAAAAGGTGGGACCCTATAAGGGCAAAGAATAAAACATCATAAAATCATAATTAAAATGCCAATATAAGCAGTCAGTGATAGGCAAGTTACTCCACTTTTGAATATAAAGAACCAAATTTAAAATGCAACTAGATAATGGAGAATGTGATTAAGAAGAAACAATAAAAAAAAATAATAAAAATAATAATAATTCAAGTGAGAGTTGGCATTACATCACAAAGAGGAGGAAAAGCCAAAGACCTGCAGGATTATGGCTATATAAAAATATAAAGCTATTTTCATGATAGCACCTCTAAATATGAAAGTGATTATCTTTCAGAAATGAACAAACGTGTATAAAAATATTCCAAGTTTGTCATATTCTAGCTAAGTGAAGAGGGTCCTGCCCTTTACACTCATTTCATATAAATGAGGCTTGATCTGTTGCATCAGACAAATGCATTGCTTTAAACTTCGGTTTTCTCAAGTCAAATATATTTGTATAGCACTTTGTTTCAAAACAGCTCTAAAGATATAATAGCCAAGCTGGTTTAATATATTCTATTGTAGACTATTTACACCTACAAATACTCTGGCCTCGTATCTCCTCTTACTGATTGCCATAAGTTACCAAACTGCATTGAATTTGATAAAAAGCAATAGAAAGTGCCTTGTGATTCATTACATGCTCACCTGAACATAATAATAAACATAAAGTAAAACATTTCAGAAAATAAATAGCAAAAAAATAAATATCACACACATCACAACATTCACAATTCTAGTCTATAAAATGTATTATATAGCTATATTCTCCTCTTAGGTCAGCCAACAAGAAATCAATGTTTAATATCATGGTGTCCATGTTTACAAGGTCATAACTTCTCAAAGCTGAGAATTTGAATCTGATACTTTTAATGCAATATTTTACATAATAAACTCACCAGATGCCTCAATTTTACTAGAGTGCAGAAAGATGCCAGAGAAAGTTATAGCGAGCATGTCACTGTTAAAGGGATACTCAATAAAAAAAAACAAAAAAAAGAAACTCATTATTAAGACACTACCTTGCCATCCTACAGTGTATATAGCTTTCTTTCTTAAGATGAACACAAGATTTGTGAAGTTTATGTTCTAAAACAACAAGCCCCTGTGCTTCACAAACTTTGCAATGCACTTATATCACATTTCAACAACATGCTGACATTTATATGAGGTGAACACACCTTTGACAGAAATTTGAGGGTGAGTAAAACGATGGGATTATTTTCATTTTACCTCAGTGCTTAGTATCCAGCATGGCTCTTTTCTGCCAAGATGGCTGCTGCCAACTGTTGGGCATCAGTCACATGAGGGTACCGCCCCATGACCAACTGCACTAGCTCTGTGGGAAAAATGTTGCACAGGTTGGTAAACACTTTCTCTCGTACTTCCTGGTAGCGACTCAAGGCAAGTGGCTCCTGATGTTGGTGTGGTAAAGCATGGGGCAGATGGGGAGGAGGGGGAGCAGAAGGACAGCCCCAGGGCATCCGCCACATCTGTTCACGGTTCTTGGAAAGATCCTGAAAACTGAAAGGTTCATAGCATTGTTGTAGGTGCTGTCTGTAGTATGGATCCCAGCTGGTCTTTCGGTCTTGGGATACATAGGGTTTTCTAGGTAGCAAAGGAGAGTGTTCATAAAGCCTGGAATCGGACACACTGTCCACACGTGTTGAGGCAAGGCTGTGACCCAGTGGAGACTTTTGAGAGTGAGTGTTGCTCTGGCAGAGAGGAGGATATTCTCCATGATAGCTTGAGCGGGAGCCTACCACTTGATGCTGGCGTTGTGGCGACATGTAAGAGACAGAGTGCTGGAAATGGGGGTCTTGCTGGTCTTCTGGAGCAAAACTATGAACACGAGGTATACTGTGATGGAATCCTGGGTGATTAGATGTAGCAGGAGAGAGAATGAAACCTGAAGGAATCACAGAGGGTAACTGATAATTTATACGATGGTGATGGTGGTGATGACATTTAATTCCTTCATCCAGTAACAAATCAGGAGAACACATGCAAGAATGCTCATTGTGGGTTGCCATGCCATAAGAATCAGAGCTCATGCTGCCATCGCTGCTGCAATCTGATGCCACTGAGCTAGTCCGTGGGTCAGCATCAGACAGGAAGTGATTCTCTGGACTGCTCTGAGATGGCAGGCTTAGACCAGAATATGCCCTAACCATGGAGTAATAAAGATCGGGAGATTCACAATTTGTATGTGGTTCTGCTCGAGTCTGCTTATAATCTTTCAGATCCTGGCTATACCCATGACAGGAAGGCGGACCTCCTGGAGCTGGAGGAAGAGCTAAGTTGCTCTTATACAGGTCTGCTGTAATTTTGGAACACAGCTTTTCCTCCACATCACTGTAAGAGAGGGCACGGATACTGGGGTCCAATTGCCTCTTTGGCAGAGATCGTTTACTGTCACCACCTTTTTCATTGCGGGAGCCTCCAGGCTCACTGTAGCTTTTCACGAGAACTGCCTCTCCCACACTTTTAACTGTGGAGTTCTTGGCACTGGCACGGAGCTCATCTGCTACAGCTCGCTGAGGCTGTGTACCACGCTCTGGATGGTAAAACTTACACTTGTGCCCATAGGTACATTTCTTTCCTAATGGAAATAAAAGGGGGGAGGTTTTATTTAAATTTAATTTAATAACTGGAAGGTGCAGGAATGCAAAGACGGCTGCAGCTCCCAGAATGCATTCACAAACATGATATTAATATTCTGGCAGTTAAAAATACTAAAAATAATACTAAGTTACTCCCATTCAGGTTTATAATATGTCTTAAATTAAAAAATTTTACTGATTTGAATCAGTGTTCCTCCCAATCTCCTAACATTTTTATCATAGTCAAAAAGTGATAAAATAAAAAAATCATCAAGAAATCCTCAGCTGCTTGCATCTTAGACAACTGTAAAACAGAATTACTGTATACTTACCATATGGACAGGGCTGTTTCTTATGCTCTGGAATGATTGGTCTTTTTCTAAGAAAATTCTCCAGACTTGGCCCATGCCGACCCAATGGATCATCAGGAGGCATAAACCTAAAATATTTTTTACCCCAGATATTATTATAATTATTTACATAAATAGGAAAAAGAGCAATTTGAGGTGTACTGAAAACACTGAAATTAACATTTCTGTTGTACATTTATATTCATACCACACAATACCAGATTCAGTATACTTACTTATCATTTACAAAGGAGTACATCAGAAGCCGTTCGTCAATAAATTTTTTCCATTCCGGTTTCTCAACAGCCAAGTCTCTGTAGTTGTCATTGGAGACAATAATTCCATCTGATTCATAAGCTAGCTTAACAATAAACCTGTCATCATAGCAGACTACTCTGCGGCCCTGGACACGACGTGAGGGTGTAAATACAAGAATCTTATCCTTTTCCAGACGTCTTAAAATCTCCTGATCTGTAAGGGGAGGGGAAAAAATGTTAGCCACAGGCTGTGATACCCTTTTTTTCTATAAATTGGGAAAAAAATAGATTAAAAAAAATAACTCATAAAAGAAAATCAGATACAATTAAAACTATTTCACTTAATAATATAACATAATAAGGAAAAGACTCAAAGACAAATTTAAATAACATTTGTTCAGTTAATGCCCTGATTTGCAGAACCTTTTACCTGTAATAAGAGCATCAGGACGGGACTGTTCTTTCCTCCAGGCGGGGACAAAAACTGTAATGTCTCGATGACCACGTTCAAGAAACCAGTCAACTGCGAGCTGAATGCCTTGACAGGAGAACATCTCCTTATTGCCATGGCTGTAAAAATAAGATGTTAAAAATTGTTACTGTAATACATAATAACGTTTAAATAAAGTGTATTCACTGTGTTGGTTTTTTATTGGAAATTTAGCAAAGCAAATGGTATTTGTACACATTTACACACAGACAATTTTCAAATACTGTGTAACATGTTTATGTACATAATTATTAACATATTGATACTCATCATAAATCATTTAAACTTCATTTAAAGATTTTTTCCACAAATTAGCAATTTCTTATTACATAAAAAATTCTTATTACATTTATTACACAAAACTTATTGCACAAGTCTATTTGAAGATATGTAGCAAGACACAACTGGTGCATTTGGTGCAGATGCGCTGTTAATCTGAGGTTTGAATGGGATGTCCCTCCCCAATAGTATCAGGAATTACAGCAGGGTACAGTCATAGATGTAGCTCCTCTGTTAGGCTTGGGGAGATTACAGTATGCAAGAATTAGCTGCAAACTAATTACATTTGCCTTTCTTAATCTACAGCATTTCATTCAGGAATCAATGTTGTATTTCACCAGTGGTGCCTGAGGTGGGAATGCTTCCCACCTCAGGCATTCTTGAGCTATTTGAAGTTGAAAAGAAAAAGGGCCCCGCCTGTAAGTCTACAGTAACCCTGAATTTTTAACAATTCCTTCAAAGGGATTTACACAATTTACACCAAATTTGGTCCACATGGAGCCAAGACACTGAAGATCCTATTTAGCAAAAAGAATTTTAAACACACCTTCAATAATAAGTTGTATTCATAGGGATTGGTCATAGTGCCACCAGCTGACTTGTAACTTGTACATTTTTCCATTTAAATGTTTATGCTCGTGACAAAAAAAAAAAAAATATATATATATAATAATTAATTAAAACCCAAATACACTACTCAAAGATTTTGATTACGAAGACTCAGAAGGTAAGCTTCACCTTAACTACAGTTATACCTTTCCTACGCGTGTTCTCCGAACTATACTTTAAGATGTTGCTTAAGGTAAACCTACTTAAATGCGACCTAAGCAGGTTAGTTCAACTGAAGCGATGGCCTCTCATAGCAATGCCCGGAATGCAGTACTCGTTCCATGTCTCAGTGAACAGTGGTTATGCAAGTAACCTATACGTTCCCTTTTGACATTTCACTCGTACTGCATCTGCTAAGACGCATGGGGAACACAATCCCGCCATGCTATAAGGTCAGGAATCTGGAAGCCTGAGAGCGGACCTAGGGGAAACCCGAGGTCTCATACATAACAAGCACCCTTGTCCAATCACTTGAAGGCTCATGAGCCTATACCCGCGGCGTTAACGAGGCCAGGTAATAGAATATACAAGTGATGTAATCATAACTGAGCTGTCCCCTTTTGAGCGCAAGGCTGTCAAATAGAGAAGGAACCCTGATATGATTATAACGCTCTTAAACCGGGCCATACCGGGCTGGCTTTGAGCGTATTTACTGTGTTGGTAACCAGGCAGCGACTGATGTGGGATACAGCAGCCAGCAAGGACAAGCCAAAGTAACTCTCATTGATTAGAGAGTTGTTAAAAGTATTAGCGCCTTTCAGCGCAGCCGAAGGCATGGGTGAATACACTCGCTGATGAGCCGGCAGTGCCGGATAGCTTAGAGTTTTTTTGTTTTGTCAGGCTATGACTGAAGCTGAGGAGACTACAGCTTAGGGAGCCTAAAGCAACAACTTTGACTGACTTGCTTTTGAGAAGGGAGTTTTGTTAGACAATAATGCGCTGCATAGAGTTGTAAGTGAAACTCAGAGTGTAATTCTGTCTGGCTATAACTGAAGCAGAGAGGCTGCAGTTAGAGAGCCTGCAGTGACAATAAGTTTGATCCAACTCGTTTCTGAAGGGAGTTTAGTCAGGCAAAAAAGCGATGTATTGCGCTGTAAGTGAAGCTCAAAGAGTAAGACCTTCAGGCTATAACTGAATCTCACATATATTTCTTATAGAGAAACACCACTAACAGAGGCCCAGGTAGAGGAAGTGGATCTAGTGGAATGACATTTAACTCCCAGGGGACATTTCATGCCCGCTGAAGAGTAAGCCAGGGAAATAGCGTTCACAACCCATTTTGCGAGCCTTTGTTTCGAGACCGGTAGCCCTTTGGAGCGGACACCGAAGCAGACAAACAGCTGGTCAGAGCGTCTGAAATCAGCTGAGCGCTTGGTATAAGCTCTCAATGCCCTGACCGGGGAGAGAGGGTTGGAGTCCTGGCCCTCGGAGGGTGGCAAGGCTGCTAGAGAAACCACCTGAGCTCTGAACGGCGTAGAGAGTACTTTAGGTACATAGCTGTGCCTCGGTTTCAGGATGACTTTCGAGTCATTTCGACCAAACTTAAGGAATGCAGGGCTGACAGACAGCGCTTGCAGGTCGCCTACTCGCTTGACAGACGCCAGTGCTAGAAGCAGGGCAATCTTAAGTGTCAGCGCTTTCACTGTTGCCGTCTGAAGGGGCTCGAAGGGAGGGCCTTTGAGGGCATTCAGCACAGTGGGCAGGTCCCAAGTCGGGACAGTGTGAGGACAGGGGGGGCTTCAGCCGCCTCGCGCCTTTCAAGAACTGGATGAGCAAAACATCTCCTGCCACTGTTTGTCCTGCTTTAGGGTCGTGGTGGGCCAATATAGCCGCCACATAAGCCCTGAGGGTGGAGAGGGCTCGGCCCATATCCAGCAGGTGCTGCAAGAATGACAGTATCAGTGATATGTCACACTTAGAGGGGTTTTCCCGGCGCTCTGCGCACCATCTAGAAAACAATAGAGAAATAGTGTTCAACACACTCTCTGGGAGGCGAGAGAGCTCCCGTCGAGAGGCAACACATGGAGAGCCCACAGCTCGGGCTGTGGGTGCCAGATTATGCCCTTCACCTGAGATAGCTGGTCTTTTTTGCAGTGTCCATTCCGATGGGCTGACCTTTCCCCTGGACAGCATGTCTGCGCCCTGGTTGAGAAGGCCCGGAATGTGAGATGCTCTTGTCGAGTGAAAGTTCGGCAGACCCCACTTTAGGAAGCTTGCTGCCAATTTGTAGAGGCGCTTTGACGAAAGGCCCTCTTGGTGATTTATGTACGAAACCACTGTCATACTGTCCGAGCGCACCAGAACGTGACTGTCCCTCAGTAGTGGAAGGAAGAAGTGACACACGTGACACACTGCCATCATTTCCAGAAAGTTTATGTGTAATTCGCTGTCCTCGTTCGACCACAAGCCGGAGGCTGGCGAGCCCTCGTACAGCGTGCCCCATCCTGTCTTGGAGGCGTCTGTGAGAAGGACTCTCCTCCTGTTCATCACATAGAGAGGGATTCCTTTTTGCAGCCAGCAAATGTCTTTCCACGGGCGCAGTATCGACACCTGGCACGCACAGCCCGAGCTGTGGGCACACAAACTGCATTCACCTTGAGCTTTTTTCCCGTTGTTTTAACCAGAACTGCAGGGGCCTCATATGCAGAAGGCCTAGCTGCAGGACCGGCAAAGCTGCTGCCATCAACCCGAGCATCCTTTGGAAAGCTTTCAGAGTATGCCTGGGGCCGGGCTCAAAGGAGGCTGGGCTAGGGAGAGACAGAAAAGCAGGATCGTATATTGATATGCAATCCCCTCGAAGGTGAATCTCAAAAATGGCCTGTGATGGGAAGCTATCTGAATATGAAAGTAAGCGGAATTTGCAAGAGTATTTTCGTCAGAGTTAGCATTTTGAAGGGCCATTTGTGAAGAGCGCGATTCAAAATCCTTAAGTCTAAAATGGGCCTGAGCCCGCCGTCTCGCTTGGGGATCAGAAAATACCTGCTGTAATGCCCTTTTTCTCTGTCTGAGGGCAGCGAGAGTTGGCGGCAGCTTTCGGGGCGGTCCGGCATTGGCGGGACTGTTGCCCGGCCGCTTCCTGGTTAGGAGGACTTCCTTACTTCGGTATCCAGCGCGATCTTGGGCCTGGGACCTTGTCTCCTTGAAGAGGGGAAGCGGAGATTTGCAGAGCAGGAGCGGTGTCTCTGCGGCTCCGCTTTGTGCTGTAGCTGAGGCTGAGTGTTGCAGGGCTGCTGTGCTGGTGGCTTCAAGCGGCTAGCAGATGCAGTCCTTTTGGGCAGAAAGTGCCGCATGGCTTGCAACGTTCTCTGCGCTTCTGTGACGCGCTCGGGGAATCCCTCGATGGAGGGACCAAACAGATGAGCACAATGAGGCGACTTCCACGACTTGGTGAGTTCATCATGGACCTCCGGGTACAAAGGAATGGAACGATGATGGGGGGCTTGAGACGGCCCCGGCAGGTATCACTCGTCGAGCCTGCTCCTCACAGGCTCCTCAGGAGGAGGCTCGACGGCTTGGCAAGGATACGGAAGAGCTCGGCATCCACGTTAGGCTTCAGATGGAGCAGATGGGGCGAGGTCCTCCAAGCCCGACAGCTCATCCACATCTGAACCTGCTATGGATGCGTTCCTCCAGCAGCTCATCGTCTGATACCACGAAGGAAACCAGGTCACTCGCCGAAGGAGAGGGACGGGCTTCCTCGGACAGGTAGCAGACAGGGGACTCTTCCTCTCAAGGTGGTGAGACATGCGGGGACTGTGCCGGCGTCATGTCACCCGACTCGGAGTGTCGCTCTTGGCCCCACTGTCGCTTGCGAGCAAGGGGAGCGCGAGGGCTAGGCTCTCGTTCTGAAAAGGACGCGAACCGGGCGCGAAGAGTGGCCATACTGAGGCACTCACACACGGCACAATCCGGTCCAGTGAAGTCCTTGCCCAGGCAGGAGACGCAGTCGCGGTGTTCGTCGGCAGGTGGCAGTGGTGAATCACAGGTGGAGCAGCGGCGCATGGTGAGTAAGAAATTTGCTCTTTCAGAATCAGCCAAGAGGCGGCAGGGGAGAATATTCCAGCTGCAGATTCCCACAGGCTTTCAGTCAGGGACAGCAAAAAATTCCGTCGCTGAAAGAGAATGATCTGAAGATGGTTGGTGGTCCCAGGCCTTAAATAGATGAGGGATGCACCCCATCACACCACTATGGCGCCACCTGCTGTCATTGGAGCAGAGACATCATGCCATGGGGTGTGGTTCACGGCATTGGCCCACTGTTCGTGGGGCCTTGCGCATTGGTTAAAAATAGTCCCCAATACAGCGGCCAATGACCGTGCAGTTTTAGTAAATAATAAAACTGCGTTTTAGAATAGGCTTCAGTTAGGGGGGAAAGGAGTTTTCCCCCATGCGTCTTAGCAGACGCAGTACGAGTGAAATGTCGAAAGGGAACATGCATTTACTGTATATATTATACAAAGAAGCATCCAAATACATATACAGACAAACAGTCCTAATAGATTCTAAAGAAATAGGACCAGAAGACACAGTAACATACCTGGTCTGTCGCAGTGGAATTGGAAGTGAAATACACAGGAAAGGGTCAAAGGTGTTGCTCTGTTTAAGGCAATGAGGGCACGTCAATGATGACCTGTAAAACAGAAATAACCATGAGACATTTAATTCTACCTGGAGTCAGATGAACTGCGCTACACTGCACAATTTTCTTTTATTACAAAATGTTGAATTACTCTATGGCCAGAAGTTAAAAGTAAAAATATTTATAGTCAAAAAAGTTTATATTTTTATAGTCAAAATTGCTAAGGGTCAAAAGTGCTAAGGGTGTTGCTCAGTGATAAACAGAATCAGTGGGTGAAGCTGTCATAGCCGTGCTGTATCGTGAATAAAATACAGCCAGTGACCAATCAGAATCCAGGAATAGAACTAACCATTTATATACATATATATATATATATATATATATATATATATATATATATATAAAATTTATTTAAAAAATGCTTCCCTATTTATTATTTATTGTCCTGTTTTTCTATTTGTCACATCATCCTAATCCTAAAACTACAATATTTTGTATTTTTCTTAAATTCCCTGAAAATGTTGCTGGTCAAGCTCCTTTTCTTCTTGTATTGAATTAAACAGAGAAAAAAAATAAACATTATTAAAAAGATAGATGCATTAAGAAGATATTAAGACTTTGCTGTATTTTCTTGAATAGGCAAAATAATTCATCCAAATTATTTTAATCATCACATCTACAAACAGTTTTCTTTTTAAAGGGAAGCTCACACTTTTTGTTCCATTTCACTGCATTTTAAAGTTCAAGTATTGTGAATTTGTATCATGAGAAGACCAACCATTACAGCAGTGGTTCTCAACCTGTGGGAAGCAAATGAGGCCCGCGATGTTGATCACGTAAAAAAATAAATACAACAAAATAAATAAATAATTTAAATATTTTTAAAAATGTATTAAACACATAATTGTATTAAACAAAATTAGTTTAAAATGTATTTAAAACAAATTTAAAAAATAACTTTTTTGGAAACCATAGTTGTTTGGCATGATGTGGACAGAGGGGACTGTGTGAGACGTCTGTCTCTGAGAACAATTTAGTTTTCCTTCATGATTCAAGAGTTGAACAGTGGAAATGCATTTGAGTTCTGCAGGTGCAGCGTGTTCACCTGCAGAGGAGACGACAGCTCATAAACCAGGAGAGATGTTTATTCACAGAAACAGGAAGCTCTGGAATGCATGGATTTCAATATCTCAATGGGAACAAAAAAACTGGTATAGATAGAAAAATGAAAAATGAATGCGGAAGCAGAGAGGATGATGGGAGTGAGAAACAAAGATAGAAGAGGTATATGTAAGTGGATTAAAAGGAAAAAAGAATGTGAAGGAACAACAGACATAGAATGTGGCTGAGATTGCATCATGTTGGGGTCCAATTGTCTCTGGTGAACTCGGCATTGCTGTCATATAAAACCGGCGGAGACCCCCTGAAATAGCAGTACACATCTACCACCACACATTCTCATCAGATGAGTTTTGCACCACATACAAATAAAGTAAGCACTTGTTAGTGTGAAAGAGTGTATGTGTCATATGAGCTCGCAGTGTGCGTGTGCGTCATGCAAGGCAGAGTGAGCAGAGGACACGGAGAGTTACTATGCAAAACGTTTAATAAAAGGACCAGGGCAAATGCACAAAAGGCTGACGAGGCAGCGACATATCACACATGAGGGAACACGTAGAAACTTTAACACGACATAAAGGCAAAAAGAAAGACAACGGTATTTTAAGGCATAGAACTAATGAATAAAGTGACAGCAGGTGTATAAAAACAGGTGGCACAATTGAACTAATAAGGGAGAAACCAAAAAGACACAGACAAGGGGGGAAAACAGGACAAGACACAAACGGGATGTCACAGTATGAGTGTGAATAGTGCAGATGAATAATGAAGAGGGGTGAAAATAACAGCATGTGAACATTATTTTAGCAATGACAATAATTGGCTCATTAACTGTGCATAATCAGTTGACAGAAATTAAATGGGTAGACTCATTTTGTGCTTTACACTTTGCAATGCAGAGAGCCATGTCATCAACTCCGTACAATTTTGACAAAAAGAATAAAAATGGACAAACTATTTTGCCTAAAATATGGTATTTTAGAACTATTTGATAAATATGTCAAACATAATTTGTTTAATTACTGTCAGAGTTGATTGGATGAGGAGAGAGTTGAGGTGAGGATCTATTGGCAAACAGCATATATTTGTTAAACAAAAACAAAACAGTCTGGAACTAGTAACAAGAGAAATGCAGAGGTAACACTAACCAACCTAACAAAAAGAACAGACAAAGAACTGAAACAAAAAGGGGGTATAAATACACAGAATGAATGACTAATCAATTAACCAATCACAGACCAAGGACACTGGAACTACAGAGAAAAAAAATAAAAAATAAAAAAATAAAATAAAACTACACAAATAAAGTGAGAATGATCAAAATGTAAAAACAAAAACAGCAGTACAGTTGTTTTGTTTCGGCCTTAAAGGTAAATATTGGATTGTTTGCAGGGAAGCTATTTTATTGCTTTGCATGTTAATTAACAATTTTCTTTTAAGTTTTGAAGAATTTTATTTACAATGTTGATCAGATTAGCGTGAAAACAGCGTCGTCCGCTGGATGCACGCTGCTGCTTCAGGCCTCATATGGTAGATTATCCAAATAAAATGTTTGTTCAAGAATCTGACAGATGTCAATCCATTCCTTTGTTGGAAATTTTTTAAAGGGTCATGAAACCCCAGGCTACTTTTTTGAGAGGTTTGTGTTGCACATCATAGAAGACAATGCTACCATCCAACTGGTGAATTTAAGCTTTTTTGCGCTTTCATTGTGGTGATGTCACTATTTGTGACGTGGCAATGGACCATAGTACATCAATGGTGCAAGGCTGTCTGTTAAATTATTCATGAAACTGCGTGTTCTTATCAAATGAGAAGACGTTTTACTTAATTATTCTCAACTCGCTAAACGTCTTTTATAAACGCAGCTGAATAAGCAGTGGAAGTGCGTTCATACATATGTTTTCGATGCAGAGTGCAAACGGCTGTGCATTTATTTGTGTTTTTACTCAATGTCTAAATTCCAAGCTGTGCATGTTTTCCTTCTCCCATCTCCCATATAAGCTTGCCTTTTTTTCCTTTAGAGAATCGTAATGAAGAAAACTTAAGCATTAAGACAGACAGTATTTAAAGTTCAAAAAATATAAAGTTTATATTTTATTCACTTGTTTTAAGAGTGTTTAAACTAATTGCAAATCGCCCACATTACTGGCAGCGACTATTTACACTAACTCCACCCAACAACGTGATTGGGCTAGTCATCATTACAAAAGACGGCCATCTGCCATCAGCTCCACCAGTGGTGCAAATGGTCAAATGTGTATTGTACTCATTTTGACGTGATCAAACCGGGTTCGAATTCACCTTTTGACAAAACTTTTATCCCTTTTTAAATTTCAAATCACATCAGAAAAGCATTTATTTTCAATACAAATGAGGGAAACAATCAATAAGTCAAAAATAAAGTATTGGGTAGGGTTAGGGTAGGTGTAGGGAGGGCTTTTTTGTCGCATTAGGTGTCAACCGTGGCATCTATTTAATAATTTGAATTTAAAAATAAAATATACACACAATAAGATAATTGCCACTATTTACAATAAGTAGTAGCACAAAATCCTATTTTAACATAGCGTAAATAGAATCAAAATGAAAATTTTTCCAACCCTATACAATGCCTTTTTCCCCATGCCATGCTTGTATAATTAAGCTGCATTAAATCACAGTGGGTGTAAAAAGGACATCCACTGAGAAAACTGTCTTTGAACTAGTCTGGTCAAGATGTCAGAAGAGCGTGATGGTTTGTTGGGCTAAGGTGGAGTCAATCCATCTTATCCCTGTGTTATGCACATCAAAGACATAATAATTTTACAAAAGAAAGTCAAACCACTTTTCAATGCTCAATGACAAAGCTTTGATCTAACTACAATGAGGTTCTTTTATTTCTCCTTTTAACCCTTACATTGTACAACCTGACTGTTAACTTTAATTCAGATAATTTACAATGCATTGGTGCAATCTTTTCTGTTTTTTAGATCCCTCTGTGAGGTCCTGTATTTGTGTAATCTCTATAATTGCAGAAAATGGCACAAAAGAGGTAAATTGAGCTACTTTGGAGCAAATGTTTTATCAGTCCCATAGATCAATTGATCTAGCCTAAATGTGGTCTATAGACATACATTTTGTTTTATCTGTAGCTGAAAGTATAATCATTCCAGGCAAAGTAATTGTTACGCCCATGTCTGTGTTTTGATCCCCATGTGTCATGCCCATATATGGTTGTTCCTGTCCTAGTTTCGTTGAGTGTGTTAATTAGAGTTAATCCCATGTTTGTATCCTGGTGTTTGTTCTGTTCAACTTCAAGGTTTGGATTAAAACTATCTTCACTTCAGCGCTTAAGATTTGTGTGATTCCTGCTTTGCAGACACCGTGACAGAACGACTCGACCACAACCGTATGAGGATTAAGATCAGCCCCGAGGAGATCCTCCATCGCCTCCTCAAGAGGCTCACTCCTCTCCCCAGCCCGCATGAGCAACAGCCAGGAGGCCATCCTCCATTGCCCAGTTCGCGGCTCACTCGTCGGCGAAACGGCTTACGAGACCGACACAAATATGGAGAAAATTGCTGTCAAACTCCAAAAAACTGATCATTATGGGGTTCCATCGGTGCCAAAATCCCGAAAGCGGCTCAGGATTTCCGCAGTTCCCAGGCCACGATGTGATGGACCGGAGCTGGATTTGTGGACTGATATGTCCGAGTTGATCCCCGCAGATCCCATTCCGCCGATCCCGATTCCAGTGCATAGTTTACGGCCAGGAGAGCTGATCCTGATTCCAATCCATAGTTTAACGCCCAGGAGGGCCGATCCTGATTCCAGAGTCACGGCCAGGAGAGCCGATCCCGATTCCAGCCCCTAGATTATGGCTAGGAAAGCTGATCCCGATTCCAGTTACTGAGTTACGGCCAGAGCAGCCGATCCCGATTCCAGCCCCTAGATTACGGCCAGTAGTGGTGGTTACAGTCCCTAGAGACTTCAGTTTGTTGACTCCTGAGGAATTCCTTGAGATGTGGCATGGAGAGCCAAACTCTGTTCCCATCCCGGAGTCTGCGCTGCAAGAGCACCCTCCAGAGTTCACGCTGCCCGAGCCAGAGTCACAGCCAGAGTTCATGCTGCCCGAGCCAGTGGCAGCCCTCGAGTCACCGCATCCCTCAACTTTTCCTCCGGTCTCCAAAAATAGAACTCCGCCTCATCCCTTGCAACCATCGGCTGCTCCATGGGCCCTAGCTCCCTCTTCTCCTGCGGGGCCCGTTGGTCCACCAACTCCAGTGTGCTCGATCATCCCCCCAGCTTCGCCTTGGTCGGTCGGAGTCCATACATCGCCTTGGGACTCCACTCCTTCGCTCCTGCTCCCTCTGGATCCTCACCGACGGCCTGGTTCTTCGGCTTCATCTCCTCCAGCTCCGCCCCATGACCAGGATGCTGCCCTCGCTCCCGCTGTGGTTCAGTTTAGGTGTGAGGACGCACCTTCCGGGAGGGGGAGATAATGTCACGCCCATGTCTGTGATCAGTATTCCATGTGTTTCTGTTTTGATCCCATGCGTCATGCCCATATAGGGTTGTTCCTGTCCTAGTTTCGTTGAGTGTGTTAATTAGAGTCCAGCCCCTTGTACCCCATGTGAGTCTAGTTTGGTGTCATTAGAGTGTGTATATAGTGAGTCTATGTTCTAGTCCATGTTGTCGAGTCGTCAAGTGTCATCCCATGTTTATATCCTGGTTCACTTCTCTTCAGCATTCAAGATTTGTGTGATTCCTGCTTTGCAGACATTGTGACAGTAATAAACAAACACTAGAGGCATAACATGTACGTACAGTATTTAAACAACAAGCATTCTGAGTGTTTCTGTGTTGTACTACATTCAGTCTGGGCCTGCTAATGACTTGATAGTACTGAACTCTCTTTGATCAAAGATTGGAGCTGAAATTCATGGTAAATTGGCAAAGGGTCTCGCCCTCATGCCATTCCAAACCTGTTAATGTGATTTATTAATTGCTATGTGAATTGACTTCAAATAGCTGTCAAACTGCAAAAATAAACCAAATAAATGAATAAAAATGGAAATACACTTTCAAAAGCAAGTACTTCTGTTTTTCTACTTTCACTTGTAATAGAGAAATATTTGACAAGCAGTATCTGTATCATCCATGCCTTAAGTACTTCTCAAGTCCACTTCTGCAATTCTATGTTTCTGGCTTTGTTTATTAGCATCCTTATGATGGGAAAATTTTATATACATAAATGTAAAAAACTAAAAATTAAACCAGCCTTTTACGCGTTTCATAATGAGTTTGTTTTGTATACAAAAGCCCTTAAAATGTTGAAAAAGAAAATTGCAATAAATCTGTTTTATATAATTATGTATTATAATTTTCAAGAAAAATCCTTGCCAAGTAGTTTGTTTAATAATTGTTCAATTAAAAACAAAAAAACAAAAACATAGGTTTCCGTAGTGCTGAATCAACGTCATTAACTCTTATACAATATGAAAATATATATCGCCTAATCTTCATTTTCATAATTAATGTTTTGTTTGAATATCAGATATTCCATATAAAGATTGATTACAAACAGGAGCTTTTTTAAGAAAAAAACACGCAGCACACATCGTGCTTGTAAATCACATAATCTGACCAATGAGAATAAAGTGTGTCGTCACCAAGGCTTTCGCAGCCGATTTTGAGCAACTGCAGTGCCTGACCTGTGCGACTGCTCTCGTTTTGCTTTTGCGGTACTTTGATGTGCCATCACATGTGCCATGTGATCGAAAGGCGGCTGTAGCGCCGATCAAAGTCGGACAAATGATCTTCCCAGAATGCATTGTTTTGAAAGGCGGCAGCCGATTTCTTGCGGCGTCGCATGTAGTCGAACACACCTATTGTCAACACAAGCAAATGGAAAAACAAAGAGCACATGGGGAAAGACAACAAACAACACATGATACAAAACTGAAACTAACATGATGAAAACCAAACCAAAAATGCAAAAACACAGATAAACACCGAACTAAACAGACCAAGAATGTTACATTAGGTAGCCATCACTCTGTAATCTGTAGTGAAGAACCTTGGCAGCTTCTTTTCTAAAAAGAATTCTGTTCAGTTTATCCATTTTTTATCACAATCTTCTAGATAGAGCAAACCAAGACCACCCTAAGGACACACTGAAGTCTGTATTTTAAAACAATTCAACTGAATAAATCAACACAGGGTCCGCAGAACTCCTTGTCGATACTATTTTTTGTGGAGTCCAATACATCAAAATCTTATATATCAAATGTGTATGGCTGGTTTTAAATAATCTATATGATATGTAGTTAAAATCCATATTTTTTTTATATTGTAACCAAACCCAGTTTAGCTATCACAGCTGCAATCCTATTGCCAGCAGTGAGACAGCAGATATACATTATGCCTGTCTTAGTTTTCTACTGCAGCCGAGGCTGAACCATAATTTCTTTCTTTTTTTAAAAAAAGGAACTAACAGAGAGTGAGAACTAAAGCACTAAAGTTCATAAATGACACATCATTCACAAAACATTTTGGTGATACATTTTTAGATAAATCACACCCATCTCTGAATAAAAGTCATTGTCTGCTTATATTAATGTAAAACAGTACAGTCCAATAAACAAAAGATTATCAATCACTAAGAATTGTGTCCACATAACACAAAACCGCTGCTGTAAAGTAATGGCAAACTTCAGTATTCACCCAGAAAAACTTCACAAAGCCAACATCTATAAAAGAGCTGCAATCACATCAAGTTGGAGCACCATGATGAACTAACATTTGCCCTTGCCACACAAATCACCTGACTAGTATATTAGCAAATCACTGTGGGGAGTTTTGAAGAGCCAGCTTAAACTGATTCAAGAAAACTAATCAATCTCCTTGACTTCAACAACATTATTTAAATACCATTATAATTTCTCCAATTTAAATATCATACTCATGACCTGCATGTTAAAATGGAACTGAAACTAACAATGATCTAATGATGTTATCTTTATGAAACTTAATTAAACACATTAAATTCACAGCAACATTCATACGTAAATTGTATATCACAAGTAAAGTCATCACAAATACTGAATAAAATGAATATTTAACTATTGCTCAGCTTTACTAAAGCTCCAACATAGCAAACAGTGCTCTATTACTGCAGCAGAAAGCATTAGAAATCTGTAAAGCCATCTTTTTAATCAAAGTCCTTGAGGATACTTCAGTGCTTTCAGGCTCTTTAATAAACACCTATGGAGCACAAGAAATGCTCACAGCTGCAAACAGATTCTGAATCCAGACTTTGTCCAAACAAAACATATCTCATATCTTTCTACATAAAACATACGTCATATCTTATCTGAGATATTCCACCTCAGGGAAACTCAGATCGACAGACAGACTGACTTTAATTCTAAACAAATACAGAAAGCAGAAATATCTCAGCCTTACTTCCTATGTTTATGTGTAGATATAAATAAACACTCAATCCGTGCAATCTGAAATATCAGTCATTCGGTTTTCAAGGTTAGAGCAACCAAGACAGCTAATGGAATTACAAACTGAAGCTGTGAAATCAAGAACTCGCTGAGAAGCAGAACCTTTTCTCTAATTTGAAGAAAACTGCTGAGTCCATCTCTACCTGCCTTTCTATTGGTGAGATTTCTGAAGTCTAAATGTGAGTGGGCATGAAGCTAGGAAAATTGGGATATTTATAAAGAGCTTTGATTCTTTAGAATGTTTATCACTGAAGAAAAAAAACGATTTAAATCTACTCAAATAACTTTTGCTCATTAAACCTACTCAAATAACTTTTGCTCACTTGAAAACTTAATATTCAGCATTTGCATATTGCTCACATCTGCAAAAGCAGAAACGCTGTTGGCGAAATGGTTTTTGTCACACCAAAAATAGGTGAATATAATGCTTGCATAATATTCTCTATAGTAGAGTGTATGATTTCATTGTGGATTACTTGATCATTTTCACTCGGCAGAAAGTTCCGGCGCAGATGTTTCAACAGCCCTGCAGCCTGAGAGAGACAGTGAATAGCGTGAAGCCTGCTGTTTTCTAGAGAGCTCACACAGCGTGTGCCGGATGAGCCCATTTGTATGAGCGGAGACAAACTCTCAGCCAAACTGCGGTACAGAAGATAACCAGTCATTTTCCTCATTGATGGATGTCCAAATAATCGGCGCACACGATTATTTAAGGAATCGGGAAGAATTACAGGCTAAAAATATTACTTATTAGTATGCATCTAATTCATTGAACTTAAAATTTAAAATTGTCTGACTTAATGGAGTTCATTAAACTGCAACTGAGTGCAAGTTAATTAAATTGTTTGCATGAGCTGCGCTGATCACAGTAAAGGGGCAATACTTTTTTTATCTGTTTGTAATCTACAACAAACACTCAGATTGCATTTTCTAAGTTTCCACTCTAAACAAAGAGAAAACTTCATTGGTCATTGGTCTTTAAAAGGCATGCTTAAAGGAGCATACTTTGAATTGATTAATTCGTTTAAATCTTTTTGCCAGAAGTACTTGGAGGGCTTTCAGTGAGGTCAATAAGTATTTGATCATTCTGTGATTTTTGCAAGTTCTCTTACTTAGAAATCATGAAAGGGTCTACATTGGTTTTGCCCATGTTGCTACTTACGCTGCGTCCGAAATTGCTTACTTCCCTACTATATAGTATGCGAAAAACAGTATGCGAGGTGAGTAGTATGTCCGAATTAATAACATTCGAAATTCAATAGGCGAGAAGTACCCGGATGATCTACTGCTTCCGGACTAATTCTAAAGTAGGCATACCATGGACACTTTCCTATCCCATGAGGCTCCAGGAAAGGACACGTCATATTCGAAAAATGGCAGAAAGTTGAGACGCGGCTAATTTCAAGTGTAAGTACCTCAGGAAAAAAATGTTGTTTATTGTGATTAAATTACACTTGTTTAACACAATCCAAATAAACGGATGACTTATTAAAAGTTTAAATTGTCGCGCTGTTGTGACGACGCATGACACGTGACGGCGTCAATATGGTGGATGTAGTATGTCCGAATTCTATTCATACTACCCACATTCATACTATATAGAACATACTTTTTAACAGTCGGGTAGTACGTTTAATTTTAAATGTAGTACCTTCTTAAGCAGTATGCAATTTCGGACGCGGCATAAGTCTTTGGCTGATTGTGGGGTGCACAGGTGTCTTTATTACAGCTAACGACCTCAGGTGGTACTAATTTAAAATCATGTGCAGAGTGTAGTTGGACTATTTAAAAGCAAAATAACAGGTATTTAAGGGTCCAAAATCCAGGAAAATCAACAGTCAGGCAACAAGGAAAACAAAACACAGAAAAGTAACGCTTGGAAATGACACCGGAGCAAATCATGACTTCGCACTGAAGTGTTTATGAACGTGGTTTATATGCAGGAGGGAAGGGGTGTGGTGTGGTGAGGAAGGACAGCTGTTGGTGTGCGATTGCAGATTCCAGATGGGTGTGAGTGATGTATTATGGGAAATGTAGTGCCTGTGAGTTAAGTACTGTGTGAATGGTGCAAAGGTGAATGGGAAATGGAGTCCAGATGACAGTTAGAGAGTCCATGGTGAATCTGTGTTGGATGGGGGTCACTTTAGCTGGTGACAATGAGTGCCTTTACATGGACCCTCTTAATGCGATTATAATAAGATTTTAATAGTATTGCAATTCAACTCATAGATTATAATAATGCGATTAAGATCATAATCTCAGCAAGCATAATTGTATTAACAGTCGGCCTACGCCAATTTTAATCGAAATATCGAGACATGTAAACACCTTAATCGTAGTACTAAGATGATTAAGGTGAACAAAACGTGATTTTCTGCCTTTGATTCTTGAACAGGAGCAAAAATGAACCAAAAAGACATGATAAATGTATCTACAGAAAGCTTTAAATTACCACTTAAAAAAAAAAAATCGAAAAATACTGCTTATGTAACAAGTGGCAATGGAGTTGCCCTCGGAAGCTGCAAGAGGGTACTCCAGCCCAGACAGTGTTCTGTTTTTTTTTATCCCTCTGTTCTGTGTCAAGGACTTGTATTATGAAATGTCTCCCGCTGTTTCCATGCCAATCCTGTATGTCTCCGTCCCACTCGTGTTTTGTCCTGCCCACAGATTAGTTCATCCCCCTCTTTACCTCATTATGTGTTGTATTTAAAGGTTGTTTGTTCATTGTCTAGTTGCGTTTCATTGTGGATGTACTTTATGTTCTCCCTCTGTAAGCCATCCGTGTTTCCTGTATTCCCTGTGTTTTTCTTTGTTCTCGCTCCGGATTACCGTTCTCGACCTTGTCTACTCTCAGACTCTTGACTTAGCCTCGCCCCATTGGATACCGTTCGTCTATCGCCTAAACTCTGCTATGCTTGTGGATTATGCTATTGTCTTTGCCTCTGATGTTCCCGTTCGTTGTTATCGACCCTGCTTACTTGGACTATGTGCGTGTCTAATAAATGTCTGCACATGGATCCGCATGCCTTCTGTCTCCTCGTTACACCTTAATTATAGCCTAATCAAAATGCATTAAGATGACTTCTAAGTTACATATGGCGAGATTGTCATATTCATCTTTGCGAAACGAACTCATAGAAAACACTTGTTTTTTACTAATTATTTTTTAATCATTTATGGTAATTACTTCTACATGAATGATGTGGCACACACCTGTAATAATATGCAGATTAGAAACGTTTTTGGATAAAAAAGCATCACATTTCTGGGGAAACTCCGAAACACAACTCACTGCCTTCAGTTCCTTACTCGACAGCAGCACAGGCAAACAAATTACCATTACATTGTTGCTGAAACAGCATGGAATATAAACATAAAAATGTTTTTCATTAGATGGAAAATAAATGTAAACAGCAGATAGTAGTTAGGTAACGCATCTGTGCTCTTTCTGAGTCCATAATGTGTCCTATGCAGTAGGGGTATGTGAATATGGCAGTAGAAAATTTAATACAACTCTTAGCGAATAATAAGAATATGGAAAAAGCATGTAAACAGGAGTGAAAAGCTTGCTCTTGACATGTAAACATCGTAATGTGATTAGGTCCTTACTGTGATTATTGGAAATAATTCGTGCACATGTAAAAATAGTCACTGATAAAGCTTAAACTTGTTGTCTAAATGTTGTCTAACATTGTCTCTATGCCGGGTGTGTAACAGCTGGAAGCCACTTTTTCACTATCTCTGATCAACAGCCCTGAAGTCATTTATTACCAACGAAGAATTTGTTTGGGGGATGCATGGAGATCTGATATGTATATGTAGAATTTTCAAATTAATAAAAACTATCAATATTTTCCACTGATGTTATTATTTAAACACATTTCCTCGGGTGGTTATAATTAATTACAGTATCATTAAACATTTGGCATCAGAATTTGAAAAAATATTAAAAATAATGTTAAGAATTATTTAAATAGATCAAAGAAGTGATATATTTCATTTACTTGTAATCTACAATTTTAATCTACTTATAACAGCTATATTAGTTTATCATCAAAGTAATTAATATATAAAACTATGTTTTTATAGCATCATTTAACAGTAGATGCCCTAATAAATATTTTACATTTATTAAATGATTACTTCAGGTTAATTCAGGGAATTTTCGGGAGGAGCGCCAACGCATGATTCACCACGGCTGGCACCGCATTAATCAATCAATCTATTTTCTACTCCATCCAATTTAATCTATTTAATTTTGTTTATTTATAGCATAAATGTTTGCCTTTAAAATGACTAATGAATTGTAAATAATGGCTAACAAGCCCTTGCTATATCTTCAGATAATCATTAGTTAAATGCATGTTCATGCTTAACTGATGCATAATTGTGAACAAGTTAATCATAAATTACTAGTTTATTTATGCTTAACTAATGCATAATTCGGGCCCTTAAAATGTTAGATTAATCATTAATTACTAGTGTGTTTTTGCTAAACTAATGCTTAATTGTGAACAAATTAAATATAAATTAATGCTTACATTATTCTGGACCCTTAAAATAAAGTGTTACCACATGACCTTACAGTCCTGTTGTTATTTTAGCCTTTTTATTAGCAGCAGTGTATGACATTTTTCTGTAAGTGTTTTTATGTCATATTTGAGAAAATATTCACAGCATGATTTTTGACCAAATTGTGCAACACTCCTATCTGTTTATTGCATAAGGTTATTGCCGTATGTATAACTGCATTCAGCTTGTTACATTACAGTAGCTTAAGACAACACAACATGCTGTATAGGTGTTATGCAATTATATTATCATATAAAATACTACAGGCATAAAGTACACATTAATCAAAGATGCCTAATCCCACACAAGTTTCTCAGTAGAATGCAAAGATCAGGCAGACAGATAAAGAGCGGGCTTGAATCTAAAATCTAAGACTAAGGGGGTCTTACCTGTACTGAGCTTGGAAGTGCTCCTGCACAAAACTGTGTCGAGTTCCAGGCTGCTGTGCATTTGCTGGGCCAGGACATGAACTCTCCTCCAATCCCACAGGACCCTGAGAGGTGCAAGCAAAAGGAATGAGATAATGAGGTTTTTTTTCTTTTTGCTGTTTTTCATAGTGATTTTAGGATGTACAACAGTTTACATAGGGAAAATAGATTAAACATTAAAAGCACTGCGACTGACTGCCGAAAAATATTTTAATACAACCAAATTTATTTAGAAAAATACAGGCTGTGAAATAATTTCTGAGACAGAAACAGCTACTGTCAAAAAACACTTATTTTATATTCATAAAAATACAACAACTACACTATGGTAATATTGACACAAAATAGACTGACATTCATAACATCTATTTGGACTTCAGAGATTTTTTCTGTTGGCCTAGATTACTTTGGAGTTAGTATCTAAACATTTGATTTCTCATCCTATGTGTAAATTTCAGCCCTAAATTATGCTGTTCATGTTTTATTACTTTCGACTGTCTTTCAAGGCACTTTCTCCAAGGCATAACTTCAGTAAATACAGAGAAAGGAAATGAGAAGTTAACAAAGACAGCATGCCAAACAGTATTGCTGATTTAGTGATTAGAATTATATAAGGACATAATTGATAAGTTCCTGTAAGGAGAGAGAAACTGGCTGAAAGTTCAGGTGTCATGGAAATGTAAGTTTTCAGTTTATGACTTTATCTTGTCAGTTGATTTAATACGAATACTTTTATTTAGAAATACAGTAAACTGAATTATACCTTAAAAAACAGCTTGCTTAATGAAAACAGCTTGCTTAACTTTGTTATGTTAAATCAACTTCTTCATCCCCTTTTATATAGAATGTTTATAAGAACTATTTATATAACAATTCCATTCCCATAAACATAACATGACATTCAGTTTCGGGAAGGTCCTTTTCATCCTTGAAAATAGGCCATAAAAATAATACAATACATCAGCCACTAGTAGTCCACATTGTTTTTAGATAATTGTCAAGGAAATAATAATGTAATTGTTTGTAACTTGTATCTTTGTGCCCATTTAGACTCATTGAGATAATATGCATAAATTACTGCTGAATGGTTTTAAGATCTCACAGGAGCCGGAGAACACAAACCACCCGCATATAATCTCAGTGGTATTTACTCATTCAGCCCATTACTTTAAAAAGGACAACATTTATTTCCAGTACAGATGCACATTTTTCCTAGAATAAATTAAACAATTCTAAATAAGTCCAACTCATTCAGCTCAATGCAAAAACATAATTCCAATGAAATAAATCCATGAAACTAAGATCCATTTCCAGAAATATAGTGAAAATATAAGAAATAAGTGTCCAGGCTCTGATGATTTTCCCAGCATATGAAAAGTGAACATTTTTACATGAAGAGAGATAATGCACAGAACTAAACAGAGAGAATGCCAAAGCTGACTGAGTTTAAAAGCATTGTCATTTAGAATGAAACACTAGAATCACTAGAATCTGTAATGATCCAAAGCTGGCTGGCCGAAAACACTATTCAGATAGTCAAGTACTGATTTTTTCATCATATTTAAAGAAAATTGTAATGTTACAGTAATCATACAATTAAAAAAAGTCGTCAAGATGGGAATAATATCTGATGCTATGCTTGGCATTCTTTGAGCATTTCTTTGATAGTTAAAAGCAATACTTGAAAAGATTTAGCTTTAAGGCATTCAACGAATGTTCAAATAAATGAGAAAAAATTTTGTTTTCTGCATTCAAATGCATTCTTGTTTTAATGAGATTAAAAGCTGACCCTTGAAATATCTGAAAAATCAGCTAATAATTTGATTCATAATATTTACATTATGTGGGGATAAAAACAGACATGTTCGATTCGGATGGGATTAAAATGATGTCAAATACATCTTTCTAAGACAACTTTACATAACCTCCTCAGGAATTAGTCTTCCGTATGGGTCTAAGACATTCAGGGAATTATGAGGAGCAGTCAGAGAAAATGAAATTTTAGTCTGTGCAGTGGGAGGAGAAAAATTAAACCGTCAGTCACCATAATAAAAGTCATCTGACTCTTAAATGCAAATCCTGAAAGTGCAGAATTAAACCTGTCCTTACATAAAATCTCACCACAAGAGAAGGAGATACCATAACGCACAAAAGAAACTAGTACCTTTTGGGAATCAAGAAGCAGAAAGTGTGCTCTCAGGATTTGATGCAAACAATACCACATTCACGTTAAGGCACATAACAACCCTTTCCCCGTGCTGCTATAATCAGGAGTGAAACAGGAAAAAATGTTTGTAAGGAGAACTAAATAAAGTAAGAAAGAAAGATAGATATGCTGTATAGAGAGAGAGAGCAAGAAAGAGAGATGGAGCATAACTCTTAATCTGGCTTTGGTCTCTTTCCATATTCATTTATGATGAATTGTCAAACTTTCAATGCACACTTGAAGAAGCACCTTCTCAAAACTGGGTCAAAAGCCACTTAGCTGGACTTTAGAACAAAGAATAGATGCCTAGATAGTGAACAAGATTGCCCAGCATTTCTCTCTCTCTATTTTAAAACGCTTTAAGCAAATGCAGAAATATGCTTGCTATAACCTGATAATGTTGCTTTGGGTGCAGATAGCGAGAGTCTAAAATAGCACTGACTTACTAATAGCAAAACACACATAATGTGTAGCACAAAACTTTTATTGCTAAGGAGTACAGTGCACAGGCAGAAATATAACAGGAGTCAAATGATGATGTCTGGAGAACATTGCTACAAACGGTACAACAATCTAATTATATCTCAATGGCAGCAAACACTGCAAAATGGTTAAATAGCTATATTCACTCATCGAATTTACAATTGAAATGAAGAATTAAATTTTTCCAAATTTAAGGACAGAACACAGACATACTGCAGAGATTTATAATATTAAGATGCAGCTCATGTCAATGTATCTATCTGTTTGTTTCATCATAGCACTTGGCATGAGTTTGAATGAATTATTGCCTTTAAAGAGATACAAGGTCAAACAGATACCAATCACCAGCATCAGCAAAACAATAGAAACCGCTAGACCACACAGATACTCATGGGTATAAGATATCAGAATGTTTCATTCAGCAGACGAACTTCAGCCCAAGGACTCGCCCTTGCTGAGGAACTGTTGCTGTTAACAATGACTGTCCTCTGAATTATTCACTGCGGAGTCACAGAGGATGCGCATAAAAAACCATCCATCTGTCTATTGAACATCACTGAACATTATTTCTGATTCAGGTAAGATTTGTTAAGTACAAGTCTCTCATTCATAGACAACTGCTGTTGTTACATTTTTTATGGTACTCATATCAAGGATTCTGTAAGCAAATTTTGCTTAGTAATAAAGAAATAAAAACTAAAATAAATGTAAGTCAGTGAAGAGCTTTGAAATGAGGAAAAGGACATAAGGAAGCAAAGATCTCTGTGGAAAGTGGAAGGATGTGAGGAAGTGGGGACAGTAGTCTGAGGAAAAAGGGAAAAGCTGTAAGCAAGTAGGGTGAAGAACTGATGTGATGAAGATGAACTGTAAAAAAGGTAGAGTGGGTAGGCTACAGTGAACTGCAAGAAAAAATATAAGGAATTAAAGGATGGGAATATGTGTGAAGAGTTGTGAAAGAGAAAAGCAAAGATTGTGGGGGAGTTAGGCAGAGTTGAGGAGAGGGAAGAGCTGTAAGAAAGGGCTGTCTCTCTGAACAATTGTGTAGAAGTAGTGAGAAAGTGGGAGAAGAATTGTGAGGATGTAAAGGAAGAGGAAAAAGTGGTGCAAGACAACAGGGAATTTTGCTAAAATGAATGGTTGTGATGAAGTGAAGGAAGAGGTGTGAGGAATTCAGGGCAGAGGTGTGGAGAATAAAGGGAAGAGCTATAATGAATTGAGGCAATGCCCATGAGGAAGTGTTAACAGAAAGGGCAGACCTTGGAGGAAGTGGAGGAAGTTATGAGGGAAAAAAAATCTATAAGGAAGAGAGAAAAGAACTTTGACAGGGAAAGGTAAGTGCTGGCAGAATTGAGGGAGGAGTTGTGGGAAAAAATTATGCGACGGGGAGCTGGGAGGAAAGAGAGGAGTTCTTAGGAAGTCAAGAAAGAATTAGGAGGAAATTAGGGAAAAGCTGTAATTGTAACGTTTCAGTGGAGAGCTGGCGAAGGAGAACAAGGAGTCAAAACGTAGTATAAAAAATAAAGACTTTTTAATAACGAAAACCAAAGTGTGGAGTAGTATCCATAAAGACAAATATAGCACAAGCAAAGACACGCGGACGACAAGGAATTAAAAAGACAAGGGTTATATACAGACACTAATTGACAGACACACCTGAATGAAATACACAATTAACTAAAACTAGGTCACGAGACACATGGGGAGAAACATAGAGCACATGACAAGGAACATAGAATCAACATACAAAGAAACAAAAAACAAATCAAACTAGGAATGCTACAGTAATGAAAATTTCACTGAATTTACTTTTTTTTTTATCCACTGCATCCTTCTGTCTGCCCACAGAGGACAGTGTGAGTACCCTCCTTCCTGTGGAGCTGGATGTTTGTAAGGAAATCCATTGAAGTTGACAGATCTCCGCTACTTGTCTTATATCTCTATTCCTCTATATCAGGGCTTCTCAATCCTGGTCCGCTGTCCTGCAAATTTTAGCTCCAACCCTAATCAAACGCACCTGAACCAGCTTATTAAGACGTTCAGGATTACTTGTAAACTACAGGCAGGTGAGATTCATCAAGGTTGGAGCAAAACTTTGCAGGACACCGGACCTCCAGGACCAGGATTGAGAAGCCCTGCTCCATATTTTATCTGTAGTAAGTAACCAGCTGATACATTTTCACAACAAGTGAATCAACTATTTTACCTTGTATCACAGAAGTTTCTTTATGAATTATTTATAAATATGCACAATCCTTTGCAAGAGCTGATAAAAGTTTTTTCCTTATTGGTCAACAATTCACAACTATGTGTACAGCATTTGAATACCAAAAGGGCTTTGAAAAGTATAAACCCGCTTTTAAAACTTCATCCTTTGTTAGTGCTATGGGTCACCATGGGCTTTCTCCGTCTCTCTTTTTCTGTCTCTCACAATAAGAACAAAGACTGACTAGACATGAGGCAGAAGTGTTTGGCACAGAACCTTGTCCCGAACACAGCTGTCAGAAATACAAGTACAGTTCCATCTTTCATCCAAATCCTTGTTGTTTCAGTGAAACCACAAAATATAATGCAAGTAAGCCACCATTGCGAATACACAGTGGCCCCAAGGTGTACACTCAGATTACACATGAATTGCAAAACAAATATGAATACAAATGCAAATTATATTTAAGAAATGTAGCAGAAATATATTTGACAAGAATACAAAACATGCTAAGTATTAAAGTCTGAAAAGTACCTCAGAACATAACCATTGATTAGAACGTACAGAACATACTCTACATTGATTACGTTCTGGGGTACTCTCCAAAATGACGGATGATAACTCAAAGAGAAGTATTGTTGAATAAATTATGTTATTATTGTTTTGTTTGTGCACAAAAACTATTCACATACTGTAGCTTTGTAAAAATTATGGTTGAACCCCTGATGTCACATCTACAGGGTGGGCCATTTATATGGATACACCTTAATAGGGATGCTCCGATCACGATCGGCCGATATGTTTGCGCGTTTTGTCAGAAAAGCCGGTCCTGTAATCAGCGGTAAATGTACACTAAGGAGCTGCGCAGATCCACGCTGATAATGAACATGGTTTTGCGCAGCTCGTCAGTGTACAACGGCTGTGAGTAGTATATACGGCTCAATGTCAAATCAAGCACCTGATGGCATTTAGCGCTTATTACAGGACCGGCTTTACTGACAAAACGCCATGAACGTAACCCATTTTCCCTGAAAGAGTGTACAGAGAAGTTAAAATGTTGTTCCACAACTCTGGGGTTGCGCTGACTGCACCAAAGTGAAACCTTTTATATGATGAGGTCCACCTGAATTCAATCTGTGCACGTCAATATTCATTGGCCTTTTGTTTTAAGCTCAAAGGCAATTGGTCTCTCTGGTGAGTACCCATATGTAACGTCTCCGTTCCATCCTTCAGGAAACGTGGGTTACCTTTGTAACCTAGACATTTTAATCCACATATTTTTATGCACATTTTGGGATGTTGCATAAAAAATGCTGGATGGAAACACAGCGATGCACAGTCTAAAAATGCTAATAAAAATGTATGTGCTCAACTATATTGTTAAAAAAAAGGGCATAAACTACGATGGAATAAATTCCTTGATCGAAGTGCGTCAAAATAGACATGTGACTTTGTGACGGGACAACAATGGACCAATCTCATTGCATAGCACCTTAAATGCTAGTTTTATCATTCTTAAATGCTTGAGCAAAATCTTGTTAAAGTGCTTCATTATAATGAACTCTCTGAACTGCATTCCTAAAGAGTAAGATAAAAAAAATAAAATAAATAAATAAAAAAAAAAATCCAAAAATAAGATAAAAGTTTCGTCTTCTGAAGTTTGTAATTTACTATATACAGAAACTTTTTCCTACTACAGCAAATGTAATATTCTAATTTTGTGCATAAATGTAATTTTAACTTTGGATGGAAACATTGCTAATGACGAAGAAGCAATTATATAGAACGTAACTGCCATGCTTACTATCAATATGCAGCAAATTAATAAGATTTTATTAAGGCAAAAATGTTAGTTAATATGAATTAATATGTGTTATTATTATGAATTAATATGTGTTTAGTGCATTATGTGTCCAAACTGTAAGTTATAATATATTAATTTAAATAATAAAATTGTCATTGGGGTAAGATTATAAGCAACATCATGGAAGAAATATTCCTCTGAGCCATGTCTGCTTCTGATCAGACAGCTAGAAATCCTACAGTACAATGGCCTCTGTTGTTTGTCCACTTCCATCAACTGTCCAGCAAGGGCAGTTAATTGGTGTCCTTCAGAGCTTTTTCTCTGTGATCAGAGGCATTTAAGAACTGTACAGAGATTTCAGCTCAACTCTGTAGTTGTACTCTTTCTTTAGCAGAAACCCCTCCAAGAACCTTTTATTCCAGAATCAGACATTAGACAGCACCGACAGTCATGCGAAAAAGAAAAGGTGGGAGGTCAGCGGGAATGGAGGAACAGACAGAAAGGCATGTAAAGAGGGATGAAATGCTAGTCTTGCAGGAAAGGGGCTGACTCACAGCTATTCTTTCAGACACACATAGCAGCTGCTAATTCAGGCTATTCAGCCGGGGCTTACGGTATCACAGCAAACACTGGCACTCACAGGAAAGGAAAAACCCTGACAGGCATTTCACTCTAACAACCCTCTATCTCTTTATTTGTTTATCCATATGTCACTTTATCCATTTTTCTTTTTCTGCATTTCAATTAGACATTCACATTCATTCTGTCTCTCTCTGAGTCGTCTCACTCTCTGCACTTACTCTAAGGGCTCCTCAGAGGCTTTGATCTGCTGGGTTTTTAGTGATTTGTTATTCATTGAGAGAGGTCACACACCTCTTTTCATCCAGAAGCACAGCTGCTGGAGAATGTTCCGGGACTTTTATTACATTACCTGGCTTGCATTTCTTGAGTCAAAGAGCAGAGTGGAGCAGGATCTTCTTGCCTTTACTCACTCTGCCTATGAATGAGTAATACAAATTCTTAAAATCATAGGAACAATCATTTACTCCGTTTCTATTTTCATGGTCTGCGTTAAACTTTTTATTTGTAGAACCCTTCTCAATGCCATAACATTTGCTGAACTAACTCAGCTGCGTAGTTTCAGAGACCCTGCTGTTATTTTAAAATGTATATATCTTTTCTGCAGCAGGGAGTTATACTGCAACTACTGGCAATCCAGAACAACAAAAAAAGAAAAAAAGAAAGCATTATTTTGAAGCCTGTTTTGTAAGTGAGTTTTAGCACTTTTTATGTCTTGAAATCAGAGCTGTTGTATATGAAGATATATGAACAACCCTCTTAATTTAGATATTTATATTAAATATTATGATGTTTTAAAGCATTAAAAAACAGACATGGATAAATCATTCATATAAAGATAACATGCATTAACAAAATAGAGAAGAAATAGGAATTAAACTTTATTAATAGACAATATTAGTTAGTTTTATTCTAAGAAAAAGTAAGCAGCAGAGAGTATATTCATACTGCCCTTTATAACTTTTGATTGAGATCCTGAATCAAATTGGAAAATTGGTAATACCCCAGTATTAACCAATACCCATCAATATATTACCATCAATGATCTTACTTCTTGTGTTCCTGTGAAAAAAAAACAAAAAAACAAAGGGAAGCCTAACTGTGACAAATTCTGCAGTAGTTGAACTTTACAGGGTATTAAAAGCTCACAGTTCTGTAAAATATCAGCTTACATACCAAAGCCATCTAAGGAAGATCCTTTGCAGCAGGCTTGGTCTACTAGAACAGTGGTTCTCAATCCTGGTCCTCGGGCCCCTCCACCCCTTCACAAAGCACTAAGTGGTCACCAATTTGTAGACTATGTTCCATTGTCAAAGCTTTTCTGGACATAATTCAGCAACAGTAGTTTCAGCAAACATGAACCAAAACAGTTTAAGTGCATCAATTTGATGTCCTATCCGGTGAGCGGGATTTCATCAAGTACAAGATGTTCCTGGATCAACGTCCTTGTTGATCCTGGAATAACATTCCAATCAACCAATCAGAATTCAGGAATAATTCTTCTGGAAATATCTGTTTTAGGCTTATAATCATTGTTAGGTGCTTCTACACCCTTGTTAATCAGCTATAATTTCTCACTGATTTTAGGCATGTATTTTGGGTTTGGGTAAGTTTAAGGGTAAGGATTGGGATAAGTGCTACAAATCAGGGCGAAAGTGCAGACAGGTGTAAAAAACACAGGTGATACAATCAAACAGAATTGGGAGAAACCAAACAGACTGGACTAAACCAGAATATACAAAGACACGGGGGAGCCCGAGACAGGACATGAACAGAATATAACAGGATCAACAAAAGGTGTTGATCCAGGATCATGTAAAATCACAGTGACCCTTAACCGTATGCATCAACTGCATATTTCCCATCTATCACCCTCTTCCACTTACTACATTACCTCTCTGAGGACGTGGATCACGCCTGCGTGATCAGGGTCTTTTTTATCTTATCAGTGCTAAAGACACTAATAATACTCTGTTGACTTTGGTCAAGTGTTATACACCAATCAAATCTGTTAGGTGTCACAACAGCTTTGTTTTGTAATAGTTTGGTTCACTTGCTCAGTTGTTTTCACTCTGTAGTTATATCAGTATGATCAATAATGTATCTTTGACCTTCATTATGTCTGTTTAAATTATACTGTGTTGTAAATAAAAAACAAGTCATTTCTAATAACAGGTTTTTTTTCAATCTCCTCTCATCCTTTCTTACCTGCCTTACCTGTCACTGTCACTAATGGGCCATTAGGGGAGGGGTCTTTGTCTCTTCAGGGGAGAATCACTGAATATTAATGACCACTCTCACTCCTCGCATACAGGTTCCGGTCTCAAAACATGTATTTTTTTTTATTTAAAACACTATATTGTTTTCTGTGAATAAGTAATTGAAATGATTTTCACATCATTCTGAAGTAAATATTCTAACCAAATTTGTAGAAGAATGTTGGAGTAATGTTTGAAAATACAGTAAAAACTGTGATACTGTGACATCTTTTTTCAAATAAAATAACTTTATTCTATTTTAAAATATTTTAAAATGCAATTTACGTTTACAAAGCTGAATTTTCAGTTTGAAGTGTCACATGATCCTTCAGCTCTAATATGCTGATCGTGTAACATTTTTTATAATAATTATAATAATAATATCCCAGTTGAATATGAATAGATTAATAGAAATCGTTGTAACACTATATAATGTTCATTAGTTAACTACATTAGTTAACATGAACTAAGAATCTACAATACTTTTACAGCATTTTATTAATCTTAGTTTCAGCATCTGCTAATGCATTATTAAAATCACAGGTTGTGTTTGTTAACATTAGTTAATGCACTGTGAGCTAACTTGAATAAACAATGAACAACTGTTAATGAACTAACATTAACAAAGATTAATAAATAGTGAAATAAATGCATTGTTTGTGCATGTTAGAGTAGGTAATACACTAACTAATGTTAACAAATGACACTGGCTACTGGTAGTTCAGTGGTGGCCAGAATTATTCGACCATATTTAAGAGGTTTCAGTTGTTTTTGTTGAACTGGCCATTACAATACCCACAAAACTAACTATTGCCAGAACTACCTGCGACAGAAGGAATCTGCTGGTTGAACTGATCCTCTCAACCCTATTGAGCAAATTCTGGCGAGTCAGAAAAACAACGGCACAATATATTCTACGCTATATTCAAAGGGAAATCTTTGGCTGAAGCTACAGAGGGCATGCTTTAACATTAGTGGTGAAGTTCTCACGAAATATATTGACAATAGGCCAGATGTGCTGCTGTAATTGCTGCAAAAGGTAGACATAGATAGATACTGTAGATAGACAGATTCTGCAGTAGAGTAACTATACTGTACCAGTCAAACAGCTTTTAAAGAGCAGTGATCCTAATCTTGAAAAGGAACAGTGCAGACTGTTCTGTGGTAAAATAAAATATGTGAGATCAGAGGAGATAACATTTCCACTTTACTACTGAAGAATAGTTTTACAGGTCTGCAGAGGAATGCATTACAAAAATACTCTGTATAAAAATATTGTCAGCACTCTATTTTCTATGTTTAGGTGTTTATAAACCATAAATACCATATAATATATAGATGATACTGCCAAATCCATGAAAGAAGAGCAGCTGGGTGCTGATCAGTCAGTCATTCAGATGATAAATAGAGCATACAGCCAAGATTCCAAAAAGCACCTGGGAGTGAACACGCATACATGCGCACACAGTGAGGATTCAAACCCCTGCTAGGCGAGTAATCTTTAGACCTCTCTGCCAGCCCACCATCCTATACACCCCCACAGAGAATGTAATCCAGCTGAGATTAGATGCGATTCACAACAGACACACACACACACACTCATATATATATACATCCAAAACACACACTCACTCACAGCATGAGCTATACCGTGCTTTACAGAGACAATCTTTAACTTCAGGAAGGAATAACTGAGGTGACCGTTTCATCCCCTTTCACAGGGGCCGTACGTTCACATAAAACAATGGCTCACATTATAGGTATTTTGGAAAAATTACGTTTCTGACCTTTTTTTTTCCAACCTCAAGTTAATCATAAAACATTTTTTTTTGAAAAGCCTTTAAAGAGGGAAAAAAAAGAAAAAGAAAACGGTAAATGCAATCATATTCAGCAATTGTTCAGCTCGACCTACTGTATGTGATCTTATTATTTAATGACAAAATATTTTACTCAAAAGACAAAAACTATGACTAAAGCAAGTGTGTAAAAATTCACATTATTCCTATGTTTTACCTTCTTCCATAACACAGAAGAAGAAATTCAATCAAATATCAAATATTAGAGCCAATAAAGGACATATTAATGCTTTATTCTACATGTCCTTATTCTACATCCCTGATCCTACCCAAAACCTAAACTTAACAACTACCTTACTAACTATTAAAATGCGGCAAAAGAAGAATTTATTGAGGGAAAAGTCATAGTTAAAAGTTAACAAGTGTAACATATTCAAACAACCAGTAGCAAAACTGCTTTTAACTTTAATAATAATATGAAATTTTCTTAAAGGAATAGCTCACCCAAAAATAAATTTACTCAAGTAGTTAAAAAGCCTGAATGACTTTCTTATGCCAAATACAAAGGAAGATATTTTAAATTGTGACTCACAACAGCCTTGTTACAAACTTTCTTTAAACTATCTTTCTTTGTGTTCGGCAGAAGAAAGAAATTCATACAGGTTTGGAACTACTTGAGGGTAAGTAAATGATGTCCGAATTTTCTTTTTTTGTGTGAACTATTCCTTTAAGCACCAAATTAACATGACAGAATGATTTTTGAAGAATAATGTGACACTTAAAAACTAGAGTAATAGTTCATATTTCATTCATATTTTCCACCAGAGCAATTAATTACATTTTAAAACAGATATTTTAAATGATAATAATATTATAATTATAACAAAATGTTACTTTACTGTTCTTACTATATTCTTTTATTGAATTAATACAACCTTGGTGAGCATAATACAATTTTGAAAACATCACAAGTGTGAATCAAAATAGGCCCAAAGAGCCATTTCTGAGTAAAATCTTTACTTGTTCAAAAATAAATTCAAACTAATTCAAAAATGGCATATGGATACAGATCCACACCAACAGAGCATTAAACATGCACACACACACACACACACACACAATCAGCCCACACCTTCACCAACCACACAGGCCTTTATCAGCAACACATACTCTCCTGCTCGCACCTCACGTCAAAGAATAGACAAAAATTTAGATGCCTCTGAATATTTCAGTTGTTCTCTGAACTATTTAGAGAGTTTATCTGAAATATTCATCGGTTTAATCACATTTTCCTAAAAAAAGTGTTAAATATTTCAGGCAACAGTGAAATCCATTACAGGCCCTTTAATAGTATCTGGGGAACATGTATGTGTGGCAGGTGGGTACCTGCTGGCTGAGAGTTTAAATGGACACCAGTGCCAAATAATCACAGGAAAGAGACATTATTATGAACAGTTCAGATCACAGACATACACTTTATTACAAATTTATACAGTTTTATGCACTGTGTGTTTTCACAGCATAAATATATCATGGACATTTTTTGTGCTATGCAAAAAAGTATAACACACTGAACTAAAATGTTATCTCAATTTTAGCCACTTTTAATCTGCAATTTAGATTAATGCACTTTTTTGTCACAAAAGAATATACCTAGTATCTATTAAAAGCAATGTAATGTGATGGAAAGCTAAGGGGGGGACAGAACATCTCACAAGGGGGTCATTAAGAGTCTATTATGTTTAAAAGTGCTTCAAATACACCTTTTCAGCGGTAAAGGGTTCATAAAAAGGGTAGGATGCCATTATGCAGTGTATGGTGCAGTTTTAAAGTACCCCTGAGGTTTCAGGAGTGGGTGATGGCGAGCCGGATGTGCATTCTGCCCTCTCAGCCGATCAATTCCCAGGCTAATGTTCCTCTCTTTTGTGGCATATGCCTCACTCTCTCTTTGACTTCTACCTCTTGCTCTCTCACTCACTTTCTCTGTCTCTCTAGGTTGAACTCGTTAAATATTCATAATGCCTCAATCTCAGAGCTGTGTTTAGAGAGCCTTGTCCAAAAGTGATCCAGTGTGACAGAGTTCACTGCTTCTAAAGAGCTGTCTTCATTGTGTGCTTGACCTAGAGGGCCCCTATTGAAATAACTAGGTAGCCATCACTCCACTATTGTTTTACAACAGATGTTCTTGGGACAATGTCTGAATTCATAGCAGAACAGAAATAGTTGGCGACTCTTTGGGGACAAGACCAACATTCACATTAAGCCCCAATGCCATTGATTTTATCAATGGAGGTCACCTGGTTGTTGTATTGTTGGTAGCTATGCAAGTAGACTTTTAAGTCACTGAAAGCGTTGGGGATTTGGTAAACTATATTGAATAGTTAGTGGGAGACCTGAAAAATAGGTTCAATTAGATCCTGATCACACCCAGCTGGTGCATGACATTTGATATTAGAACAATTTTAATGATTAATGTTGTAAAAGGTTAACATTACAACCCTACCAAAATCTGTATGAAAGGCAATAAAAAAACTTGTGATATCAATCTTGATTTTGCAAAACTGAAACAAAATTCAACAGTGATTTGACCTTGACTCGTGATGTTGATTCACCCACAAAAATGTTGAAATTAAAAAGTTGTTTCTTAATGACTGTTCACACAGAACACAAACCTGCTAGACGAAGCCCCAAGACATATTTTAAAAATGTTCAACTATTTTTGACATGATACTGCGAGACGCTGAATCTGAGAGATTTTACAGACTAAGGTTACACCTTATATTAGGTGGCCCTAACTGCTATGTACTTACACAAAAAAAATAATCACAACGTTTTTATTGTGTACATAGTGCATTGCAAAACACTTGTGCTGCTATTGAGGTGGGATGGGTGGGGATTAAGGGTGGGATAAAGTGTAAGGGATGGGTTAACAGTGTAATTCTAAATGTAGTTACAAAAAATTATTACAGATCTATAAATTAAAAAGTAAAAAATTAAAAGTATACATATAAAAAAGTACAATGTAAAAACATGTATGTACACAACTGTATCAAATTATTAATTTAAATGTAAGTACATATTAGTTAAGGCCACCTTATACAAAATGGCATCGTGATACAGTATATATTTTGACTGATGAAGAAGTAATAGATACTAAATAATATATATAAAGCTTTATTGTACAAAACATATGCTGTTATTTTTACAGTAAAAGGAAATGGAATAATAATAGATAAAAGCGCTTTGAATAGATTGTAAATATAATACTGAATGCAGTTTAGCAGTGGTACCTCAAAAGGGAAAAATGCAGTGCCATCATTTCTTAGTTGTTGCATTCAGTACTGAATCATTCCTTTTTAATATAAAAAACAGTGGCAATAACATTCTTTAGAAATTCACCTGCTGTGTTTCCACAAAATAAGTCACATGGGTTAGGAATAGCATAAGGGTTGACTATTCCTTTTATCATTTATTTGTCAAAACTGTCTTTAAAGCTGAATTGTTTCCAGGTATTTAGTGACTACATGAAAAAGTGATAAAATGATTTGACAAAATAGAATCACAAGGATGATGCATGTGAGGTCATCAGGACACTCCATCTTCAATCACTTAATTCATCAATCTATCTATCTATCTATCTATCTATCTATCTATCTATCTATCTATCAATCAATCAATCAATCCATCCATCCATAAAATAAAATAAAATAAAATAAAATAAAATAAAATAAAATAAAATAAAATAAAATAAAATAAAATAAAATAAAA
>JAUCMT010000114.1:8400400-8433681 GCA_032357475.1 Enteromius thamalakanensis
TAATTGTTGTTTAATTCCAATTCCATTTCCTTCTTTGAATTGGAATTGAGTTCATTCCTGAATTGACCCCAACCCTGATATATATATAAGCACTAAGGATGCACCATTTTCTCTTGTCTATTAAAAGGAATTTATAGTTGATCAGTTAACATACTAGATGTATAAGTTTTTTGGTGCTGTAGCTGGTCATTTTACCTTGTTCATTTTTGCATTTTACCCAAGTACTCCTGCAGTGTACAATAAAATAATATATATATATATATATATAAACTACATGCAGCACTTAAAGGACCAAGCGCAATAGCTTCAACCCTGCTTCTAGAGGGGTATCTTCCAGCACACTTAAGATCCAATCCTTGCTCTAACACACACCTGTCTGTATTTAAGGAGCCCTGAACACCTTGATTAGTTAGCTACTTCAGGTGTGTTTGGTTTGGCTTAAAGCTGAACAGTATGCTGCATTCCGAAGCAACCCGTAACCTTCTTCCCAGTGAAAGTGAGCCAGAACGGCAGTCAAACCTATGACTTCCCACCCGTGAACTCTAGATCGATGTACTCCAAATTTTGAGTTCTGATGTCACATACCCCTCGAAACAACAGCGGCAGCCCCTATGGATGCAGTGTTTATGCAAGTAGTACACTAAAATAAAAGGTATAACAGACACTAGTGTCTCACCTGCTCGCTCCTGCCTGCATGGTCTAGATTCCAGGATATTTTGTCCAATTCGCGGGCCTTTGTTTACACACTTTACGAGAATGGTTTGCTATGGGAAATATTTTAAAACACTTTTGCAAGCATTGTCAGATGCTCTGAGCCAATTTATTGTCATTAAATATGACAAAAGTATGTATAAGATAAATTTGCAAAAATTCTTGACCCATAGTATTTTGAATTTTGGTATGCATTTGACCCAGTATGAGCTAAGGAATCTTTCTTTTAGACCTTTAGGCACAAAGACTATTAGCAGAAATATATTTTTTGAGATTGTGACATTACAACTTTTCAGGATGTGGTTTTATGGGCTTCCACATACGGAAAAACAAAGACGACTAATGGATACAGGAGGTGCCCAAGCACCTGCTTGGCCCCAAATAATGACAATACTTTTTACAAATATAAATAATCCATGTAAAATATATGGTCATATGCATAATTAGGAAAAAATATTGAAAAACCTTTGAAAGAAATTTTCTTTAAAAGCAAAGCATATAACACATACTCCCTAACTACGTTTCTTTCTATAAAAAGGGAGACTACCTTTCCTCCTCTTCTCATGGTAATGAGCCCAGCAGGTATTTCTCTGATGTGTCTTCAACCGAGCCATCAGCAATAGAACACTTTGATCTCCATAGAATGACAGGTTCAAAGCAGAATGTGCCACCCTGCTTTAGATGAAACACATTTACATCCTTTATTCTACTTCAAATTTTCATAATTGAGACGCAGCTCCCCTTTATTTGTGGCACACTTCTAGTCTTTTCAGTACAGGTCATTAATGCCACACTGCTTTACAAAATAAAAACTCTTCACTAAATGCAAGATCTACTCTACGCATGTGGTTTGAGCGAATTTTGTCCTCATACAACGCTTATTTTAAAACATTACATAGCATGCATGTTTTCATTTGTAATTAATGACAATGATTCTTCATACATTAAAAAGATCAGTTATGTAGTTAAAATTTTATTAATCTTTTTTTTCCCCAAAGGTAGAACCAATATTGCAGTAACACAGATATGGTAGTAATAGTGCAGTTTTAAATTTATTCATGCAAAATATCGCAAACAACGTCTTTTGAATTTGGGTTAAAACAGACTGTTCTCGACAGGCTCTGTGCAATTCATGCAAGTAAGAAAATGTAAACCTAGATTTTGTCGCCATCTAGAGTATAACTACTGCAAAATATCAAAGAAACAAATTAACAACACAATCTTGGAAACAAGAAGTTTATTTTCTGTATTAGGAAATACTTTCTTTAAAACTATAACAAATAAGAAATGAGCTTTATATAGATATATACACAAGGCTGAAAAGTTTAACAGAACAGAAAAGAACACACAAAAAAAGAGAAATTACGTGGAGTTTGTCCTCTTATATGCCACCATACTATTCACCTTATGAACAGTAGTAGTAAAGGAACGCAAGCGGACCTCTTCTGATTGGTCAATTAGTTGAGGCCCAGATTCCTCCCATTGCTCCGGTACCTCAAGATCTTTGTCTGTGTAGATCAGAAGGTCGAAAGCACCTGAGTTAAAAGAGACAAAAGTTAAATCACATATGAGACAGGAACAAAAGGTGAAATATTTTTGCAACATTTTTACATCAGAATCAGAGCTTTATTGCCAAGTGTGTTTGCACTAGTTTGCACTGGGTCCTGTTTTTATGAAATTATTTGGCCCGCACCACTGTATCTGTTTTTACAACCCGCCCCGCAACCCTTAAATAGACATACTAGGCATTGTAATTCAAATGAAAACAGCCTTCATTTCAGCCTGAAAGTGCTTGGAAACATCACATTGTAAACTGGCGACAACATATGATTAAGAATGAGAACGATAAATAAGGTCATTAATAACAAGATGATACACATTGATAAACATTTACAAAGCAGCGTTTGTAATCTAGGCTAAACTAGGTTTTATTTTAGATTTGTATAGGGCAGGCCTACAGTTTACAGCCTACGCTAAATAACCAAATGTTTTTTTTATTCATCACACGGAAATGTTAATTTAGCATTTTTACGTGCGTTGTGCAAAGAAAAAAAAGGGCATCGAATGTACTGGGGTTTAACTTATTTCGCCTGGACTCCAGCACCCGGCTTGATGCGCTTGTAGCTGGGATATTGCTGTTGTCTCCTGCTGCAACTATTTCTGAGAACCGGCCCCAAACATTAGATTTAGCAGACTTTTTTTTTTAATGATGTAAATTCCCAACCTTAATTTCTCCGCCACCTTGTCTTCCATCTTCACTTTATTTCTTTGTAATTGTTGTGACTGGCAGCGGTAGCTAAATACTAGCAGACTAAATACTATTTTTATTTTAAGGGTTATTTGTTAGGCGCTCCAAGAGCTAAAGTTAAACCGGCTAATATATTTGTAGTACTATTTAAATCAATGGCATATGCAATATTTTATAGAGGGGAAATTCTTAAAAACTAGTTTGTCTCAAATCAAATGTTACTGCAAATATAAAAGTGTATTTAATACAAAATATTTAGCACAGTATGACAGTGAACTTGAGGTTTTACTGTACATGGATCTAAAGATCACAAGTGTAGTTTACTTACAGGCAGTTTCTAACAATGGCAAGAAAGTGACTGTGGCAGTGATCTGTCTGATAACAGAACGGATTTCCTCTTGGATAGCTTTTATGGACTTCTCCCTAGGTGCGCTGGAAAAAGCCAAAGTATACAGTTTCAAATGCACATCCATATTTGCATTAGTTGGGTAAAAAACAAATAAGTTAGCTTTTTTTTTTTAGTTATTACAGAATGTGATTGAATATGGAAATGTAATCATTAATTATTCCAAAAGTCTCATCAGTGCCTCACAGTTGGTAAGGTTTGATTACGTACCTGCTCTCCTTTGCCGTCTTGTCACACTCGATATCAAACTGCCATCGCTCCAGCACCTCATTAGTCTCCAGGCATGTGATGACTACCACCAGCTTCTGAACTGTGCAATCAAACAACCATTCTGCAGTGAAGAGGAAAAACAAAGCTAAAGAACAAAGTAGGCAAATGTACGTTTCTAGTAACAACTGTATAGCTCTTTTTCACTTAAATATAGAAAGACTGATATCTCAACCAATTCTAACATGCATGAGTGTTCTACTGTTACAGGACAATTTACTCGCCCTTGTGACATCCAATAGGAAGTCTGACTTTGCGTCTTCATGTGCACAGATTTGGAGAAATTTTGCTTTACATACAGCTTTCTCCAAATCTGTTCTGAAGAAGAAACAAATTCATCTACATGCTATGTGGCATTTCCAGCACATTGTGTTTAATAAGGTGACAAAATCTTTTAACTGTGGGACTATCATTCATTCTACAGACACATTAAGCATTGTGGACCTTGATCAAAAAAGGCAAATGAGCAAAATATTTACCAATACAGTTTGCCATTCATATACATGCAATTACAACTGTATAAACCTATTAGGTATTACTACTCCTACTACATGCGTCACCAATGTTAATATGTGGTACGTTTATTGAAAAACAACCTTTAAGTTGTGAGATGACATTGGTGAGGTAGTTCTTCAGCTTTGCATCAGTGGTCAGTTGAAGGCTCATTTCATATTGTGTAACTCTGGTGAAGGTTTCTGCTGGGTAGATTCCTCGCTGGTACAAGATGCTGTTGATACCGAACGCTACAGATAACAAACAAAGGACCAGCTTCAATTATTTTCTGAAACAAAAAGGCACAGTACGCCACTGCACACCAAAATGTATTTTACTTTCCAAATGAACTGCTCTAACTATCGAAGGAGCTAACAATTGAGCATAGGCTCAATATGCTAGCATAGGCTACCTGTAACCAAAACAGTTAAAAAATAAAGCCTTCTGTATTATATTCTCAACACAGATTTCTAAGGCCTATAAGTTACTAAAATCATGACTATGAGGAAAAACATGAACACTACGTTACGGACATGAGTTATTCTGAAGCAACAAATGTTTAGCCTATGAGCTACAGAATTGTAACGTTATCAAACATGATACTAAAGAAAACTTCTTTTTTTGACTTTATTTTGTATTTTGTTTAAATGTTCAATATACTTAACTAATACATATACGTTATAAGCCTATATATTGTGACTAATATTTCATATTGGTCTAAAGTTGGTTAACGTTATAGCTAATTACGTTAACTTACTTTGATAAGCCATGAAACTGTTAATTTATTTAAGATTAAAATAGCAAAGCCTTGTCATAATAACAAACCTCAACAAAGGTCCCGAGTCTTTTATCTAAAGATATAACGTTACTTTAGACATCTCTCGATTCCCGTCTATTTAAAAAAAAATCTATTCTAACATTAATCAAGCCATAAAAACTCATTCATCTGCCTCAAAACCATTAACTGCTACTTACAGAAAAACTCAGCGACGAGTTCTGCACTCCCCTTCAGCGTGATTCCTTTCAGTGTCTTAGACATCTTGTATTTAGTTTAAATTTGGCTAGTTTCTGTAACGTTATGCTCTCCTCGCTTGCTGCCGTTTTTTCTTAACCGCCCACCAGTTTGAATGCGGACGCTGCGTCTTCTTCTTCTTCTTTTGGTTTTATGGCGGGTTGCAAACCAATTTCAAGGTGCATACCGCCACCTACTGTGATGGAGTGTGACGAGAATGAACTAATCCATCCTAAATCCTATTATATAACCCACTGTTCTTAATAAATCTCATTACTGCGTTTATTAGTTCTCCAGAATTTAACCCATCACTTAAAATACTATTTATGGTAAATTCCTGGCACCCTACTGCTTGTAATTTTTCTTTAAAAATTTTCCTTTCTTTTTCATATGTCTTACATTCCCTCAACACATGTTCTACAGACTCTTCCTTCAAGCAGACTTCACATAAACCTGTACAATGTTTTCCTATAATGTGTAGTGTATTATTCAGATTTGAATGTCCTATTCGTAACCTGAAGATAACCTGATCTCTTCTTCTTAAGTTGTGAACTATTTTGCTTTTCTTTATGCTTTTTTGAACCTTGTAATGTGCCGACCTGTATTACATGAATCCCAGATTATCTGCCATTTCCTATTACATGCCTTTAGAATTAACTGTTTTCCTTCTGCTCTACTGAGTAGAAGGTTTCGGACGCTGCGTCTGACGCGAGCGAATACGTCATTATGCCGAACCCGGAACTGCTAGCGTTCCACGAATCCACGTTGAGATAATTTTTTTTATAAAGTGAATTATGTTTTACACCTAAATGATTATGCGCAAGTTTTTTTTTCAACTCGTGTTATTAACACTTTAAAAGGGCAATAATATTATAATAAGCAAAATTAAATAGTAAAAAGGGGCGTGTTCTACAGGCCCGGGTGGTCTTGTAAGCAGGATATAAATAAAAACATTCTTCATTCAAAAGGCATTATCCCAGTGTAAATTACTGCACGCGGCAGTGCTTCCCAATAATTCGTCGCTCAATCCCTCGGCTTAAAGTTATTTGATAATGCCAGATTTGATATTAAGAGCAACCCATACGTGTAATTAAATATAAAGTATATTCATGCTTAAATATTTTAATTTTAAAAAATTATAAATAAAACAAATCTAATTTATTGAATTATTGTAATTAAATGCAATTTTATTGTTTACACAATATGTTCATATAAAAGTAATTATTTTTTTATTTTTTTTATTTTTTTTTACAGTTTTTCTTTTTCTTTTCTATTCTTTTTTTGTATTCATATTTAAGCTTAAGCATATATATGCTTTTACAACATTATCACATTATTAGTTACTTTTCTCAGTGCTGTTCGAAATGGATCAAAGCCTTTTGTGATTGACATAAAATTATATTATATTATTTAGTGTTGATTAATGATTAATAATGTATATGTAAATTAACATAGGCTATATTTAAATGCATTTATATGTGTATATTTATATTCATATAATTTATAATAAATATATTTAAAAATAAACATAATTGTTTTTCTGAAGTATATGCATGTTTATGTATTTATATACACATAATAAATATAAAAAGTACGCATAAATATATTATGTAAACAAAAACCTTTACTTTGGATGTGATTAATCATTTGACAACACTAATTGTATTATATTAGCCTATATTATTATATACAGGGAGTTTGACTTCAACTGTTGGCTAGTTTAAATTTAAATAACGTTCCAGCTGTCCTCATTCACACTTTTCAATTGCTATATTCTCTGCTGTTTTATCCATAATAACACGCTGCAGAATATTAAATTGAATATAATTATATATAATCATATCAGGAAGTCACAGAAAATATGTCACTCCTAAACTTACCTAGGACAACGGAATTTATGTTATATTATTTCGTAAACATATCAGGGAGGAATATCTATTTGGGACAAGACCTTGAGGTGTCAGGAAGGTCAGGAATATACCCCCTGCTGGTAGTTGCTGTCAATACACCATAATCACTGCAAAAGAAGACTGTTTAAAATTAGTTGTGTACAGAAGAAGCCATGCATATTGTTTCTATTATTATTATTGTGTGTTTTTTTGTGTAATTTCAACATGACAAATATTATGTATATTTTGTGCATGTGGCTCACCATTTCTTTGATCAGCCACAAACAATATATTTTCACAAACATAATAAAGGCCATGCATCAAGTGGCAACCCAAAACTGTCAACTGTTAAAATAATCATAATGACTTAAAAACAAAGATTGTTTACAACAAGTTTTTTAATATTATAGCTGTAAAAACATGTCATACAAGATGTAGTTGTTTGCTTTATTTAAAAAAATTAATTTGCACCAATCCTTTTAGTATTTGATTGGACACGCAGCTTTTGACATCAGCAACAAAATATGAAGAAAAAAAAACATTTCCAATGCAAAAGGACTTCATTTGACCTCATTTAACTTACATGTATCTTAACGTACTATTATTAAGAAAAGAAATGGAGCTATTTATTTTAAACCCATTTTAAAGAAACTTTATTCAATAAAAGAAACACTTTAAACTGACATCGCACATGGCCTGAGGAATTGTGTCATTTTTCTTGCTACTTTTTACCACTTAGCAATGGATGTTTATTAGGGCTGTAACGATACACCAAACCCACGATTCGGTTCGTATCACGATTTTTGACCCACGATTTGGTTCGTATCGCAATTTTTTTTCGTGGGGGGTGGGAGAAAAAAAGCAATCCATTCCTTTCAAAGAGCCATTCAAAAAAACAAAAAGCAAAAGCAAATCGTTACAGCCCTAATGTTTATCCATACTGCTGTGCAACGCTGAAATATGAGCCCAATCATCTGTCATCCTGCATGTCATCTGTCTGCTTCCTGTCTCCACTATCCCCTCACCACAGATGTGCAGCTGTATTCATTTCATACATGACATGTCCCAGATCATCTACTAGCTGCCACTATGAACGGATTTTGGATTATGAGTTCATAACTTCCTACAAACATAGCCTTAAACTAGAATCAACCTTAAAGAGTTAGTTCACCCAAAAATTAAAATATTTTTGATAATACCAAAGAGTCATCTGACCCTCAATAGACAGCAATACCAGATGAAATGTGGTAAAAACACAGGTAAAGCAGTCCATGCGACATCAGTGGATCACTTTAGTTTTGCGACGCTATGAGAATACTTTTTTGTGCTAAGAAAACAAAAATAACATCATATACTCCACCATTCTTTTCATAGGACTTACATCTTCTGCCATTTTAGAGAATATAACTGCGTAAGCATACACTTTCATCTAGGCGTAAACAGCTGAAGATCACGCACATGTGCGTGCTTTCATCCGGATGTAAACAAGGTTGATTATGTTGAATACGTTAAAGTTTGCGTATGCGTTGCGTTGTAATACTCTTGAAAATGGTGGAATAAGTTACTGGAGAAGAGTAAATTGTGTTATTTTTAATTTATTTGTGCAAAAAATATTCTCGTTGTATCGCACAAGAGAAGTTGAGTCACGGATGTCACATGGACTGTTTTAGCAATGTTTTTGCTACGTTTCTGGATATGGGATTATTTCAGTTGTGTTGCTGTCTATGGAGGGTCAGATAGTTCTAGGGATGTAACGATACACCAAACCCACGATTCGTATCACGATTTTTGACCCACAGTTCGCTTCGTATCACGATTTTTTCTGTGGGGGGTGGGAGAAAAAAAGCGACCCATTCCTTTCAAAGAGCCGTTAAAAAAAAACACCCCTGCGCTGGGTGCACCCCTTCCTCTATAACTGTTCTGTCTAGCGGAGGAGCTAATTTGTGTTCATCTGTGTGAAACACGCATAGGTAAAAAAAAACGGCCCCCATTATTCATGTTTATGAGCCGTTCAAAAGCCGGGTAGCCGAAATGTTGCCATACTGCTGACTTAAATGAGGAGGTAGGGCCGCAATCTCTGGGTTGGTTGCTATATTTCCTCACATTCTTCTTCAACTAGCTCAACTTTTGCAGGGAGGTGTCACATGATTGTAAAGGTCACGGGGCAATTCTCCCTTATCACACCCTGACATAGGATCGTGGGTCTGAGTTTTGCGATTACGGTTTCATATCGCAAATCGTTACAGCCCTAGATAGTTCTCTGATATCATCAAAAAAATACCTTAATTTATGTTCTGATGAACGAAGGTTTTATGGGTTTGGAACAACATTAGGGTGAGTAATTAATGACAAAACGTTAAGACTGCAAACATACTGTATACATGTACATTTACTAACATCAGTGCTAAAAATATTGCTGATTAATTTTAAAAAATTACTCTGTGGCACTCATACTGTCTATATATTTATCTGCTGTAAACAAAATCAATACCAACCAAATCTAAACAAGCATAATTCCAGATTGTAATCAACCACTGCAAGGATAAATTTAATTGAATTTAATTGAATACAAGTATGTAAAACAAATACGTATTACAGAATTTACAAAGACTGGGAAGAAAAAAATCACAAATAAGATTCAGACAATTTAGAGAGCAAATGTCTTTTGCTCAAGTCTTCAAAGACAACCTGCAAACAAACAAACAAATAAAGAAAAATGAAAACAACATTTTCTGTATGCCACTAAATGATTTTTACAAATTATTTTAGTTGAAACCTTATCTTTACAAATTGTAACGCCAAGCCAGCAGAGGGAGCTCTCACTGTCACAGCTCCCTCTTCTTCTTCTATGGTGACTTCCTGTTTGGCGGCCATTTAAGCAGAAGCCTGCCAAACAGAAAGATGCGAAGTATTGTTTTGCTGTTGCGAACTCTACCAAGTGGTTTCGTTTGTTCATGTTCATAGTCTTGCCTTGTTTTACTTTGGATTGCCCTCTTGGATTTTCACCTTGGACTGTTTTCTATAGTGTGAACGTTTTGCTGCCTGCCCTGACCATTGCTTGGATACTGTTTACAAACCTGTTTTGCCCTTGGATATACCTGGTTGCCGATGTTTGAAACCTGCTTGTTTGACCACGTTATGTATTAAAGCTTGCATATGGATCTGACGCTTGCCTGAGTCCAGCTGTTTGTTACAGAATACTTCACCACTCCTTAGATCCAGCAGCTTTACAGAAATACACGGCCACCAGCTATGAACCCAGCAGATCGTCTTGTGCGCCTCCATCAAGGCAATGGCCTCATTGAGGATTATGTGCAGGCCTTCATCGAACTCTGTGATCAGGTAAATTTCAAAGACTCATTTTTGAAAGATATTTTTCGCTATGGTTTGAACAAGGACATTTCTCAATTAATGCCACGCAATAGCTCACAATGGACTCTTGAGCGTTATATAGATCATGCACTGCTACTCAGTGGCTCTAATTTGACTGTTGGTGTTGTGGATGAGGGACCCCACAAACCTACAACGTCCACCAAGTCATGTTCCAATGCAAGAACTGTTATTTCTGGGGTTGTGTCTGCCATGCCTGCATCCACTCCTGTTACTCCTACTCATGTCATACCTGCTCATGTCAAGTCTTCTACACCCAATCCTGCTCATTTCATGCTGACTACTCCAGGACCTGCTCACATCATTCAAGATAAGTCTCACTTTTTTCAAATTCCATTTACCACTACATCAAAATCTGATAACATGCCTACTAAATTTGAAGTCACTGATGTCATGCCTGCCACTTCAGGATCTGTCTACTCCATGCCTGCTACCACTCACGTCATGCCTGACCACTCGCAGCCTGCTAACCTCATGTTGGCCGTTGAGGAGCTCCGGCATAACAGGACTACGATAGAGGAGCTTCGGGCTAAGATGGCAGCTACGCAGGCTACGTTGGACGAGATGGCTGCCAGACTCGGGGCTCATCTCAAGATGGAAGCCAACTCAGAACCTGACCCCCCGACCAAGATGGCTGCCATGCCTGACCCTCCAGACAAGATGGCCGCCACACCCACGCCTGACCCTCCAGACAAGATGGCCGCCACACCCACGCCTGAGTCTCCAGACAAGATGGCCGCCACACCCACGCCTGAGTCTCCAGACAAGATGGCCGCCACACCCACGCCTGAGTCTCTGGCCAAGATGGCCTCCACACCCACGCCTGAGTCTCTGGCCAAGATTGTTGCAACGCCTGAGCACCACCACAAAAGGACCACTATGCCTGAGCCTCGCCACATCACTGAAGTCACGCAAGTTTCCCCAAAGGATTTTTTGGGGGAGGGCTGTATCAACCAAGCTCATGCGGCGGCAGAGCTTGGGCCAAGACCGCCAAGACTGTTTGCCAATGTGTTGGACCCACCTCTGATGTCAGTGAGAGCGGCAAGCATCCTGGTGACATCAACACTCTCAAACTCTGACTTCAAGGAGGCCCTGCCACCCTCTGCTGCCTTTCCTATATTGGCGATCGCCATTTGGAGTGTATGGGCTGCACATTGTGCTCCAGAGGCATCAGTGATCCATGAGTCTGCTCCTGTGCTTCCAGAAGTGTTGGCGTCTACTGCTGAACCTCCAGAGGTGTCGGCCTTGGCCGTAGAACCTCCAGAGGTAGTGACGCTCATCCATGAATTCTCTGTCTGCCCTGTTACAGCCACCGAGGCCGTTGATGAACTTTCTGTCTGCCCAGTTACGGCCACGGAGGCCGTCCGTGAACTTTCTGTCTGCCCAGTTACGGCCATGGAGGCCGTCCGTGAACTTTCTGTCTGCCCAGTTACGGCCACGGAGGCCGTCCATGAACTTTCTGTCTGCCCAGTTACGGCCACGGAGGCCGTCCATGAACTATCTGTCTGCCCTGTTACAGCCACCAAGGCCGTTGATGAACTTTCTGTCTGCCCAGTGGCGGCCACGGAGGCCATTCATGAACTCGCTGTCTGCCCTTTTATGGTCACAGTCCATAAACTCATGGCGACGGAGGTCCCACCATGGCGCCCTGATCTGCCTGCACCACCATGGCTCCCTGCCTTGCCTGCTCCACCATGGCTATGTGCTCCCTTTTCACTGCTCCATGGCCCAGGTCCCCCATGCTGCCATTGTCTGCCGCTGTTCCATGGTCCAGGACCTTCTAGGCTCCATGCTTCAGGTCCTGTTCCCTTGCACGGTCCTGGCCCCCCATCCCGCCCCTTGGACCATCACTGCTCCACCACCCTCCTTGATGTTTTTGTGTTTTGGCGTCGGGAGCCGCCCTTAGAGGGGGGGATATGTAACGCCAAGCCAGCAGAGGGAGCTCTCGCCTCTGCACTGACTGTCACAGCTCCCTCTGCTTCTTCTATGGTGACTTCCTGTTTGGTGGCCATTTAAGGAGAAGCCGGCCAAACAGAAAGATGTGAAGTATTGTTTTGCTGTTGCGAACTCTACCAAGCAGTTTCCCTTGTTTTCATTGTCTTGTTTTATTTTGCTACTTTGGATTGCCCTCTTGTATTGTGACCTTGGACTGTATTCTGTTTTGTGAACGTTTTGCTGCCTGCCCTGACCATTGCTTGGATACTGTTTACGAATCTGTTTTGCCCTTGGATATACCTAGTTGCCGATGTTTGAAACCTGTTTGTTTGACCACGTTATGTATTAAAGCTTGCATATGGATCTGACGCTTGCCTGAGTCCAGCTGTTTGTTACATATACAATACATAACTGCTATAGAAAATAAATATAATTATTTATTGGATTAAATAATAAACCAAACTAAACATGGGTTTGTTTCATTTAGAGTTTTTACACCACTATGTAACTCCCACCCACATCCATTCCTGCTCAAATAAAATATAAAACAGCTACCTTTGTTAAATCAGTTAACCACCTGATGGAATCAGTATTGATTTTCAGTGCTCTGAACATAGTAGTCAGCTGAAATACATTATTTTATTTTTTTGGTTATTAACATGCATCTCATTTGGGATCGGAATATGTTGAGATTCTCCTCCCACTTTTGAATTTGAGGGTTTGTTTGTTTTTTAAATGTTAGTTATAGATAAAATATGTTATTTATAATAGTAAAAAAAAAAAATATTTGATTTCTTGGAAATCCTCTCGCGACCCCCACTTTGGGAATCACTGGCATAACGGGGTAATCATGGTGGCATCCAGTAAGCAACAGATATGGCTGCGATAGAGAGTGTTCTTGTGCTAAACCAAAGACGGCCCCGTCCGCGGAGCATGTACATTTTTTCTTAAGGCAAAACTTCAGCCCTCTTTATATTTTTCTATTATCGCTTGCTATATCGTAAGTTAACCAATGTCGAAATAAACGCTGTTAAAATAATTTGTAATGCAAAAAGAGTCAAAAATCGATTCCTAAGCAATTGATGTCAGCTAATTCAGGACCTTCACTGTAGACAGCGCCTTGTAACGTCGGACGTAGGAGGCAGCGACTTAAGAAGACTCCTAAGAGACAGTTCGAGAAATACACTTAGAAAAGATATCACTTAACGTAAGATATATCTTAAGAGTCTTCTTAGCGCGGGAATAGTCTGCGTTATCAAGAATATTATGCTTGTGAACTAATAAATTTGGAGAATACTCCACATTCATCAACATTTGAGGTTAAGAACAAATTTATGTAAGCATTTACGTGTTGTGAAAGATATTTTTGGTGAGACGTTTCCCTGTGGCTTAAATAACAAAGTAACCCACACACTTATTATTGAATGAAACACCAGCAAATCAATCTGAGGTGTACAGAACGTCCTTGGATTTTTATAAGCAAAGAGATCTCACAGTGACTAATGAACGCATCTGGATGCAGTGTACAAGTGTACCTGTTGGATATATGTGACAACAGTTAAAGAAACTGAAGTGTCGATTTTTTCGTCACTTGCAAACTTACCACTTCAGAAATTTTTCACCTCCAGAAAGTCTATAAGATCTCAGTGTGCCAATTTGACCCCTTTTATTTTTCTGTACTTTAAAGGTCACTTAAATGGAAATTACAGATGGACAGCTGGGTACTGATGTAGTGGAAGCATTTATATGAAAAACATTTCCTTCAGAGATGGCCATTTTGTTGTTTAAATATTAAAGTAGGAGCACTAACATGATTATGACTGGTACAGTGACTATCCATATATATATAGAGACTTATCATAAATCCATGTAGGCCCAGTATAGCAGGCAATGGCCAAGACACACTGTGAGTGAGTGAGTTGTAATCTCCAAATCTCTCAATCCTTTAAAGTTAACCACTTAGTGAAAGTGAACACTTTCATGGCAAATCATTCTGACATTCTTTGACAAACAGCCCGAGAAAAAACACTTAACCTTCCCCTTCTCTCTTCACTTTTTCTCTTGCCCTCTCTCTAAAGAAAATATAAAACTATCTTTAAAATATCTGACATGTTTACATTGTACAAATCAGTGTTGTAGTCCTGACTGGACTCTGTCTCAAGTACCATGGTCTTGGCCTTGTTATGGACTCAGTTGCCTCATTCTTGACTCAGATACGGTTTCGGCTGAGGACTTTTGTCTGATGCATTTTAATGCAAACGTTGTATTTTCTGAGACCTGAAGCCTTTGATGTCACTATGCCGTTTGGTCTATTGACAGAGGCCTTTTAATATCAGGCATGACATATTTTCATTTTACGACTGAGGTCTGAGGATGTCCTAAAATGTACACCGTACTCAGGTTTAACCTTACCCTTGTGAAAAAGATATGAATTTAGTTTTGTTAAATGTGCACATAAAACTATATTTTAAAATAAAATCTCAAAATAATGCAAAATGAATCAAAATAGGATTTAAAGTGAAGTTAAAGAGAGTATACTTTCACAACTTTTTTTCCGGCAGACTTTTAAAATGTAACACAAGGCATTTAAAAATTGTAATAAGTAGCATAATGAAGTTTTAATGTACCTACAACGGCATGCGTAAAATGCATGATTATAAAAAAAATGTTACACAACTACATGTTATAAATAATGTAATAAATTGCAACTTTACTACATTGCAACAATTGCAAATATATTTACCTACATGACATAAAAGTTTCAATAGAAGAAAATATTAAACTATATTTTGTTTATAGTTTAATAACACTAATACATTGTAAATTAAATATAAATAACATGCAATTAAGTGTAAGAAAACATTTATTATTCAATATTGTTTTGAAGTATACTATTACAGTACTCTTTTTAAAAACATACTACATTGTACTTTTTTGGACATGGATACTCTGGTCTGCTACAGATCTATGAAAAGTAACTTGTAGACTGAGACTGGGTTTAAGGGCATCAGGGCCTTCCCACAATCTGTCCACCATTGACAGTTATGAAGCTTATTAGACAAGGTGAATAATTAGGTAGTGTCATGAAATACATGATATGTTTTCTTTCTGAATAAATTTGTGCAGACTAAGAGCATCTCTTGATTCACTCTAATACAACGATAATATAGAGCTTGATGTTGAAATACTCAGTGGGTTCACACTTAAAATTAATGTGATTTGTCTACATATCTCTGACAAATTTCAAAGGCTTCATATAGCAAAGATGGGTACGTCTGTATCCTCTTCTCTGCAAAATTATCTCAACAGTATTTTCTGTTTCCCTTTTTTTATCTTTGGTTATAGCCCATTGCAATATTGTTTGCTTTAAAAAACATTAAGGCAGTGAATTTAAAACATAACAAATTAATATGAAAAAATTAATAAATCTTTTTTGTTGCTTGTTTTATTTTTTGAAGTAATTTCATTTCCAATATGTTCTAAAACAAAATAGAACAATTTTACACTTTTAAAATACACGCTACTACACTTTTTTTTGTTATTAATGAAACTTATTTTAATAGCTTTGGTTTTAGTTTGCTAAAAAATAAATAAATACATAAATACATAAAATGACCTGTTTTTTTTAGTCAAATGCAATAATATTCATCAAAGAATTAAATGGTCAATTTATTGGAATCGACTGATACACAATAAAGTATGAAATTGAATTAATAATCAGGATTGTAGCACCCATGGAAAATGTTACTTCCATCATTCTTCTAAAGTCTGCTTTGCTCAGATGAAAAGTTTGCACTAGTTTAACATTTTTGCATCACTTTAACCAACCACAGGCATATTCACTGTGTGCATAAACAATCATTAATCAGTAAGAACAAACTTGTGCTAAATTCGCTTCATATGGCACCACTCAGGTGCAATACAGCAATGAGTAAACAGCGTTCCAAAACTATAAAAATTCCCATTATAATCAACAATCCCAGACACGGTTTAAAGACTCAAATGTCAAATTTTAAGCAGTAATGGGGTCTAAAAGTGTCTAGCTGTCATTCAGCTGTTAATAACCGTGCCTCAGTTTGGATGAGATCAGAGTGTGATGTGAGGGGCCAGAGATACGGACCCATTCTGTGATAAGTCTAAAAATGCCTCTTGATGGAGCTGCCACATTACCATGCAGGCTTGGCGTCTTTATTCACTGCCACTACAGCTGACAAAGACTGATGTGTGTTCACTGCCAAAACACAGACTTCAGCTGACCTTCTGCTGTCTGACACCTCGTACAATCCACTGCGTTCTAACAGTCTCCAAACTCTAAAAAGGTGATTATGCGATCATCAAACCTGCACCTTCTTTTAAACAATACGGTGAATTTTATCAAGCACATTCACACTCTCAAATTCCTCACTGATTTCTAAAGAGAATAAACACTTACAATAAGGTCTCAGTGAAACATACAGAACGTTACAACACATTCACAACACCCCCACACCAATCCACCCACTCACTTTATCCTCCTACACCCTCGCTCTAGCATAGTCATATGAAACATTGTACGTTGACATGAAGGGAGAACCAAATCGATTTTTAAAATGCCAGAAAACGCATCCTATAAATTCACAAATGAGTGCACGGACGAGCATTTTAGGTGAACAAAAAATCCATCATTTTTGAATATGATCACATGTATATTTTTATCACAATTAGGGAGCTAGACAGTGAAAAGAATTGTGATATCTACATTTTATTAAAGTCAAAAATATTATCTTAAATTAATGAATGAAATACAATAACACCAAAAACAGTTTTATATTAAAATCGAGCAGAAATAGCTTAATAGTTTATGACAGGTAAGATACAGTAAACCTCTAGCTGAAAGTCTAGTCTTTTATTAAAATAGCCCAATGTTTTTACCTGTTAAGACATGCCTTCACTATTTATTTGTATTTGTGAAGTTTAAACTTGGGGGAGCATGATGCACAAAAGGGGCTTTTGAAAACATTTATGTAGTTCTGTTAAGCTACTCCAGTAGCACAGAAACAGAATACAGCTTTGACATGAACAAAAGGGTATTTTAATGTAATATTTGATACTCTGCGCTGAGAAAAACACTCCTAAGTAAGGATGAGTCATCCTAACAGACTAGTTGCATTCAACTGGCTTATGTAGATATTTTCTTACAGCTGTTTCTACAATCCCATACTGTCGAATATGCACTCCTATTTCATTTGATACTTACTCTGTGAATGTTAAAAAATATGTTCTATGAAGTAGGAATATGGGAAGAATTAAATGTTAGTGTACTACCCTGTTGGGAAAAATCTACCGTGTGCTGGTTAGGTAGCCTATGTTTTGAAGCATCATAGCTGGATATGAGCTGGTTTATGCTGGTCCTAAGCAACTAGCTCCTGCTCAGGACCAGCTTATACCAGCTGCCACGCTTCAAAACATTTCTAGCATATGTTTTTGTTTTGTTTTTTTCAATAGGATACATCGGTCATGTGACCGTCATGTGACCTACAAGCGACAGCTGTCCTTTCCCATAACTACATAAAATAATAACAAAGTAACCTTTGAATGTACACATCAGAATCTTGGTGGAAGCATTAAGACATCCTATGAATTCAGACATGCTCTTACCTACTGTTTTTGACATACTAAATTTTATGTCAGTGTGAAGAGCACAGCCCACTGTGTACGGTTGAAGGAGTTTTCTCCTGCACTGCACTGCACAGTTGATTTTGAAAAATAAAAAATAAAAAAAATAAAAAGAAGGAGAAGGGTGCACTGAGGTTGATACCTTGCTGGATGATTTGGTTCTGCTGTTGTGGTTGTTGCTGGCGGAGAGGTTGGCGTCTTCATGTACACTGTCCAGAAGCCACAGCAGGAACTCCAAAGCGTCATGTTGAGCGTTCCCCTTGAACTGAGAGCCATACTTGGACACAACACTCTAGAAGAAACGGGAGATTGTGTCAGATAGATATTGATATGGATAGATTTTTAAAACTAATTGCATTATATCTTCAATCATTCGTTCTTATATACAGTAACTTGGAACACTACTCAGCCAATAAGATTCAAGGACTAGAGTTTTCAGTGATATGATTATAAATGGTCGGGCCAAGAAGCAATAGTGTTTAATGAAGCAATTACGTCGCTTATGAGTGAGCATGAAACTACACTAAACAAATAAAAGGATACAATTGGTAACAATGACTTTGGTCATAATCTGTGTGTTTTGGCACAACATGGTGAAGTTAGAATTCATTGTTTTGGATTGCTTTTTTTGTTTAGGACACTTCATAGAATGCTTTTTATTAATTTTTTAAATACATTGACCAAAGCTGTCTCGACTAAATGGGTTTTCATCTATCTCCACAAGTGGTCAAAAGTCAATAAACTCAAAACCTACCTAAAGATACTGTGTTTCACCTGAATTCAGCATCATGCACTTGTGATCATAAACACATTCTAATACCAGGTGTAAACTGAGCCATCATTTTTGTACGGACAGCCCTTAGCTGTTGTATAAATAAAAATATCTGCAATATTCTGAAAACATACAGTGTTATTTAATTTAAAGTTTGGCTACAGGTGCTGTTAGTGTGCTTTTAAATTGAAATTTTAAGCTGCAAATATGCCTAAGACAAACACCATCAACTGAGGTAAATGAAGAGAGGTTTTCCCACTTCCTTCTGTGCAAACTTAAAGCCGTAAAAACTCACAGTTTAAACTTACTTTGTATAGTCAATAAATCGAGGTCTAAAAACTAACATTTACCAAATGTCCTGTGTGACTTTTTTAACAAAGACGGACATCAAGAACAGGTTAAACATATGAAAGGGATTCTGAGCACATTAGCACAATGTCATAATCAGATCATAATAATCTCCTTATCTGCTTATCGTATTTGGATTGATCTGGAATAAAAGCAGATTTTGGAAATCACAAAGCCTCAGTAAGACTAGAAATATATGGGTTACTCAGTAATATAATTTCTGCTCTGCTATTCTATTAGCACCTCATTTTGCAGATTTCTTCTCTTAACAAAATCAAAGCTCCTCATATATTGCATTTTCCACTCTATATAAATATTATATTTATTTGTCATTTCATATGGTTTCAGTATCACATTAACCAGTACATGATGTTTATTTACAAGATGAACAACATTTATCACTGTTATGCAGCTTGCTCAACTGTATCAAAGGAATAGTGCTCCCAAAATGAAAATTCAGTCTTCATTTATTTTTATAATGCTATTATAATAAATGGAAACTGATGCAAAATCACCATAAAAGGGGTTCATTCAACTCGTACACTATTCTAAGTGCTCTAAAGACATACAAACCGACTGTAATACTGTACTGTAGAGGTGGGCAATATGGAAAAAAATATCATATCACAATTTTTTCTGTGGAAATCACGATTACCTATTTTTATCCCCAGTTATTTTTTAAGTTGTTTTTAAGACTATTTTTAAATTCCAGAGGTAGGTGTGGGCGATATGACAAAAATATCATATTATGATTTTTTTTTTTATCCTGATTCTTTGTCATTGATTTTACTATTTTGCAGGTTGTCTGAGCAGTACAAACTAATTTGCCTTTTTTTATAAGAACAAAGCCTTTCAAGGTAACAAAGTATAAAATAGGCAGATATTTAGGCCAAAATGACCAAAGATAAAAATCGCTTTCATTTTATCTTTGTTATTCGAATAGATACACATTAGAAATAAACATAATATGAATAAAACAAACAGTGCTTTTATTTTTCAGGAAGAGTAGATGTATTGACCAGTATTGAGGTGAAAACACTGTATACTTCTACACTACATCCATCATTTACTCTCTCTCAGCTAGTTTTTATCTAAATGAGTTTTTTTTTTTCTGTTGAACATTGTATTATATTCAATGAGGACCAGCTACTATATCTTATTTTGTGTTTAGCACAAGAAAAAAAAATAATACAGGTTTAGGACAACATGTAAGTGAGTAAATAATGACACAATTATAATTAAGTGAACTATCCCTTTAATGACAAGCAGCGGCATGTTTAGTTCGGTCCCTTTAAGAGCTGCACGCATCTAATATACAGTACTGCCATGTTTTTCTCTTGATTGCTTACTTTCACTTTATACACAAGCGCTGTGTGTTTTTGACAGTATTACCACAATCACATGTGATAAATATCTTAGTTCAGTAATTAGGCACTATTTGTGCGCTGGAAAAGCGCATCCGGTCAGCACACATATGAAATGTTTAATCAGCAAGACTTATAATGTAAATTATAAGCGAATAATGAACTTTTGTGATTACGAATAAGTGCAATAAGTGCGAATAAGTGCAGTGTCCAGTGTAATTCTACCACTGAGTTAACACTGATGTGAATGTATGTCGCGTTGTACAGCATATTAAGACAGAGATGATAAAATTGCACGTTACTACGATATTCCTTAAAAAGCAGATTGTGGAGAAATGTTTATCGTACTGTAGTGTTGTCTGATTTGTAAACAAGTCATACTTACAATATGAATCATGTCAGTGAAGTTTTAGCTTGTTTGAATGATTCATTTATAAATATGTTTGCTCTGGTTCTCAAGTTCGACTCAATGATTTAAAGAGACAGTTCAAGTGGAAAAAAAGTAACATTTTTACATTATTTCTTTAAAAACACTGAGACATTTATTAAAATATCCACAGAAGAAAATCATTGTAGTCATACAAGTTTGGAATGACAAAACAGTGAATTTTATTTTTGAGTGTACTATTCCTTTAAGGGCATTCACACTGTTCTATACTGGATGTTATTTCAGTCTCAACAGCACATCTGCTGCACAGGTACCCTTTATCAATTTAAATGAAGCCAGCATTAGTAAAAACAAGTCCAAAGTTCCAGAGATGTCCTCGTACAGCAGCTTTATGACATTTACACCTATGAATGTTTGTTCAACTGGGACTACAGGCTGTAAACTGATACTTCTGCTCAACTGAAATGCGGACAACAACAGACTACACACAACATTAGGCGGTATTATATAATACAGCCACTTTATGTTAGCAGGTGCATCAAACGTACCCTGAGGATAAGTATATTTGGAAGAGTGAGTTCAACTGAAACCCATCTCTTAGTAAATTTAAATTTAACTGACAAGGCCTGACTATCTTCCCTTCAACTAGTCACAAGCGATGGATTAACAATCAACCCTTTCATTCCACAGCAGACTGTCTGAACTAATAGAAGTCGCTAACCATAATAGCACTGAGACTTTGAAACTATGAACTGTAAAACATTTCATTTTTGATCTTTCCGCCTTCTCTCAGTATATCAAGGTCCAATGGTCAAACAGCAGCCAATATAATTTGTGTAAGAAGTAGTTCAGACATAATTTACTGGTCTCTGTTCACTTCCTTCCGAGGACAAACCTCTCCCTTCTCTTACACAAGAATGACAAACAAGTCTAGCAGGTTAACGCGACCTGTCTTGGTTCCATTGGCAATTCACTAAGCAACGTGATGAATGACGGCATTACATAACCTCAGCTTCAGCACTGCTTGCAGAGTTTCTTTTCTATTCTTAAGCTTAGCAGACAGGAATGTGCCTTTACTACATTCTTCTTTGCATTTAAGAATCAACTAGTTTTCCATTTAGTGACAAAGACACGGCCAGTGGGCTGAATACAGCTCAATGAGGAATCCAATGATTGTAGAATAAAAATTTTAATTAAAATCATGGTGGAAAGAGAACAAAAACATGTCCATGTTGTATCTTATTTGACACATTACAGTTTAAATAGGCCTATAGCACACCAGGATGAACTTTTCTTCTCTATTTGTCATACTAAAGTGTTGGAATCATTCTTTTATTTATACACATCAAGCAACTGTCCCAGAGCCAATTTGTCACTAACATCAAAAAGGTGGAGAGAATGTACATACTTTTTTACTCTAAGTAAAAATCTGCACAATGTTGAGAGTGAATAATACTACAAAGTTTATATATATGTTTACATTTGTTACATATAGGTCCTGTGTGTAATCCTAAATCCTAAAATCCTAAAAGATTGAAATTAGTAAATAAGTTTCCATTTGTTTCAGCACAGTATTGGTTCATAAAAAATTATATTTATTCAGTATAAAACTCATTCATGCAACTAGATCTCAAGTGATCATTGTTTCAATTAAAAAAACTAAAAAAGAACTGTCAGTGGGGTGAAAGCATATCTTCCAAAATTGTATGAATGAGATGCACAAATTCATACTAATTAGCTATATATTTGCCAAAATGCTAAATAGTTACAAATTGCCATCTGAGTGTGTTCCCACTGACACCAGTGATTTAGGCAGACAGGAAGAATGGAAAATCAGAGAGCAGGAAAACACAGAGAGACAGATAAAAGTCAAGTCTTGTTTCTCCTTATCCTTCATTCATTTCTGCTGATCTCCAGACGCTGTATTATTTACTTTCCCCTGACCATCAGTGATGCCCTTCCACCTCGCCCTCATCATTTATCTCTTCACTTCAGAGTCTAAAGAAATATCCACTGTGGCCTACCACAGAGTTCAATGTCTTTGCTGTAAATCTAAATTAAACCCTGTTAACAAGATAAGCACAAATCTTGTGTTGTGAATTTGATTAAATATGACTAATACAACTATTTTATTATTGTTGATTATTAATATTATATCATATTGCAGTCTGTTCCTAAGTAAGTGCCATCTTTTTTGACAGAGGATCTAAAATAAAATTGGTTGTAATATAACTCAAAAAAGGCGTTGTTGAGAAGTAAGGAGGAATGCATGGAAATGGGACAGATATCACAAACATGCATTTTAGGAAGATGTCGGAGCAGAGCACAAGCTGTGCTCAAGGTGGTGTGTGTATCAGTATTGCGCCTTGCTGGGTAACTAAGATGACGCAGACAAACACTCAAACAGTCCAAACACACACACACACAGAGAGAGAGAGACACATACATTTGTCCAGCTATCTTTGGGAGACTTGAAATAGATCAAGCAAAGCTTAATTTGTCATTACAAATACACTTAAGAAACTTTCATATCCTCTACATGTTAACAATAAACTACTGTTGTTGTAAATCATAAAATATAGCTACATTTTAATTATATAAATCATGCTAAAATTCATTTTAAAATCTTGGCAAACATTTGAGGGGGTTTTTGTTGGAATGACTTTTTTTTTGTACACAAAAGCACAAATGTACTGTAAGCATACACTAGAAATAATGTTACACATTAATTGCTTGAGAAATACGAAATTCAGGGAAAGGCTAGCTTTTATGTAGCCTATACTTTGATGCACTTGATACTTTAAGCTAATGAGGTCTATAGAAAGAACAGGAACTGTCCACAGTATGAAAGCCGAACAGGGTAGATCTGAATGAATGGGAACACCAGGGGCAAAGTCTGTTAACAATGTGGACTAATGTGCGCAGCTCTCTCTTTTTCTCTCCCTCCCTCTCTCCATCTCTCTCTCTCTGGAGAAGCATTGAGTTACAGGACTGTGTAGATACTGTGCCTTCAAGGCATATGCACACTACTAAACAGCTGTGAGCAATGTATGCTGATACTGAATGGCAGAATTCTTTTCCTGTTCATCTGTTTGCTTTTAAAAGCATGATGTTTAAAAGAGTGTCATTGTCAGTTATGCACCATTATGCTGAAAAAATCTGCATGAAAAAAGTGACTTTTTTTACTATAACAATTAAAAAAACATTCTGCATTCTTAATAAACAAGTTGGTGGAATTGTTGACAGGTGATTCACCTGCCGCCTCCTTCCCTAAGCCCCTCCCACTTCCACCAAATACACTCGAGTGTAGACTTTTGAATTAGTCATGAGAAAGTCTATTCATTTCCGTGAATGTGTCAGCCTGTGTGTGAACCAGCATCAATGCGAATCGGACATGTCCGAAAAAAACGCTTATTAGGTCAACGAACTGAATTTGATAAACAGATTAAAATCCGACTCAAAATTTCATTTGACTCGGATCGTTTTAATGAATATCTTATCCGATTCTCTAAATCTGTGTGAATCACTGTCTGACAAATCTACCTGTTGATCTTAGCTTAAGTTGAAGTCAAATATAACGATTCTACTTAACATCGAAAAAACAAACGATCCTTCAGAAGTTATTTACACTGATTGCTTTCAAAGGGGCGTTCTGTAAGCTAATCGAAACTTACCTTGAATTCCACTGACAGCTGAGGCGTATAATCAAGCGTCCAGAGCGCCCTCACGAGCGATGCCAGCTTTTCCGTCACCTCACCTCTGACCTCCTCATTCTTCATCATCCCGTTGATCCTTCGCTCATTTAATTCACATTTATACTGCTCCAGACCCAAATACTCTGCCAGAAGTTCCGTGTTACTCAAGCACTGTACCACGGCGTTCATGAAACAGGTGTTTCCGTGGTTCTTCAGACCCTGAACTCCCGGAGTTTTCTCGCCGTAACACCAGGACAGTCTTTCTTTGACAGACCCATAGGAGGATGAGGGCGCAGGGGTCTTCCTCGCTAAGCTCTCTCTGTGATTCCCAGAGTTGTGTGCGCTCAGAGTGTCTCCAAACCCACCATCATCATCCTCCGCCGCGTCCGGCTGGTCCGCGTCCCCCAAGTGTGCCAAAGTGCCCAAAGTTTTGACGATCCTGCTCATAAAATTTCCAAGCGATTTTAGCGATTTCCTTCTGAACAGCTTCTGGGACTTGTGCGTCTTATTCTTGTGCTTGGCAGATTTGGCTTTGATTGTTTGTTTCCTGGTTTCCCTCGGCGGATCCATGTTTAGTCTGTCGTTTCACCCAAACCGAGCAGTGGAAGTCAGAAAGAGAAACAAGTGCACTATGGTGTGAAGACACGGTGCTCCCACCTGTGCGTCTCGAAAACCTACATCACTAAACCATCACGACGACGAAAAACAGACTGTAAAGGCACCGGTGTCTGCGCCGAGACTCGTGATGACTGACGCGTCCCCGACATTCCCTATCACTGATATCAGCTGCGCTAGTTTCGCTTTATCCATGACGCTCTCGTACGCACCTGGAATTACACTAGGAATTACTCCATGCTTCAAACACAACTCTTGTTCTTTACACCACACCTACGTGTGTGGATGAGCATTACTGGCTGTTACCGCCCGCTCTGTCTTTCTCTGGCTTCTCGTTGGAGTAAATGCATCTGAATGGTAGATACACGGCTTTCTACCCTCCCACTATGAATCTTATTAGCCTGGTTTACTTTGAACTTGTATTGAGAGGTGAATGTGGAAATGAGCATAGCCCACAAACGGAAGTTATTTATCAACACCTGTATTTACCTTCTTCATCGTTTGTGTTTTTCTTCCAAACACAAACAAAAATTGTGTTTTATCCAGTCTATTTAATTATAACTTTTAGCGTTATTATTTAGTAATTACTGTCCACACTCAGAATAAACCTTCTTTCAAATATTTTACAATATATTGTCAAAAGATATATTGGAATATTCACGAGAGCACACATGATCTGAATAAAGTCGCTCTTTCAAACGATTAAGCTGCAGTTTGGACATTATTTTAATTAACTCAGTAATTCCAAATGACCTTTTCAGCAACTTTTTTTTCTTGTTGTGAAAAAAAAGCATTATTTTAAATGAATAAATTCCTTAATTCTAAAAGGTTCATAAACAATTATTCCACAGTTGTGGTCTGTCTTTTTGTAAAGCATTAGGAGCCCCCTACTGTTTCCTTACCAGCTTCCTTTTGAAAGTATGTCCATGATTCATTTTCACAAACCATATTAATGGATTTTCATAACTGTGGACCCATTATGCAGCCATTTAACAAGGTAGAATGAGACCAGATAAAGAATAAAGAGTGAACTCAACACAAACTTTTACAGACTGAATTTAACCTGTATTATACCAACATTTACACTCTTCCCTATATGTTTTCTTGTTTTGTTTTATCAGACACCCTGTACAGGTTTGTCCTCTATCAGTTTCTTGTTTTTGTTTGTTTTTAGATATATGCCTACTGAGCTGAATTTTGATTGGATAGCCTTCTGACTGTTTTTTTATGTCTTAATATTAGCAACAATTTGGTCATCGGTTTTGTGTCATCTGTGGTATAGGCCATACCAAATAAAATAAGCACAGCAACCCTTTTGCAAAAATGTATGTGACCGAATATCCTTACAGTTAGGGGTTAAAGATATTCATTATTAAGGCTGTTCCTCTGAGGTGGGAGAAAATTTGGGACAGGCACATCCAGATGCTGGGTTCACGCGGTGCTGTACTTCTCCAAACCTCCCCCGCCAGCTCTCTGGAGATTCTCAGGTGATATATTAGCTGACAGTGCAGTTCACAAAAAGTCCTCCGAAACTGGGGCTCTAGGCTGCTTTATTTCAATGAAATGACTGGAATTGGACTGCTTAACGGTACCTTTAAATCTCGTAAGGATTCATAACCTAATTTGCAATACAATTATTTTCAAAAAGAAGGAATGCAATGCAATGTATTGCAAAAGTATATCTGAACTGCATTAGATTATTCACTTTTTAGGGTTTGTGGATATCTCCATCTCAGGATAGCTCCATCTGCACTGGTGCTGACAATGCATCTGTTGTTGGGACATATCCTCACATTTGTGATGCTTCCACTGTGCCCGACACCAACATGGGTCATTTCACCATCAGAATAGTGCCAGAGCTTCAGTAATTTTTCATCTCCACCTGAAAGAGAGATATGCTTTTTAGCATTAAAACTGCAGAAAGCAGCATGAGCATGCACTAAAAACAGAAATGTTAGATTAGCACCTCATCACCTCAAACTGTGAAACTCATTTAAAAATAACTGCTGGTATCAGTTTGAATTTGGCAAGTATTTATTTAGACCCTGGTGAGGAAAAATGTATCAAACTGTTTCGCGAATTATGCTTTTCGGCACCCTTATAAATACTTCTGTTTATATTGTTTATCGTGCCACCTGTTGTTATTATTACATCCGCCGTATGACAGAAGAATGACTCAAGTGAAATAATTAGTGATGTTAAAAGATACTGAAGGTACCTACCAGTCACAAAATATTTTCCGTCCTCAGAAATGTGCATGCCGTTTATAGCTCCAGACAAGGAGCCCTCGAGTTCTCTGATTGCAGAACCATCATACACCTCCCAGTAGCCAATCTGTTCAACGGTAAAGTTTAGACTAGTTTTAATGGTGAACTAATAAAAATGAAACATAACTGAAAAATATGGATGGCAAATCTGATAGAGGTGAAGGGTAAGACAGCAACCATTATTATAATGAAAAAACAGATAAAGACAATGTAATTGCTCAGCGTGCACTCAGATCGTTGCATCAAAGAGCTAATGTAATTGCAAAAGAAATATCAAGATGTAATTTGTTATAGTGCAACTTAAGAAAAAAGAAACGGCTTTAAGCCTTCGGTTGTTCTTTGTCTTTGTCTGAACCTGTATACAAGAGATATTACATAAATCTAATTTCTGTAGGCCACTGATTGCATTTCAGCAGTAATGGAAATGTTCACTCTTGTGACTTGGCTTTCTTTTTTTATATTATTCGCTTTATAGAAACAAAAAACAAAGTAATTATTTCATTCTAAACGCTTCTCCTTCATTATAACAGACTGTCAGATTGAATCAACCCTCATACTTATGATGCTGAGCTGAAAACAAATAAAACAATAAGAGAAAAAGAGAATGAGGATTTATGACAGAATAAATCTATCAAGTTTAAAAGCTATGGGCACTGTTAGAACTGCAGACAGAGTGGGTCTGGTATGCCTCATTGAGATGGCTCTGTCCCAGCAGGCTTTGCGCCAGCACTTGGTATCCGGCATGACCCCAGCATTGTGTCCTTTCAAGTACTGTACCTACTGTGCTGGATTTGGCTGCTTTTCCTGGACAACAATAGACTCGCGTTTGTGTTTTGTTTGGCTACAGTCTGGAGTATTATTAATTACTGCTATTAGATGGTAAATTTAAACCAAGCAGTTTTGTTCTTTGTCCATCTGCAGCAAGTCCTTGATGAAAATGTTACACACTTTTCTTTTATATCATACACATCATACCATTGGCAATAAATTGTGCTACTTTCCAAAAATATACTGTATGTGGTCCTAAAACAAAACGGAGCAAGCATGCTCTAAATTCTGTACTATTTAATAAAAAATCCAAATATGTTTTGAAGCACTATCATTCTTTCTAATATTTCTGATGTGATAGACGTACTGTACGTTTAATACACAGCCACACACGCGCATGCTAATAAACTGCAGTCTTTAAATGGACACTGATGCTGTGCCCTAAGACTAGCAGATGGACTATTTGGCACAGAGTAGAATGAGCGGATCCTACTACCTCCACAGGAGACTGGGAGAGCTTTCTGTCAGCTTGTTGTTGTGCACACAGTATCTATTTCTGTTTTTTTCTTTCTGTCTGCTCTCTCACCTATCTGTCACTCTCTCTTTCTGGCCACAATTTCTCTCAAACATCGGTCTAGATCAGTCAAGTCTCGTACCTTTCTGTCAGTGCCACTGGTGATGATCTGGAATTCCTCAGGGTGGTAACATACAACACTGAACAGGGTGTTGGACAAGACCATTTGATTCCTCACAAACCTCCTGGATGGAAACGAAAAGAACACAGACAGATATACTTAAAGGTTACAGATTGCAAATCTCCAGTCTGAATGCGTGGTACATGAAAAGGTGGTTGATTTAACTTTTTAGCAGGCTTGTGCCCAGAGGGATACCCCGAGGGTAAGACTTTTCTCTCAGTAGGTTTACATTAAACGTCAATGATTTGATGCTCTTCAAACTTACACCAGGTCCCAGATGATGCAGGCTCCATCAGAGCTGGCTGTCACACACTCCTTGTTGTTACTCTTGATCTTGATACAGTTAACTGTGGCTTTGTGCTCCTTCATGATCTCAATGAGACGATATGAGTTCTGGAATATATCCCAGACTCTAACCTTTTTTACAAAAAGACACCAAAGAATACATTTATTTTGCATTCTGCAAAACCAACTCTTTATAATATTTTAAGTCGAAAATACTTTATGAATTTAGGTATATTATGTTCACTAAAGCTGCATTTATTTAATTCAAAATACAGAAAAAAATACTAATACATGACATGCTTTAACAATTTAAAATAAATATTTTTTATATTATTTTTAATTCATCTTAAAATGTATTTATCTATGACATCAAAGCAGAATTTTGCATTATTCCAGTTTATTTTCTGAAATCTAATATGTTGAAACATTTCTTCTCGTTACTGTTGTAAAACAGTTGTTAATAAATAGAATAATATTTATTTTAAATGGAAAGTTTTTTTTTCATATTATAGATATCTTTACTGTTACTTTTTATCGATTAATGCACCCTGGCTCAATAAAAGTATATATTTGAAACCTATTTCTAAAAAATGTATAAACCTCAACATAAGAACATTAATGTAGTTGTGTTTTCTTGTATCAGTATGGAGACTTTTCTATCTCTCTCTCTCAAAAAAAAAAAAAAAGATTAAAATTCATCATAATTATGTATGATCATGTATTTGGTAGATTGGATAATGTACAGTGAAACCAGAGCACAGCTCATAAAAGTGAGTTTTTGATGTGTATCTGATGTGCCGTACCTGCCCTTCTCCCCCTCCACTGACAATCCTCTTGCAGTCATTGGTTGCTGCTATGGCAGTCACTCCCATACTGTGGGCATTATGAATTATCAGCTTCAGCTTCCCACTCTCTGGGGTGAACAGGCGAATCTTTCCATCATTCCATGCTGGGAAAAAAAAATTCAATTAAACTCTAAATATGGTAAATAAAGACAATCAATTAACAGGTTGGTGAATAATATATTTTTTTTACTTTGTATTATTAATTCACAGTAAATGTTGGAGGTTTGTTTTGGAGATTTCTTTGCAATCGGCCTATTAAGTATATAAATAAATATTCATTTTGTAAAATTATTTTTGTAATAACATTATATAAAACACACACAAACACACGTTTTATATTTACATGTGTTATAAAATAATAAATATTATGTTTATCAAACCATTTCATATTGTTCACATTTTAAAATTTGCAACATTTTTAATGAACAGATCAATAGAATCCTCTATTAAGACTGACCACTGAAGATGCTCCTGCCATCCTGCATAAAGCCCAGAGCGTTGCATGTTATGTTAGGAACCATGATACGCAGAAGCTCCTTAGAGGATTCACTATGCCACACTCGTATATTGTTCTGTGAACAGGTGGCAAACAGCTCTGACGTCCCACTGTTGAGAGTAAAAGAGAATTGAAGGAAGAGGATTTGCAAAATCCATGGAGGGTCAAGGCTTTTTTCTTAGGTTCCCGATATAAAGCTTATTGCTCCCTCATGTGGTAGAAGGGAGTATAACACTCACAATGGAAAGGCCACGTCCTTTACAGCACTGTTATGATTTGTTGCAATAAGTTCTGGCTTGAAGTCAATGTAGCCTAAACTGTAGATCTGTGCAGCTTCTGTCCCAACATAAAACTGTTGCCCATCTCCACGCAGGGTCACTGATGTCACCCCTCCCTCCAACTGAACACTCCTGTTACAAATGATCAGAGAACCATAAATAGTTGAATGGGATATAGGAAGAAAGAAAATAAATCACAAAGCACGTAAGTAAAGAGCAAAAGAAAGAAGAGGAAACAAGGGTTGTTACATACATAATGGTTTTGAAATTTCCTCCTGAGCACAAAGACAACATCCCATCTCCTGATCCAACTAAAATATCACCAGTCTTCAAGACTTTAAGCGTGTTCACTCCCTGCAGCAACAAGAAAAAGCACTTGAAATGTGCAGGTCTGGTCAAAAGTTTTGTTCATAGACATCTTGTTCAACTTGTTTTGACTTTATTTGTTAATTCATGTTCTTTAGACAGCTTAGTGCAATAAATAAAAGCTAAATTGTATGAAACATAAATGAGGCAAAGTGAAAATCATTTTTTAATCAATATAACTTCAAGAAAAGAAATTCTTAGCTGGTCATTGTGTTAAATCACCTTGCTGAATTTTTGTTTAACAGGACCACAGCTGTTGAGCAACCTTGTCTTCAGGTTCACTTTTAGAATATCCCCAGTAGTAGTTCCACAGTAGAAATAATTATCATCGTCTGGGATCTGCAAGGCAGGAAAAATGTTTGTATTTATTTATCTTCTACAGTAGCCTATATGTGCAGATAAAAACAAATGAAAGAACCAGAACCGGCAGTATCATTGATTCTTACTCACCTCGAGACATTTGACAATTCTTTTGAGCTGTCCAGTCTGGCATTCTGTGGGCCGAATCTTTCTGTTGAGCAAATCAAGCTCCCATACACGCAGAGTTCCACTAGATGTAAAAACAGCATGAAAACACACTAAATTAACATTTGCAGAAAGCGACCTTATTTTAAAGTACACTACATGCAGTATTTATTTCTCTATAATATATGTATTTTTCTATAATACATGACACAAAAACATATGTATTATAATATTACTGTAGGTAAAAGGCATGTTAGATTTTTCAACAAAAATATCTTTAAAATTAATTTTGCTTTATTGTGGTGGTAGAAAATATTTTAGAAATATATGATTATTTTGTAAATTTACAAACATTATTTTTGTTATTATTATTTACAGTCATGGCCGAAAATATTGGCACCTATTGCAATTCTGTCAGAAAATGCAAACTGGACTTACTTTCCAGCAGAGACAAACATTTCATCATTTAGGTTGGTGTACTTGATGGTGAGGCAGTGACCAGCGCTCTGTGCTGAAGCAGGACTGCCACATATAGCCTCCTTACTCTCGATGTTCCACACTACAATACTAAAACCAACAAGTAAGCATGCTAAGGAAATCATTTCTATTGTAACTTACAGTTAGATTAAACTGTAATATAGGTGATATATATATATTTTATTTAAACTAGATCTAAGAAACATTAAGATATGGGAAATATTAATTCAAGATCACTGCAGTAAGATTTTACCTGCCATCATCCTGTCCGCCCAAAGATACCAGATACTTATCATTTGGGGAGAAGCTAAGATCTTCAACCCTAGCTTTATGAAGTGCAAGACGGGCATAAATCTCCTTCTTCTCATAGTTCCAGATAATAACATCAGCCTGTAATAAAAAATCGCAGTGTTATTTTAAGAAAGCTGTAGAACTGAGTATTAAAGAAGCATTGCATAGCATATCCGTGTTTTATTAAGCCATGTGTAAATAGCGTTTTTCCTCTTTTATTGGACCAACTCACCTTAAAGCCCATGAAAATGACCTGTCCAGATGCAATATAGCGTCCACTTTTGGACACAGAAATGCTAGACACATTGTTTGTGTGACCATAAAGGAATGTTTGTCTTCCACTTCTGAGACTCTTAATAATAACAGTGCAGCCAAGAGGATAAATGAGATGTTCTTTGTCTGGATGCACTTTGAGTCCAGAAATCACATGACCTGTAACGTTATAACCGATATAAGGTTTTACGTTTTAGTACCGCTTAAGTTACATCCATTTTAGCACATACCAAACTATAAAATGTGATAAGGTTCAGTTTATCTTACCATTAAAACCAATAACAGCCTCTAACGCGATCTGAGGGACTTCTTGCGTGTCTTTTGCCATTGCTATACAGCTTAAAGCTTCTGAATAAACGCGAGTCGAAAAGGCTGCTGGCTAGGGAGCCAAACACACGTATCCAAGCAACAGCAGCACGCTGTGTTTAGACTTGTTGCTTAGTAGCGTGAAAGAGTTCATTTAACTGAATCGATTCATTTGAATTGTTCATACACCCACTTGCTTGTACAGCAGAGGTGTGACCAGAATGTCATGTGTGGGGGGGCAGTTAAGTAATTTGGGGGGGCAGAAAAAAATACCTGCAAAAT
>JAUCMT010000114.1:8453885-8484330 GCA_032357475.1 Enteromius thamalakanensis
AATAGGGGGTCAGAATAATGCATTAGTTAAGCATTAATTAATGGTTAATTTGTTCACAATTAAGCATTAGTTGAGCACTAGTTTTAAAATTACTAAATAATTGTGAATGACGGCGAATATGCGCTTATTATATGTTCAAGTAATCATTAGTTATATGTGTATCATGCTTAACTGATGCATAATTCTTAACAAGGTAATCATAAATTACTAGTTTATTTAGTAACTAAAATGCTAGGTTAATCATTACTTAGTAGTGTGTTTTTGCTCACGTAATTATTAATTGTGAAAAAATTAACCATGAATTAATACTTAACTAATGCATTATTCTGGACCCTTAAAATAAAGTGTTACCAAATTTTGATTTTAAAATGGATTTTAAGTTTTTACCTTTTTATTAAAAATATGAAGCCCCAGCATCCTGGAAATTATATTGTTTGTTTTTTTAAAGAATGTTTAAAATAAAAATAGAAATACATTAAAAACAGAACGAGCACAAAAACACAATGGAGACCATCTAGAGCACCCTAGTAACACTTAGAGCACCAACCAGCAGGGATTTACAGCTTGTTGAATCTTCAGTCACAGGTTTTTTAGTTTTAGTTTAGTTTGTTTTTGTTTTTTTCGGCTCTCACAGAATTTGGACAAGAGGCTGGTACGAGGTCAGTGTCAGGTGCTTGTAAAAGCCAAATGTGAGACCTGCTGCGATAGAGATCGCTCAGAGACAGCCTGATATTAAAGCAGGTAATAAATGTTCAGTCTGACAGCTTCACTGGCCATATTTTAACGATAAATGGCACAGGTGAGATGGAGTTCACAGTTTGTTTTAGACGAAGGTCTCTGAACACATCACTCAAAACACACACACACACACGCAGACCTTCAGACTGACACATCACACACCCGACACACAGATTAACCGCTTTGCTACTGGTCAGCGAGCTGACACACCACCTGCAATGTGACCCCAGCTTAATGTGTGCAGGAGAAAAGGACATAAATAAACGTGTGAAGAGAGATAAGCCACCTGCAGGGCTGAGAGGAACGCTCTGACGCCTGTCCCTCAAAGAGAGAGGGAAAGGAAAGAGAATGACAGAAAAGATGTCTGCAGGCGCCAAAGGAGATTCGGTTTAATAAGGATGGCGAGAAAGAGAGAGAGTGGGTGTCACTCACAGAAATTAAAACATCTGTCTTTTGAGGTTCTCACAGAAGGATTTTCTCTCTGACTGTGCTGGATATCATCACTAGAGTCTCAGTCTCACTCAGAGGAACATTTTATTACTTGTAGGTTGCTAACACGTTTGTTTCTCCTAAAGAAACATATGACAAATATGAGATAATTAAAAGATAGTTAAAGGGATAGTTCAACCAAAAGTTCATTTCTTTTATCATTTATTCAACATCATGTTGTTACAAAAAAGAGAAGATATTTTGAAGAACTTCCAAATGAGAACCAAAAGAAATGCATACACAACAGTGGCAATTCATTTTTGGTTGACTCTCCGTGTAAGTGATTAATGCTGTAAAACATCATTTTTCCTTTTTTTTCTTAAGAAAATGTAAGGATGCTTGCCTAATTAAAGCTTAGTATATATTTTATGACATTAAAGGTTCCATATAATGGATTGATATAGTATTTTAAATTGTTCTCTGATATCTATTTAGAATGTATGTGGCTTCCATAAGGGCAAACAAATCTCCAGAAATGGTTTTACATTCCATTTAAAACCCTAGGATTTGTCTTGAAAATGGAATAATCTGTTTTGGAATGGTCATGAATACACGGTTCCCATCAGCCTTTGAAATCTTTTTTTTGTGAATCTGAAAAAAAAAATAAAAATGTCAGGGCCCTTTAAAAGTTTTTGAAAATAAGCTCACACAGATACAGGTCCTTAAAGTACTTGAATTTATTTTGTGCAAGAATTCTCTGGAGGAAAAAAATCCGTATTGTTCTCTCCGGTCTGCTAATGTTTTATTTCGCCAACACTTTATAGGCATATTAGCTTAATTGATTTATTTTAGTTTTAGCATTTATGCATTACATTAAATGTTTTCTGCATGAAGTACTTTGTGTTGTGCGTTGATGTTCACATGTTCACGAAGCAAACAATCCATCAGAGGTTTCGTACAATGTACAGTATCATACTGTATCATCATTCACTTAGTTTTGTCGTGGCCACGACATATTAAATTTTGGGAATGTCTTATTAACTTGTGGGAATGTGATATTATGTCGTAGCCATGAGATCATTTTGTCAAGGTAACGACATCCTTATGTTGATGCTATGTTGAGGGAACAACATATTTTTCTCGTGGCCACGTGTTTATTGCATAAACAACCCTTTATCAGAGATTATCAGAGATGGATTCAGTATTATTTTATTTGGAATTATAATAGGGTTGACATCTTCTTTTCTCAGGTATTTGCTCATCTCATATCATTTAAGTGTAATTGTAAAGGGTAAAATTCCTATTTTCCACAGGATGTTAATCTGACGGCAGATACAGAGGTCTTGAGGTCAGGACCTCTTATTTTTACATAAAGATTAACAATTTATTTTAATTCAATCAACAAGTAGTTGAGTTGTACCAGCAGCTAGCTGCAGAAGAGCAACGCACACTTTACGCACACATTCAATGTCCAGTCATCATATTGATTTCAGTCTAAAATTACTTTATTGAACATAATGAACATACATACTAGCAATGACAAATGGTGGGACAAAGAAGGCGTGTGGATTCAAATGCAACATGTTTTATTAACAGGACGGAATGAAACAGACAAGGTGGATCATCAGCAAACAGGTTTAACATAGGCAGAGACAAGAGAATAGTCACAAGCGTAGCGTGGGTCAGAATCACAACGAAAAGTGTCCAAGGGGCGAGGCTAGCGCGAATATCCAAAGACAGGCAAGATCCGCAACACGGGAAAAAACAGGAAAACAAAGAACCTGAGAATCCAGGAACGAGATAAACATCAACTGACATACAAAAAAACAAACCGTGATTACACAAAGACATCCGGGGTTTAAGTACATATGATAGTTAGATAATGAGGGAGATGAACCAATCTGTAAATATAGCAACAAACAAGCGGGGTGAAGACATAAAATGGTAGGTATGAGAATAACGGGAGACACTTCAACATATGGGTCCTGAACACAGAGCGGAGGAACAGACAAACAGTAAATATAATCCGGGCTGGAGTGCCCTCTTGACGGAGCCTGATGGCACATCCAGCTGGCATTGTGACACCCGAAGTGTAGTAAAAACTGTATATGTTCCCTGCACCAAGCCGGCCAACTCTATGTACATGAAACACAGACTTAAAAGCCTTATGTGCACATACTGCCCCCAAATGGTGACAACCCAAAATACATACAGAATACAGACTGCAACCCATCCCATGATCTGCTGTTTTTGCTATTGTCTTTCTCCGAACTTCTGATAGTTCAGCGGTGTAGGTTTGGCTGGCGGCTGGTCTAGAACATGTGTATACAGTACGTTATGTAGGGGGACGTAGTGTAACTAGTAACTGTGATGTTACAGTCGGTGTTATGTTCAGATTCACCTGTTTATCAGTGGTCTTTTTTATAACCAAGAAACATTGGTGATACAGAACTGTTATTATTGAACTATACCCATAGAGTTTTAATACAGTTTTGACAAAAATAAACAAATACATAATTGTTAAGGAAATATTATCAATAAAAAACTACAAAAAATGCATTCTATTAAGTTGTTATTTTGTTGTAGTTTTTTGTAGCCAATATACTGTATAAATCTAAATAAACAAAAAAAAAACAAAGCTGGCACTATCAATAGATCAATTACTCATAATTCCAAACCCACAAGAATAATGTCCATCTTCGAAAACCAAATACACATATGTTTTAATAAAATATTAATAGTCTAAAATTAAGGTTCGATATATTTATCGAAGAGAATTTACAAAATATCTTCATGGAACATTATCATTGTGTAATATATCTAATCATTTTTACTATAAAAGAAAAATATTTAAATGTATAAATCTGCAATGTATTTTTATCTATTGCTACAAATACATCTGTGCTACTTATGACACATTTGTGTTTCAAAGACAGACAGAGGTCTTGATTAGAACAACAACAGATTTAGGTTCGATTTTTATTTTTTACTTTCCTACGTTCAAACTGTTATTTAATTCATATCTTTTTAAATTTCTCTTTCTTTTTTTGTGGTCAGGTATTATCATCACCTGTACACACACTACCTGCCGACGTCTCTGCTGTCGATGGTGGACCAGTTGGCCAACTGTGAGGACATCCTCATGAATTTCCTCATCTCTGCAGTAACCAAACTCCCGCCAATCAAAGTCACACAGAAAAAGCAGTACAAGGAGACCATGATGCAGCAGGTATGGGTCTGTGTGTGTATGGGTTGTAAACAGAAGAGTGTGTATCCAGAAAATGATTCCCTATTGAGGTCAGAAATGTCTGTGTAGTGTGTGATGGATGGAGGGCCCCGGGGCTGTGAGTGTGTGTGGATCTGATTCAGCAGTATTGGCCTGTTTGATGAATGTCTTCATGGTAAGGCTAGATTAATGATTGACAGCAAGGTTGCAGTACTATCCTTCTCTCTGTCTGTCTCACCTGTTTCTCCCAACCGTCCCTCTCCCTCCCTCTCAATACTCTTTTGGTGCTACTTTATTTCCAATAGCATCTCATCTCTGAGTCAAATAAATGATGATTAGTGAGTAATAAGAGTGGGACTAATAAGGAGTTATATTATTTTATTACATTTTACTAAATTGTTTATTATTCATTCTCTTTAAGTGTAACGTGTGCTCTCAGGTTGTGGAGTAGAGAAGGCGAAGGAGTGCACAGAGGCAAGCGTTTAAATAAAATAAAAGACTTTTAATAATAAACAACATAAATGTGGAGCAGTATCCAATAACGTTTGTTTACAGAGACAGCACGCAGACAAACGACCAGGGTAACGTTAGGGTTGACGAACGACAAACACTTCACAAGACATGGTTTAAGTACAAACACTAATCACGAGACACACCTGAATGAAATAGATAATCAACATAAACTAGGTCACAGCACACACACATGGGGAGACAGAGCACATGGGAATCACAACAAAACATCACGTGACACGGAAACATGAATGAAAATAAACCACGGATGTTACAGTATTAGCAATCCACAGTCTTAAGTGTAAAAATGCACATTAACCTAATAGATAAACATCTTGGTTGAAGTCAGTTCTGCGTCAATGCAACTTGTCTAAAAAAAGAAATCTTGATGCAAGTTCATCTCCTCCCTGTTGCTTTTGTTGGCACGGTGAAGGTTACCCACAATACTTTTCAGGGGGCAGCGTTATTACTGTGGACCGCTTCCATTGTTACTACTTTTGCCTGTCTGCTTCAGCAACCGGCTTCTTGAAAAGAGTCCTACAATTCCAAATGTTTCAAAGGTCACATTTCATAATTTTATGAAATAGAGATGATCAATAAAATGTAATTATTTTGTATGGGTGTCCAGGGATTAGTTCTATAATACAGTTTTACATAGTCTAAACAAATCTCAGGTTCATCATTATGGTGACCTTCTGGTAGAGACTAATGCTGGGAATTGCAGGCACTTGGCTGCTTTTCACCAACTCTGCCCTGTCTCAGGCTATTCAGAGCTCAGCGTGATTGATTTAGTCTGCTTCTTGCCTCCCCCAACTAAACACAGGAGTGAGAACAAATTATTTGAACGGGACCTCGATTTTTCTCCCTTCTTTTTCGTGCAGCGTCATTGCTTCCTAGAACAGGAGGCTGAATGCACTAATGAGATTGGATGGTCTCTGTTTCATAGGCTCACTATTGAGAGCTGATAGAGTTACAGTGCTGTTCTGCTCTACAGTCCACCAACCTCCCCTGAATTACATCTGTTAGAGTCTTGCAGATATAACCCACGATGAATCCCATGTGTGCCTTAAAGTCCTGCTTTCTTCTGGAAACCAGCCCTATGAAAAGCTGTCATGAAAGATCTTGAGCGAAGTCCTATATCTCAAGACTCAGCGGAAGGGATTTCTTCCAAACTTCTGTGCTTTTTATGCACTTAAAAATTGTATAAGTAGAGTTGGGGTACTCTGACTCGACTCCGGTCTCGAGTACAGTTTTCAAAAGACTCGGACTTGTCACGGACTCAGATGCATTTTTACTCGGACTTGACTCTGACTCAAACCTTTCGGACTCTGAAAATATAATCTAGTCCAACTGAGTCCAGTGAGTGTTTAAGGAAATGTCACTGACTCAATGCATTATCAAGATATTCAGTATTTGCTTGTGTTTCAAGTCTTGTCCAGTATTTGAAAGCGGTGGGTTTATGTATGCACTCACTGAACCTGTTCACTTAAAGCGATAGCACCGTAAACTTGCTGCTTCCGACTACATTATGCAAATGAATCAAACAGCAATAGAAAAAGTCACTCTTGACTAAATCACTTCAGTAACTTCACTGACTAATACGATCATCTATATTTAATGCAAACAGTGCAGTGGTTTACTTTTACATTCATGAATTAAAACCCTTCCCCCTACCCTTCCAACCAAAAGAGAATTTAGACACCCCTACCCCTACACGTGAACACCCAAATGGAGGGGTAGGGGAAAGTGTAGGGGTAAGGGGTAGAATTAGGACTGGGCCGTAGACTGTTTACTTGCCTCCAGTAAATTTGAGATCATTTTATTTAAATTGCTGTTTTGGTTTTAAAATGGTGGCAGCTTTTAGAAAAAGAATGTTTCTAACATATTTTAACATACATGCGGTATAAGTTTTTATGGGTCAAAATAACTAAAACGGTCCTTTTTGTGAAAAACATGTCCAAACAGTAAAAAAATATTATTTTATTTACTACTTATTATTATTAAAATTTTAGACCATGGTAAATATGTAAATATAATTATATATTATATATAATTATATTTTGGGACTCTGCCCATTTTGGACTCTGACTTGGCTCAGACTCGACTGGTCAAAGTCTTGGACTCGAATTGGGTGTACTCGAACCCAACACTATTATATAGCACATGGGCAGTGTTTACAAAAAGCATTCATGTTGTTACTTTTTTGCTAACTTGAGTAAACGAGAAAAACCTTTATGATTAACTTGGATTAATTCATTTGATAAACACAATTAATGCAATGTTAGTTTTTTTTTTTTTTTTCCAGAAATGCGAAGCCACTGTCACATTAGCTGCATTTATTTTGTGGACCATAAAGGTTGAGTCATGGGTACTTCATGGTGGTTCTATATTTAAGAATTGAGTAATTCTATGAGCTTTATGTATTGGAATTTTAAACTCTTCCAAATTAGCATTTGCACAATGTATTTTCCTGATCATGCTGAAATTTGGATTGAAGTCTTGCCTCTGACCGGGTCATTCCAGAACTGCTAACTTTTTTTTCCTCTAACCATCCCTTTATAGTTTAGCTGTGTGCATTTGATTTTTGTTATCCTGGAAAATTAATCTGTACTCTAAATGCAGATTTCTGACTGACTCAAACGGCTTCTGTCCAAGTATTTACCTGTATTTGGCTCTGTCCTTGTTGGTATTTGTGCCAACAAGGTTTCCAGTTGCTCCTGCTGAAAAGAGAATGATGCTGCCACTACCATACTTGATGGGAGAGATGGTGATGCTTTGGTCTTGGGCCATGTTTGGTTTGCGCCAAACAGTCTCCTTTGCTTTAGTTGAATCAACTCGACCCTGGACTAATCAGACCACAACATTTTTCCATAAGGTTTGGGGTGGCTTAAAAGTTTCATCACGTGGCTTCTAGCAAACTTTAGCCGTGATGTAATGTCGGCCTTTTTCAAAATTGGCATTATTGTAGCCATTTTCATGAAGAGAGGCAGAATCAGTAAACTGTCGAAAGAATTATTGATGTCTACATATTTTTCTCGCTTTCATCCAATAAACTCAGGCCCCTCTGATCTGGCAATTGACCTTCTGTCCTTGATTAGTTGATCTGGTAGATGGCCTGATCTTAGTAATGTTTGGATTCTGCCTTGCGTTTTACTTTTGGTTACAATGGACATCACAGTTGTCCTTGGCAAAGCGACTCTTCTAGTATTTCCATAACCTTCTCTAGGACGTTTATTCCTCAAGAAATTTTGCTCTTCGGGTGATTTCATGGTCTACATAAAATACAGAATTGATCTGATCTGTTTCAGTTGTGAGCTGTCCCAATAGATTTAACTCAATGTAACTGGGTCATTCAGATTGGTTTTTTAAATGCTTTTAAAATTGACTGAGTGCCTTTAAACTGAAGCGCTCATGGTGTAGAACACAACAAACCAAAACATCTGTTAGACGCATGTGCATGTAGACACAATTAAAAATTAGTGCAGCTGGAATGCTATCTGAACATTGTGTGAAGCCTGCCTTAACAGATTGACAAGCATCATTTTATGATTCATTTTTTAATTATCTTCAATCATCAATTAAATATGTTGTAATTTGACTTTGGAACAAAGCAAAATATACTTAGTTCTAAATTCGAACCTAACAGAGGGGTTTTGTTCATGTTAGTTAATACATTTATTTATGTTAACAAATAACACCTTATTGTAAAGTGTTACTAAAAGCAAAGGCAATCGCATATGATGAATAAATACCACATTAGCCACATTATTAGTATTTCAATAATAATATTGAGCTTTTGACCTCAAGTGATGATAACAAGTGACTTGCAACCACTGCATGTGTGGCTTTATGCTTCTTATGTTATTAATGATATTTTTTGGCTATTACTGTCTCACACAACCACCCACATAGTTAAATTGCAGTTGAGACCTCAGATATCACCGTGACAATACTGAAGAGGTGAGTGTCTGTTATTAGTAGTCAGAAGGTCAGCCTATTAATGGTGCTGTCTAGCTGTAGAGGAACAACCCATGGTCTTCATCAGAGAACCGAATTGCATTGGGTTGATTTGTGTTAAAGCTCTAGTTTCCTCAGATCAGGACTTGTGAAACGTATTCACTCTTTCTCTTTTAACTACACAAGATAGCACCTATAAAAACCCACAGCTACGTTTTTATAGAAAGATGATAGTGTTTTTTGGTGTGCATTATTTGAGAGTGATCGTCTGAACATGACTATATATCCAGATTTAGGCATCACTGTTCCAACAGCGTGTTTTAGCTGCTCCATTACAGTCTTGTATTATGTGACATAACCGACAATGTAAAAAGTAATAAGATAGTTTAATGCCCTAAAAGAGACAGCAGAAAATGGATCGCTTTTGCAAAAAAGCTCAAGAAAAAAAAAAGCTTCTTCCTGTTGCCGTGTAAACCTTCTTGACCTCTCGCATGTTCTTTTTTTTCTTTTGAATTAATTTTTTTTTCTTCCTAAAAACACTCTAGTCTTGTAACAGTGTTTTACTGTAAATAGATTAAACATTAGATTTAGGAAGTGAGAGGCAGCACTGATCTCCTTTTAAGGCCAGGGCTGTGAAGGGTGGTCAGTAGTTAACATGACTCTGAAGCTTCCTGCTGGCTTTGAGTACTGTCAACACACTGGCAAAACTGGCCCGTTTCAGACAGCATCATATCCTGGTGCTGACCATTTAAACTAAATGACGTGCCCTGACTGGTATACTGAGCTAGTTTAAGGACAAAGTGAATGTATTTCAATGGTTATAGCACTTTAAGGGTTAGTTTATCCAACTTTCAAAAATTCTGTTATTTACTAACCTTCATGCAGTTCCAGTCACATCAAACTGTTTTCATTTGTCAACACAAATAAACCTGGAGAGAGTTATAAACCACTTAAACATGTAGTTTGTGTTCAGAAGATAAGTGAAAGTCTTACACTCATTACTCATTACACTCACTGCACAGTTTAAACTAAACTGAGCTGGACTATGATGTCTCTGAATTCAATAGTGAAATGCCATTAACTGAAAATGTAGTGTTTAATCTTGTCATTGTACATTACTGACAGTCTGTTCTCATATCTGATACTGTTAAGTGCTTTGTCACAATCTGTATTATTTAAAGCACTATATAAATTAAGGTGACAGGTTTGGAGCAACAAATGAGCAAGTTATGCTTAGTTTTTATTCAGGCCTATATCGTTATAGGTCAAAGGTAAAGGGTTCAAAAGTAAAAAAGATTGAAAATCTGAAATCCCCAAATTTGTATTCTGAACCTTTTTCTTCTTTGGAACACAATTTTCAAATTTCATTTTCATTTCATGTCGACTTTAAGTAAATTGTACAAAAGGAACATTTGTACCAAAATGTCCTTGCTTCCATTTGAAACATGCAAGATTCACTTTGGAAAATTGCAATTTTACTGGATACCATGAATCACCAGCTTTTGCTTAAATTTAGAGTTCATTCAGATTGAGTAGTCATTAACACAAATGATATTAAATAAATGTATTAAAAAAATGGAGTGGAACAAAGAACTTTCACTAGAGGTCTTATATTTTTGACCCCACTGCATGCCCACTTTGCTGATTGGCAGATGAGCCAATCACCGGTTATGTTAACATGAAAAAAGCTTTATTGAATGAACTCTATATATGTGTTTTACACTATACTGTCTAACTGCAAAAACCCAAGAAAACGGACTCAATTTAGCTTCCAAAGACAACATGGCAGCAATTATTCCTCTGTGTATTACAAAAAAGTCCTATATCAACAGAGTGTTACTTTTTTGTGTTGAAAGTCAACATCGTTTGAGTTTATTGGTGTGGATGTTTCTCAGATATTTGGCCTGGAACTATGACATCAGCGCGTGTCATTGGCGGGTGAATTAGTGTGGTTATTTGTGATGACTGTGCACTGCAAAAGAAGCTTTTTTTTCTTAGAGGGCAAATAAAGTTGAAGTCTGCTGGGTCAGTACAAGGTGCCTTGTGTTACTGGCAATACAAGGGTCATAGTGGCATGCCAAAAGTTTCTGTTATTTGCTGTTGAAACATTCATTGGTCTTTGAGAGGGCATACTTTGCTCTGCCTTTTTGCCTAGAGTGGTTGCTTTTAACCTGGGCAAGTTCATTTATATTCTCCTATCTTTTTAGTTGTGCTTTATCAACATTATCTAAATATGGTGATTCAATCCTAATAGGGATCTGTGTGTCTTTCTCTAAGGCCCTCAGAAGAATTACTTGCTTCTGTTTGGTTTGTTACCCACCTTAACCTCTCCTCATATTTTAGAAATAAACCCATCTGAAGAAAATGCAGTCATGTGCTAAATATTTCTCAGATGGTTCCACACTCACTGGCTTTCTCTCATTTAGCTAATAACCCTCATCTGAACGGACTCTATTTAGCATGATTTGACAATTATTCAAAATCCGTCATGTTGCGCAGTGAGCCACTGTGAAGACTACGACGAGTCCTTCAGGATGGAACCATTGTGATATGTTGTTTGTGTTGAGGAACCGAATCCAGTGTGATTTACAAGCTGAGGTTATGAAGGGCTTTTCCTGTGTGCTTGTGTAATGAGCGGTCTTTGTGCTGATGGATGTGTCATATTTATACTTGAATAGACTCTGCCTGTGGCGAGGTCCATAGAGGAAGCAGACGGGCTCAGTGCATAGCAGATCTACTGCGGATAGAGAGAACGCCAAAAGTTATAAAACAGTCATAGAGATATAAACTGAGCTGGAGGTCCAAGAGCAGAGTGAATCTAGAGCATCCCATTTATTTGATTAATATGTCATCATATGAAATTGGTTGTCGTTGAATCAACATTTGGAAGGAAATTAAAATGACTGCTTCACTCAAGTGCACATGCTGTTGTTTTTAAAGGAATTGTTTACTCAAAGTTTTAAATTATGTCATCATTTTTACTCATTATGTCATGTCATTTCACACCTGTTTGAGGTTGTTTCCTGAAACACAAAAGATAAATTTAAGAATACACTGCCATTCCAAATTTGGGGTGGCAACTTACCAAGGCTGCACATATTTATTTCAGCAGCCATTATTTCAGACTTCAGTATCACATGATCCTTTTTAGATGTAATTTTAACATGCTGATTTTTAACGAGAAGCATTTCTATTCTCTCACTGCTGCTTGATATTGTTGCGGAAACTGTGACACGTTTTTTTCAGAAATATTTGCTAAATAGAAAGTGTCAAACTATTTATTTATTTTACATAATAAACTTCCCTGCCTCTTTCGATCAATTTAGTGCGTCCATCCTTAATAGAAGTATTTATTAATTTCTTTTTCAGAAAACGATAACAAAAAAATTTTGATATTCATGGAAAAGCACTGTAATAATTTTTCTAATAAGTACAGTCACCTTTTTATTTTTAAAAAATCCTTTTTTTTTTAACATAAATAAATTATCACAGTAACAAAATAACAATTATGGAAAAAATTGAACAAAATCATAATAAATATCTTTTTAGTTGGAAAAATACTGGGAAACCAGCTACAGTATATACATTAGGTGCACTTCTTTTGACACTCAGCATTTAAAACCAAACAAAAACCAAAACCAAATTTTTTATTTTTATTGGAATATATCCATATATCTTTGGGTGTTTCCTTGCAGCAAGGATGTTTTGTCTCACACAGCTGTAATGCATTGGCATGTGGGAAATGGCCTCAGTTATATCCCCAGTATCAGGAGACCTTTAGTAGTCTGATCTCTTTTACATTGCACAAATACTGTCAGTAGTTTTGGAAGGACTGCAAAGTTTATATAAAGTCAGGGTGCAGTAACTAACCAGTCTTGCCCTTTGTAACTTGGTAACAGAAACAAAACAGACAGGACTGCAATATTTTATATATTCCTGATTTTCTGTTTCAATATTTAAAAGCTTCATATTATCCACATGTTATGTCTGCACAAAGGGCAGAATATCAGATTGTGAGTTTCGAAGCTGAAAAACTGTAAAAAATCAAAAGACGTTGTCGTTGTTGGCTTCTGTTGTCATTCTGACTTGATGGAGTGATAAAGAAACCGAGACGAGGCAGTGGGAAGGTTTCTCCATCTGCATTTCTAGGGCAGGCCTCTATCCATCATGTCTCATCTCATTCTCTCTTCATCCCTACTTTCTCACTCCTCTGCTTGGCCTCAGTGTCGGCTTGTACAGAGTGACTTACAATAAGATTAGGGGGCCTGAGCCAGGACTCCCAGCAGAGACCCATGAATAGAGCAAGTTGATGACTTGTGTAAAGGTAGCATCATCAATCACAGCTCTTTTTATTCTTCATGGTTTGATTCATTCAACAAGATCTTTTTTCTATGGCTCCCCTTAATGAAACAATACAGCAGAGAAGTTTTTGTTGAAGTAAAACCCACAAGGAAATTCTAATCACATGTAGTTGAAATGAACAGGAGTTGTGGTTTGTTGCATTAGCATCCTGACAGAGGTATGAAAAAGACTGAATAAAATAACGATGACTCGGTCATCCTGGAAGCACAAACTGGCTGCAACCTGAATTCAAATGAAATGGAGCTCTAGATTTATTATAATCATCAATGCTGACATCCAGTGTCATTTTTGTTGGAAGCATGGGTCTGGGAATGTTTGTCATGGTAATGTCTCTTAACCCACAAGATATGTAATTTCATGAGATGAAATTTAATGATACTGTAGGTCACTTTACTTTCACAGTTTCAGCAGAGAGCATGAGAGCCCATCCGTTTCTGGTCTTCTATCTTGAGCTGCTCTTCCAGTATTTCTTCAAATGTTCTCCCACCAAACCCTGATTTGATAGGTCTATCTTGTCTATCTAGTCTTTTCTGTACATAGTTTGCTCTTCAATCGTGGACTGAAATGATTCTTCATAATTATGATCACTGGCATCATGTTCACTGTTCAACTCCACCAAACTTTGTTCCTGGTTCAACCCATTATTAATTTCATGAGATGCTGAGGATCACGACTCATGAATGCTGCCAGTTGTGGTTATATGGTTAAGCCATACACTGAAATGACTTAAGTGTTTCCTTATGAGGATGCTGGCTTATGTAAGTTTTTTTTTTTTTTTTGCCATTTAGTAGAGTTTGGATGCTCATAATAGAGGGTATGATGTGAGAGAACTTAATCTCTTTTCCAAAACCTGTTGAGCTTCTACCTGTTTCAAATGGTTCTAACTTAATTTTTAGTTCCATATTAAGTGGCTTTTACAGTTTGGTCCGAAACAGGGTCTCTGAGAAGATTACCGAGACTACCTGAAATGAGATTTTGGTTGCAATGGAACTGTGGTGTGAATATGAGAGTAACTTGAACTCGGGGGACAGAAACAATCTGCAAATGTTTCCAGTGTGAAAGACCCCTTTATTGTTCTACCTTCTTTGCACCAAGTTGTGAGCCAGCCCTTATCTTTTACAGAGGATGCAATTTCAAAATGCATTGTGAATAATGAATCATATAAATTTATTTATGAATCATAAAAACATATATTAAATATTAAAACATTTACCACATATGAGTTTATGTTTATATGAATCCTTGTTGAACTGCAATACTTTTTGTCATGTGTATTGTGCACTTTGCATTTGTGTGGTGCACTAATTTTCTGCCTGAGTGACATTCCAGATGGCTGGAGTTTTCAAACAAGTTGGTTTCAAGTTGGATCTAGGAGATCTTAAAAAAAGGGAAAAGAAAGAAAATACATTTTTAGAGCTGTCAAAGTTAGAGGGATAGTTCACCATAAAAACTGTGAGGGGTTCTCTGCTCAAAGAAAATATTTGCTTAGCTTTGTCCATGAAAGGGAGATTTGCTCTCCGTATGCTGTCCAAGTGGAAGGTTTTATGATGGAGGAACACAGGCATAATTTGTTGAGTGATAAAGAACGAAGAATTTGTGAAGTTGTGGAAGGGCAAGATTCACTTCACTGTCTGACTTTGGCGTGCCGTTTTTCCTTTTCCTCACCAGCAAAATATGTATGTATATATATACATTTCTTTCGCCCGAGACATCCACTGCAGGGGGGCATGGTCTGTAAAGAGAGTGAATTTTCTACCGAGCAGATAATAGATACCTGAGCAGATACCTGAGCTCCAGGACTGCCCACTTGATGGCGAGAGCTTCCTTTTCCATGGCAGCATAGTTCCTCTCGGCCTGGGACAGCTTATGGCTGATGAAGACAACAGGATGCTCTTCTCCCCGCTGGACCTGGGAGATGACGGCCCAGAGTCCTGTGTCTGACGCGTCTGTTTGGAGCAGGAAGGGGCAACTGAAGTGGGGGGCACGAAGGACCGGCTCCGTGGTCAGCCTTCTCAGTATCCTCCGTCCAACGGATCCTGTCCGGTTGCCCCTTCCTGGTCAAGTCTGTTAAGGGGGCAGCTATAGAGGAGAAACTGGGAATGAAACACCGGTAATACCCCGCCAACCCCAAAAAGACTCGTACCTGGGTCTTTGTCGTGGGTGTGGGTGTTCCATAACCGCCTTTACCTTTTGCTCCTGGGTTTTTTTCAGTCCTCTTCCTACTGTGAACCCCAGGTACTTGGCTCCTTCATATGCTAGATGGCACTTGCGGGGGTTGGCGGTCAGCCCAGCCCATCGTAGCTCTGACAGCACCCTCTTTAGCCACTCCAGGTGGTCGTCCCATGCCTTCGAGTGGATTATGACATTATCCAGGTAGGCTGCTGTGTAAAACTGGTGTGGGCGGAGAAGGACGTCTATAAGTCTTTGAAATGTGGCTGGTGCGCAGTGTAGGCCCGAAGAGAAGGGTACGGTGCTGCCAATGGCCAGTCGGGGTTGAAAAGGCCGTTTTGAGTCTTGCTTCAGGGGAAAGAGGGACTTGCCAGTAGCCTTTTGTTAGATCCAGCGTGCTTAAATACCGGGCCCTTCCCAGGCGTTCGAGGAGCTCATCCACCTGGGGCATGGGGTAACTGTTCGTTTAGGCATCGATAGTCATTACAGAATCTGAGGGTGCTGTCCGGCTTGGGGACGTGGACTATCGGGCTGGACCAAGGGCTTCCAGATGGCTCGATCACTCCCAATTTGAGCATCTTTTGAATATCCTCCTCTATAGCCTGCCGGCGGGCCTCAGGGACTTGGTAGGGCTGCTGCCTGACGATGACGCCGGGAGGAGTGCGGATGTCGTGGGAGAGAACTGGCATTTGGCCAGGTGTCTCCAAGAACACATCTTGGTACTGACCGACCAGGTGCCTCAGCTCATTCTTCTGGGTGGCGGACAAGTTGGAATTCGTGTCAACAACCACCGAAGCAGTACTGATAAGAGCTGTTACCTGGTCCTGGTTTCCCGTCCATTTTTTAAGGAGGTTGATATGATAGAGCTGTACAGGATACCATTGTGCTTGTTGCCGCACCTGGTAATTGACCGGGTCGACTCGTTCCTCGATGGTATAGGGACCCTGCCACTGGGCTAGGAATTTACAGGCAGCATTGGGAACCAAGACCATTACCTTTTGGTTGTAGAGGCGTTGCTGGGCTTGCTGTGATTTTTTCCGGGGTTTACGGACTAAATGCATGACATAGTTGATTTTACTCCTCATCTCTTGCATGTGTTCCTCAACGGTCTGGTGAGCTGCCGGCTGCTGCTCCCAGGCCTCTCGGGCTACAAGTCCCTGGGGCTGACGGCCAAAGAGAAGTTCAAATGGCGTGAAGGCGGTTGACTCTTGTGGCACCTCTCGAATGCTGAACATGACGTATAGCAGCAGTTCCCAATCCTTTTTATCCTCGCGGCTATTCTCTTGAGCATTTGTTTTAGGGTCTGATTGAACCTCTCGACGAGCCCATCTGGGGATGGTACAAAGAGGTGCGGATCTGCTTCAACTTCAGCAGCCGGCAGAGGTCAGCCATTAGCCGGGACATAATGGGAGTTCCCTGGTCGGTCAGGATTTCGGAGGGCAGTCCCTCCCGGCTGGAAAGCAGGAAGAGTTCCCGGGGCAATGGCTTTGGCGATGCTTGCCTCAGGGGGACTGCCTCCGTGTATCTGGTGGCGTAGTCCACTATGACCAAGATGTCCACAAGATGTGCTCGTGCCTCCAGCCAGATTTAGGCAGCAGCCCCACAATGCCCATCCCGATCCACTCGAAGGGCACCCCGATGATTGGAAGAGGGATGATCGGGCTGGGGGGAGGCTTTTTGAGTGAGGTCTGTTGGCAGACATCACAGGCCTGACAGAAGCGTTTCCCTTCGACCTCCAAGCCCGGCCAGTGAAAACGATCGCGGATCCGCTGACGGTGTTATTCACCCCCAGGTGACCAGCCAGTGGGTGAGAATGGGTGAGCTCAAACACCGTCTGGGTCTTCCCTCGAGGAATGACGAGTAGCTTTTTTACCTCCCCCCTTCGCTCAGCAACGCAGTACAACAGACTACAAAGTGTGGGAGAGGATGGGGTGGGGGAAGGACCTCCTGGCCCTCTAGCACTCGCACTTGACCCCTACAGTGTTTTAGCCGGTCATCCTTTTTCTGTTCCTTTCCAAAATTTCCCCCTCCCGCAACCTGCTGGAAGACATCAAAGTAGATATTAGTAGTACGACAGGGGGACTCACCATCTCTCCCACTGTCCGATGACAGAAGGGTGGCATGGCTTTCGGACCACGATGGGCTCGTAACAGGGGCTGGACGGTCTTTGTACTGGCCACTGGGTGCCCTCCGGCGGCCGTCGCTTCTAGCCCACCCTCGGGGGAAACGACGGCGCTCGCTCCTCACTCTCCCGTAGAAAGGTTGCCTCCACGAGCTCCAGGATAGTCTGGGATCCTCTTATGCCCGCCGTTTGCCTCATGGTCGACGGCAGCGCTCTCAACAGACTACCACTCTTTCCACCACCTGGCTGGGCGATGGGGATCCTTCGAGAAGCCAGTGTTTAGCCAAGCGCATGAGATCGGTGTTTTGAGCCCACGCTGGCAATCATGGAACTTCTGGGCTGCAGTTGTGGTTGACAGCCCGAGCCAGGCCAGAATTTCCTGTTTCAACTCATAATTATTTTGAGAAGCAGCGGGAAGGGAAAAATACGGCCATTGTGCTTCGCCAGATAACAGTGGATCCAGCACGGCCGCCCAGCAGCCTCTTGACCACCCCTTAGTGTTGGCTACAGACTCAAAACATTTTTAAATATGCCTCAATGTCATCACACGACATGACAAAGCAAGATCTTGTGCTAGCCCTGGAGGGTAGATTTATTTACAATGTGCAGACAACAAGATGTGAATACTGTGAGTTCCGCCGGGATCCTGGTGAGGTGAGTGCCCGTGTTCAGTCCCTTCTGTGTGCTCGGAGTGCTTGTGGTCTGTGAGGGGTGGTTGCAGAGTCCGTGCGTTCACCCGGTGAGAGAGGGTCCGTGCTTCGGGAGCCAATTCCGTCACGGCGAAAGGAGAAAGAGCAGCGTCAATGACAGTCACCATGCAGAGAGGTTTCTCAGCTTCTGGTCTGCATTGCGGGTTTATATTGGGGCTGCGGCCGTAACCGATTGGTCCGAGTTGAGTGGGTCCAGCTGTTGTAGATGATTTGCCAGGTCGATGCTGATTGTTCCTCGGGACGCCCCGTATTTGATCACCCTGTGAATTTGCAAGTTCTCTTACTTAGAAATCATGGAGGGGTCTACAATTTTCTGCGTAGGTGCTTTCCACTGTGAGAGAAATAATCTTAAAAGAAAAATCGGAAATCACATTGTATGATATATTTTTAACAATTTATTTGGGAATTACTGTGTCAAATAAGTATTTGATCACTTGACTCCAAATTTTTTTTATTTGATACTGAAGCCTTTGTTTACAATTACAGAGGTCAAACGGTTCCTGTAGTTTTTTACCAGGTTTGCACACAAACCTGGGGCTGTCGCTGAGCAACACGCTTTGGAGTTTCAGCTCACTCCAAATATTTTCAATTGGATTTAGGTCTGGAGACTGGCTTGACCACTCCAGAACCTTGATATGCTTGTTTTTCCTGGCTGTGTGCTTTTGGTCATTATCATGTTGGAAGACCCAGCCACAACCCATCTTTAATGCTTTGACTTAGGGAAGGAGGTTTTTGCCCAATGTGTCACAATACATGGCCCCATTCATCCTCTCCTTAATACAGTGCAGTCTTCCAGTCCCCTGTGCAGAAAAACACCCTCAGATCATGATACTTCCAGCCCGATGCTTCACTGTAGGTATGGTGTCAATGGGGTGATAAAAATATACATTTTTAAGCCTTTAACTCTTAAACTGCACTGGTATACTATTTGTTGTTAAAGCTTTATACAAATCAATTTGGGTTAAATTTAATCTAAATTATTAATAGTGGTTAGATAAAAGAAACGGTTAATATAATATTACTGTTTAGTTTTTTAGATATTATTTTAATAATTTGCTTTGGCTTTACTATCGTAACAATAAATTCTGATTATTTAATTTAGCAAACAACAAAATTTGATTTTTTTTTTTTTTTTAATTCACACAACCTGTAAAATGTGGGTTCTACACACATATATATATATATATCTATATATATAATATGCCTTTTATTTTTGTCAGTCTCTTGTTAGGAGATATATGAAATATTAGGGGGTCTTTAACAAAAAGCTAAAAAACTTATTTCAGGTGGATTGCTGGTGAGGAAGAATAGAAACGGCACGCCAAAGTCAGTCAACGAAGTGAATCTTCCACAACTTTACAAATTCTTCATTCTTTATCACTCAACACATTTTTATTCCTCCACCATAAATCCTTCCACTTGGACAGCAGACGGAGAGCTGATCTCCCTTTCACGGACATAGCATAGCAAATATTTTCTTTAAGCGGAGAAACCCTCACATTTACCTTCAAAAATTAAACCACAAGATCATAGTAGAAGCTAAAAGGCCTGTTTAAGAGGCTGAGGTTGCTGTTTTCAGATTTCAGATTCCTTCTTTAGTTTTTTATAGAAGCCATAAAACATCTAATCTGTATTCCCGTCGCCCAGGCCACCAGTGCTGCTTAGTGGATCTTGGCTTTGATATGGCGTGATACATCTGTAATGAATGTGTGCTTATGACAGTCGTTAGCTACATGGCCCCACATTAAACATCGGTGGCAGGAATTCCCAGACGACAGGAAGAAGTGATCTAGAGCTCTGCGCACTGTGTGACCAAGATGAGCGCTGAACGTTTTACACCTCTTGCAGCATTCTAGATACTTTTCACATGTCAAGACATGAGACAGATTTGTTTTGAGAAAAATACGCTTTGGGTCTGAACAAATGTCTTTGTTTTGAAAAGGAAGGAAGTTGCATTTACAGACGTGAATTGATGTCAGTGCACTCATGTGTTATGAATGATGGCGAGACGCAGAACTCGATAATTTTCTGCAGCGTATTGGAGGAGACGACAGATTGAGCACATGGTGTTTTCACAACATGGAGGAATTTAGCGCATTAAAATTGCTATGCCATGTAATGAAACTTTAATAGTAGACCAGAGCATTCAAAAAGCACATTATCTATCAGTAAAATCTCATTAGCTGGAAGAGAATGTACACTCTTCATATAAGTGAAACTGTAATTGAGTTGTTTTAAAGAGTAGAACTTTCTTGTGTTCTTTTCTTTGTTTCATTTTAGCCACTGTATACAGATCGTTCTGTATACGATTGGTTAATACCACATCCTGTGTGGATCCAGAATTGCTACCAAATTTATCTCTGTCTTTTGATTTTTGACACTGGTAAAGTGTAAAAAGTACAGTAGTCAAACTTTACTAATTAAGTAGAGTTTGTATAAATATGAATGGGGCATGTTTGATGATCGCAAATTCTCACACGTTTTTAACCCATGTGTTACCATTTTTTTAAACCCATTTTTAGCAAAACGTTCTTTTTGTACCAGGTTAGTGTCACTTACCTTTGGTTAGGAACCTGGTAATAGTCCTTACACCAAAGTTCAGCGCTAGGAGAGTACTACAGCACGTTGTTTAGCAACTGACAACTAATCATATACAGTTCTTGGCTCATTAAATATTCATGTTCTTTGTACGATCACAGAAACTCTCACATGCGATGTTTAGTTTTAACATCTGTGGCGAAATTAAAAATGTCAAACAGTGATGGCAAGTGCGAACTTGAATAAAGAAGAGACTTGTTTGTTTTTTCCTGCATGTCGACATTTTCACACATGGACAAGCTGTTATTGGAACAAATTGCGTGCTTGTTGCGATTTGTTTTCGTCCAATCAAAGACCTCTTGAATACACAATTATGAAAATTAACACAGATGTCCGGTATGACACTTGAATAAAGTTGAAGTCTCATTTATTTTTGCACACCAAATTTTTGTAGGTGAAATAAAGTCAATTTAATAGGATTCCACTCCATTTAGAATTTCATGTGAAGCATACATTGGGTTAATGTTGGTCATGCAAATTCACACCAACAGAAAACTACCTGGTTTGAAAGTGATTTTGAATGAATTGCTTCACTATTAACAATGAATAGCAGACCTACAAAATTTCACTAAAATGACCACACCTTAATTCTTAATAATATATAAACATTTTGAAAAGGGAAAATCCAAGATTATGTTTGCCCAAGGTTAGGTTGGCCCTTGTTTAACAATAGTGTGAATAGCTCAATAGTAGGAATGAAAGTAAAGAAATATAATCTTCTGCCTTTACCGCCTTACCTTTTCTGTGGATTAGATGCTATCAGGTTATGGGAGTCCCCCCCCTCGTAACTTCAGATCGTATCCAGATGTCCACGCTGATTCCATTCTGATGGAGAGGCTATGCTCAAACAATGACAACCAGATTGTCTGGCATTGCCAGGTTTTGTTGCTTACACTCATTTGTAGATTTTGGCAGGAGGGAAATGCAAACTAATGAGATATTTCATTAAATAATAAAATATGTAAGATGAAAGAAATGGCAGATCAAGGAGTTCATCTACTTTTTTTTTTTTTTTTAGTAATATTAGTGTACAAAACAAATCAAACCAATGGAATGTGCAGATGTGGAGGATTGTATGAGTATCAGGCTTGTCCTTGAATCTATGGAGCGATTAAACTCTTTGCAGTCAGTGGGGTCTATATGGAGATATAAGGAATTCTAATTTTAGAGTGAACCTTTTAGGTGATTATTTAATGGTCTCACTTGCCTGCGATGTGTTGACCCACCTGCCATGTTTTTAGGACTTTTAATGGTAGAGCTCTTAAAAGGGTGAAAATATCACCCCTTCACACACACATTCTCAAACCTTTAGTATTACTTTTAAAGCGGTGTTGCCTAAGCCTGCAGGAATGTGTATGGTCTGCCTGTAAACTTCTCTTAACGTCTTCATGCAGGCAGTAATATTTCCCTGGAGCTCTCTCCACATTATGGGGGAAAGTGAGTTTGCCATGTGGTGAGGAGGCTGCAATTTCAGCTGCCAGCCTCCCTCCCTACCTTCTTTTAGGGGTGAAAGGATTCCCTCCTATCGTATTTTCTTTCTACACACACAAATCTGGCATGGTTGTCATTGTGGGTGATGGCAAGAGCAAATTGGAGAGTCTGTTATTGAAAGGTTAATTGCTAACTTGTTAACCACATGGCTTTGGAAGATGTATCTGTGGTGCTGGTCTAAGGAGAGGGAAGGTTAACTTATGCTCCAGGGCAGTCCAAAGAGTGAGTAGGTAACAAACATACTATGCAGCAGCATGTGGTTCCCATTCAGAGCCAGGGGAAGTTTAGAAGATCCTTAGTTCATCCACACTTTAAACACCTACTGATTTCAGGCTCTTGTTATAGTAGTTTTTAGACTGTCTAGGGAAGGGTAGGGTTTTATGGGATGTTGCACCTCAGGATAAAGCAAAACAGGGCTTTCCTTCTTTTCTTGTTAAAAATGATGAGGTACTCTGGGGTCTGTATTTGGGGTCAGATAACTTTTACAATGTAAAGATCAAGATGGAACAGGAATATTCTTCAAGTTTCTGGAAGAGAAACAGAACAAGGGATGATTATGGTTACTAATGTCCAACAGAAATATGTATTAGTGTTGAAAACGTTTTAAAGCTGTCATTTTTAAACACACAGTGTCCCACAAAAATAACAAAATGAGTTATTTCAGAAATTAAAAACATAGAATAGCTATTTTCAATGAATTTTATAGTAGAGGTCTATCGTTGTTTAGTCGTATAATAGTTTTGTATGTGGTAGGGTTGTGCAATATGGTAATTTTTCATATCATCATATCACCAACCTGTGAGATCGCTGATACACAATATTATGGTGTATGGGTGGGGGCAAGAGAAAGACTCTCTTTACTTATCACAGGCTATTTTGTGATTTTAAACCAAGTGTATGAGAGAGAGAAAGAGAGAGATAGCGCACCTGGAAGCACCAATAACCAAAAACACTATACTTTCAAACATATTGAAAAACTCTTACATATGAAAAACTCTTAAATATAAAAATGTTTAAAACAGCTAGTTTATATTTGGATACAGCAGTCATAAATGTTTATTACCTCGCGTCCCACAAGTTTGCAGCTTTGGCGCATCCTTGCAAAAGTTCTCAGTCTAAAAATGGTGAAACATAAAAATCAAAAGTAGATTTTATTTTTTTAAGACCAACAATTTAACACTAAATATTGGACAAAAACAAACATGTTAAGGATATGTCAATCATACTCGGTCCCAGTTCACGGCAACCATGCCTAGTGTAAGTACATACTTAGTCTTTTTTAAGTATTTTTTTAAACATTTCAAATGAAGATTATTTAATAATATGTAAAGCTACAGTAAGGACTTCATCTGGACAACTTTTAAAGGTGATTGCCTCAATATTTTGATATTTTGCACCCCTATCTTGGCCAAGTATTTTCCTATCCTAACCATACATCAATCGAAAGCTTATGCAGCTTTCAGATAATGTATAAATCTTAATATCAAAAAATGTGACCTTTATGACTGATTTTGTGGTCCAGGGCCACATATTATGAATTACATTTTAACGTTTTCCTGCAAAAAAGACCATCATGTCATTGACCAACATATTTATTGAAATACTGAAATCCACTGTTAAAAGTAATAGTGTTATTTTATATAACTTTATTGTAAACATCCAGAAAACAGAATCACTCCAAAAACAAAGGCTAGTTTATCATTGCAAATCCCACCAAAGCACTATAATCCAATGCAGTCTATCACCGCGCTGTCTTAAACAAAAATTGCTTCACTTATAAATGATTGAGTAGGTGACTTGCTGGCAGTTTCTTCGTCACTGCCTGTGTGAGGTGTTAGTGGTCTAGACTAGAGGGTGATCTGAAGATGATCTTTTTCCACTGCTTCCATACGGGAAGCAGATTGAGAGTATAAAACCAAAAGGAGAAGAGAGGAGGTACAATGGTTAAACGGCTGATATCTGTATAGATTTATCATTATTTAATACAATTCAACATGTTTTTTCTAATGATTTTGATCATGTTTCAAAGATTTAAGAAAGTTTTGTTAATGTTGATAATTTAGAGACCTCAGTAATACAGTTAATTGAATATGATACAATTTAATAGGGTTAAGAGTAGTGTTGTCATGGTACCAAAATGTCTGTATTTGGTACGGATACCAGTTGAAAATCCAAAAGCATGGTTTGGTGAGCATGCATGATATACATTGAGCAATCAATTCCAAGTGGGCTTTGGCTAAATGCATGTTACGATGACATCACATCCACGTGATGATCTAAGCCTACATTTTATGTGTAATCTGTGGCAATTTAGAAAATTGTAATAAAAAGTCTGGAAAGGTAATACAATTTATTTTTGTGTTTTGTGTTCTGAAGATGGTTTTATGGGTTTGGAACGACAAAAGTGCCGTGAGTAGTAAATGACAAAATTGTCATTTTTGAGTGAACTATCCATTTAAGTAGAATGACCAAGCTATACAGGAAACAACTTGTAACATTTACAATATTATTACACATAATCCATCCTTTTAGGTTAATAATTTTGGAGCTTAAGCTATCTGTCACATGATGATGTATATGAAGCATAATCCTGAGTGAACTGACACCATTGTAGGTAACTAAAGAGAGCAAGGACTTGTGCAGAGGTGGTATAACTATCCATTGCAGTTGTTAAATTGTCGAAGGTGGTTTGTGTATGTCCTTATATGTCCTTCCTCTCAGTTGTAGGGAATAATGACCTCAGTTTGCTACCATGCATACATGTCATCATGCGATAGAAAGCTTGAGCTCTAAACATTCACAGGACCAATTCATGTCAAACCCGACATGATATTGGAAAATAGATTTTATTTTAACAGCAATGAGTGTATTTCTCTGTTCCTGATACCTGTACTTGGAATGTAATACACCAGTCATATGAACAACTTTTACGATGCTTCAATTATGCTTTGTTCTCAATTTTAAAAGGATAGTTCACTGGAAAATGAAATTTGTTAATTACTCACATTGAGTTTGAAACCGATAAGACCTTCATTGATCTTCGGAGCACAAATTAACATATTTTTGATGAAATCTGAGAGCTTTCTGGCCCTGCATATAGACAGCAAAGCAACTGACAAAGCTTAGAAAGATAGTATGGACTTTATTAAAATATTGTGCTACAGCTTGATGGTGTGCACCCGCATTTACTTTCTCTGGTATAGCACATTATGAACGTTCTGCTAATTTTCTCCTTATGCGCTTCACAAAAGAAAATCAAAGCGAGTACATATGACCTTATTATATTTGTTACTGCCACAGAGCATCTGATGAGAGTTGTACAAGCAGTTTTTTTGTGTTGCACTGTTTATATTCATGACAAACATTGAACATTTGTCAACAGCCTTACTGTTGTTGTACCAAGGCGGAGAATGGTGAAACATGGGTATTTTGATCTGTGCTGAAGGTCTGCAAGCAGTATAATTAACGACTCTTCAGATTGCAGTGGTGAATACTCGAAATGAGCTTTGTGCAGCGCAAAATTAATCCTGTCCCAACGCTTAGTTCCCCTAAGTTCTTTTCCAAAACCAACCACAGCTGACTACCCCTTTATTATATTTCCCAACTTTTTACATGCAAGCTCTGTCAATTTAGATGATATCCAAGGTGCATTTGTTATGGCTAACGTCACTTTTTTTAGTCCCACAACTTTTAACAGTAGCTTGTGTCTAGCTTATGGACATTTGCAAAATGCTGTATTAGCTCTTTGTGGGACAGTCCCACCTCACTAATTATATAGGTGGAAGAATTGATTTTTACACTTTATGATGTCAGAACTGCACAAAAGAACCGATGTTGTCTTTCATCCTCCTTTTATAGTACCTATAGTAGCTGACATTGCGTTCTGTTAGCACAGCTGTTCAAACCAGCCTCTCTTGCCAATGGAAACTCCGTAACCCACCTGACAATGTCATCGCCGAGGGCAGCCGTAGAGGGCCTTCATAACGGCAGCCCTCTTTTGAGAGACCGTGGGTTGCTCGCGATCATCATCATGCGTGGTTTCCACAGGACGGCTTTTGAAGTGACTCAGAAAGGAGCGCTTTTGTCTGCAATAGCTGTTTGATGTATTATCTATCAGGCAATAGTTTCTTTAATCAGCAAGGTAAACAGATCAGGCTGATGAGATTCAATGGCAATGATAACAGGAGAGAAAGCGTCATGTTTTACCTTCACAAATGAGCCTCTGGTCATTAGCATGTGAAACACAGGAACGCTGAGTCAGAGAGGAGGACCCTCGGATTTAAAAGCTCCACCTTTGATCAGTGTCCTAAACCACACAAGGGCTTAACATTTATTGCTTTTGAACTTTGCATTGTGTTTCTTTCGGGTAGTTCTGTGTTGTTTTGTTACCTTACACTTTTTAAATCTCCTGTAACACACTTGTGTAATTTTAACATGCCTGTACATGTAGGCCTGTAGAGACTGCTATTTCGGACAGACAGACCATTTCAAATGTATCTTTAATTTTATTTCTTTTTTCACATGTCTATTTAGCATCTATTACTATTTGTTGAAAGTATGGCTCTCAATTGGTTAATAAATGTATGAGATTTAAATCTTAATAAGAACAGTGCATATATCAATCGTATATTTAATGGACTGCAAAACAAGTGTCAGTTTTTATACATTGCACGAAAGCTAAATTAAAAAGCTTTAAATTGATGTATGGTTTGTTAGGTTAGGACAATATTTGCTGGAGATACAACTGTTTAGAATATCTGGAATCTGAGGGTACAAAAAATCTAAATATTGAGGAAATTGCCTTTAAATTTGTTTAAATGAAGTCCTCAGAGATGCATATTACTAATCAGAAATAACAATTTTATATAATTACTTATTTAAATATCTCCATGGAATATGATCTATATTTTGGATACTATTTCCAAATGATTTTTGACACACAAAAAATATATAATTAATTATATAAATAATTTTGTACAATGTATTTTTGTCTATTGCAAAAAATATATACCCATGCAACTGTTATGTTTTTTTGGTCCAGGGTCACATATAGGGATGGGACTATTTCAACTGACACAAAACATAATATGCTGTTTGCGTTCAGTGGATACTCTCCAAAATGTCACTTAAGTGTGATGCAACGGCTTTTTGTAGTAAATACTGCTCAATGTGAAATCACACATGTAATGGAATTTACAACTGATTACAGAACTGACAAGATGCACGTTAAATATCACATGGAATTTATTGTGCAGGCCTAATTAGAAAGCTGAAACTTTGTTTCATGTGAAAATTAACAGCACGCAGTTCTTATTTAATGTGATTTCTTATATAGGAGGCACATGTTTCATCAAGCTTTGTTCACGTGTCAATTGAACACAGAATTGATTTAAGAATCAATATCGGTTTAAAATGAAAATTTAAATCAAGAAATGTATATTTTCAACCCAGCCCTAGGTATATTGTCCTTTCATCGGTCTTAAAGCCATCAAATCTAAAGAAAAACCAAGCCTGGACCTGGATTCATCTGCCTTTTTGCATAACTCATTGCATTTGGAAAATTTGGACATTATGGACCTCCATAGGCTCTCTGTAAATTCCACAAACAGCATGATCAGTGTTTTAGCGTGTGTGAAGAAGACCATAACCACCAGTGGGCAGTAAAGCGGACCACTGCGTAACACCTCAAATGTTGGTGCTTGTGAGTGAAGCTGCTTTAATTTGTCAGTATTTCTCAAGCATGTAAATGTCAATGAATAATTGTACAGTTTGTACTTTAAAAGGCATCTGTGTGGTGAATCATGAGCAATTCCTTGATTCTATTATACTGCATGCTGTTATACAAGTGCATATGTGCTTCTATTTCTTTGGTCACTTTGAATAAAAAGCTCTGCAGCTGCAAAAAAAAAATCTGTGTGCACCTGTGAAAGCAAAAAGGAAAGAAGGAATCTTTTACAGATATAAAATCTGCTTTCCCTATAGGAGCAGTACATTAAAAGAACTGTTGAATTTAAGGTAGTCTTGAAGTCAGCGTTTCTGTTGGCAAGCTAGTCCTCGACTGTGGTTCACCTGGTTTCACATTCACGCTAATTAAAATCCTGTGGTCATTATTATAAATCGTTTCACTTAGAACGCAGGTGCAGGGGAAGCATTGAATAACACTGAGGTACACCGAGGTGTCAGTCATTTAACTTGCGAATCACTAGAGCTGTCTTAAAAATGTCTAAATATAAGTTCCCTGCTTTGCATTAAGCCAGTGTGGATGTCAACACTCACCACTGGTTGCCAGATCCCGTCACGGTGTGCTTATGTTCATTCACGTTCTTGTTTCGTGCAGCTGGTACCCTCATTCTAATTATGCTACCATTGTTCGGTGTTACCTGGCGTTGAGGCTTTGAGCTGAACCTGGCAACCGCAACATCCTGCTGAGGTACAAACAAGAGCCGTTTAGCATGATATGTGTGTGTGTTTGTGTGTGTAGAGGAAACTCTGGCTTCTTCTGCCTTGGTACCTAGAGCTCTGAGTTCAGCAATCCCCGCTCTCATTTTCCGGGAAACGTTTTAAGCAGATTTTTGAAAGAGAGATTGTTTTCTTCCTATGTTTTATGAGTTTGTGAGTCATGGGTTTATTGCATCACAAAATACTGATCATGTCCAACTGCGTTGCCAGTACCTCCCTTTACTTGGGTTGAGCAAAAATCTGGAACACATGCTTTTGAAGTTCAGACATCAAACTTCAGCACATTTGAGGAATGCCTTTGTGCGTTTTACTACATTTTGTCGAGCTTCAATTAGCAGCAACCATCATAATGCACCAATTTTCCTTTGGCTGACCACTGATTGGTTGCTCAAATCTGCCCGATGGATTTGATGTCTGACCCTTGCTACAGTAAATCTACACTTACCTATTCAGCTTTTCTGCTTATTTGACAGCTAAAATGCCTTGTCGTCACACGACAACACGGTTTCCATTTGGGATCTGACTTTGAAGTCCCACCTTAAAAAGAGAGCTCTTCCTTTGAGAATCACTAAATCACCCGCCCATCGTCCGCTCTGGTGCCCATATAGCAATGAATCATCAGGTGGAATGGTGAAGAGCACAGGAACGGCTGATTTAAAGGGCTCAAGTGAACCCCATTCAGTGGCGAGACTAATTTGTGCACATGTGCAATGTGTCTCTCTGACTCTTTTTCTTTCTTTTCTCCTTTCACTTCATAGATTGCGTCAGTAGAAAGCTGTATTTATGAACGCACACAAAAAACTGTTGAAGACCGCTACCTCTTTGTCAAGCTCATTGACTCAAGGCTCTATCAATCTCCTAACAGTGCTTTGACCAGATTTAAGGTTGTTGATGTCACACATTTTTTCTCCTGACAGAAAATCCACAAAAATGTTCATCAAAAGGACCTCAGCAGGTTGATCCAGATGCAGTGTTGAAAAGCGGGCACCTCCCAGGCTGCTTATCCAGATCTGGACTCTTCCTTTAACTCCTACATTTCAGTTTTAATGTGAATGCTTCGTTGTGTTCTATTCCTGCTCTCGAAGCAGCATTTCCCCGCACTCATCTCCTCTGAACAGAATGCAGGATTCATGAGTAGTGTTTTTGTTGTGATTCACACATCCTTTAAAACTTGGATTGTGAAGTATATGAAAATGGTCTTCTTGGCACTGGTTAATACCATCTGCAACATCGCAGAGTAAACCGCATTTGGATCAACAGTGTCAGAGTTTCTGTATTGTCACTAGGTTTGGCTGAGTGTGTCATACTTTATTACACAGCAACAAAAAAGGTTTCAATTGAAAATAATACATTTTCAAATATGGACAATCAAAAGAATGTTAATTGAAGTTTATGAAAACTGATCCAGATAGAAGAACTTTTTTTGTTCTTCTAATCGGGTTAAAAGAATCTTGGATTACACACATTGTCTTTTTTATTAAAGTCTCTGGACATAAAGGATTATTTTTTTAAAAGTCATTCATATGACTCAAATACACCTCTTCTGTGAAGAAATATTAGAATACGTTTTAATCAAGGGGCAACCTCCCGCTCCCTTTAGTGAAACCAACACGGAAGTGATTAAAACTGCAATTCATCGACTAGCCGCTGGGGGCTGGCTCCAAAAGGGAGTCA
>JAUCMT010000114.1:8496746-8519877 GCA_032357475.1 Enteromius thamalakanensis
ATTTGTAGTGAAGGGGAAATGACTTGATTGGGCGCGAATGAACAAGGGATGATTAGGAAAAGGGACATCAGCTGTGTGTATGCATCAGCTGTGTATGATTACTCGTTTCAGCGATCCTCTCGAAATTATGTTTAAACATTCACTAAAAATGGTCCATACAGCTTGTGCACTAATTTTTCTTTTTTATGATTTGTTTCACTCTCTCAAGATTTGTTGCTGCTTCCATTTATTTATTCACTTATTATTTTGGACATCCTGGCACCATTATGTGAACAGATTGTTCTTAATAAGTATATTTAGGCAATATATAGTGACTATATATATTTATATAATATTTATTTAGAGAGAGATGTATTTTTTTTTTATTATTATTTTTTTTATTATGATTTTACATTCTGCCAGTTCTACAAAAAATGTGCATATTTGAAGGCTATGAAAAAAAAATGGCTATACATTTGGCTATAGCATGCAAAGAATTTAAAGCAGGTTCAAATAAAGATGCATTCTAATATAACTAATATAACCAAACAAAATTAATTAAAAATCAATAAATTAAACATAAAAATTAATAACAAAAGCACAGACTAAATGTTAGTGGTAAGAAGAGCTGACCCTCGCTCATCTAAGAGTGAGTAACTGAGTTACCCTATTACACATCTATCCTAAAATACACTTACATGAAGTTTCAAAATGCTACATATCCAACATTATAATGTCCAGTAACAAATAATTTAGCAACCCCGGGTTATGATTATTCTAACCCCTGCTTTTAACCCTGAGTATAGATGGGTTTGAGACTTGTAATTTAGGAGCAATGTTAAAATGTTACGACTATGTGTTTAGCAAAATACACCCAATCACGTGCCTCATCTTCACATGCTTTGGACCGTCAATGAAGCCCTGCATGTTGTGCAAACGGTCAGTATTTGATGGGAAAAATGTCAAAAGGTGGCAGAAAATGCATCAACCAACATGACAAAGAGACCGTTTCAATCTTATATTTATAGTCAGAAAAATCCATTAAGGAAAAGCTTGACTGTACAGTCAGCAGTATATAATATGATGATGTGCAATGCTAGAGGGTTTATGTAAACAAGTGTCCCATATTTGTCTAATTTATGAAACTGACACAGCAAATATGCAGTGTTAGGAGAATGGTAAGACGAGGTTTGGGAAGATTCAAGATTATTTGTTGCAGTATTATGAGCAGTAAAGAAAGATAACCCATCATTCTTTTTACTCTGAGTTTGGAATGATTTTTTGAATGTAAAAAAAGCCTATGACTTTAGGAGATTTAAACATTGAGTTATTATATATTTATGTAAATGCAGGGAAAAGTACAGTGTTTTTTATTTATTTTTATTTTTCTGTGTGTTTTGAATGACATTGGGGTTGAGGAAATGATGACAGAAATTTAATTTATGGGCGAACTATTGCTTTAATTGCATTTTCTGTGATGTGATCAATGACTGCAGCCTCTCAGACTTTTTTTTGTGCACGCCAACCATGTCTGGGTCGCTTAAATCATTTCACATGTGGTAAATGTTCAAGCATGTCTGCATACTTGAGCAGCAGACACGAAATATCTGTCTTCATTAAGCTCTTCATTAAAGGAATCCCCACACCCCCCAAAAAATCCTTTTGATTATTTACTCACCCTCATGTTTGTAATTCAGCTGAATATCTAAGCTGCTCTTTTCTGTGCCGTGAAAGTGAACCGTGAATCAGAGTTTAACACAACTGAAGCATCTGGACTTGACATGGATACGAATGGATAGAGAAATAAGATTGTATTACTTAAAAATCTTTAGATTTAAAATTATATAAATTTAATTTAAGAATGTTAGCTTTGTGTGAAGATCTGACTATTACAGACAGCTCCTGTTCACAATATTCTATATATTTTCAGATTCTAAAAAGGTGAGAAAGAGATGATTCTTTAAAGAACCTTTTACTGAATGGTTCTTTGTGGAACCAAAAATGGTGTATATTGTGTAGCATTTAAAGAGCAGCTTAAAGATTCTGCTGACTATCCCATTTTTTCGCAGAAGAAAGTAAGTCATCATTTATCTCCTGGTTTGTTCCATGTAAGAGAGCATCTCATAAGGGTCTGAAACAACATAATAATGAGTAAATGCTGGCATATGTTCTGTTTTGGGTGTCTTTGAGGACAAGATATGTTCAACCAATTTTCTCTCGTTACAAATCTTTTTGGTGCCACTGGTGACAAATGTGGCGTTGTTTTTATCTTTGTCATTGCTGTTGAAGATAGACAATGTAACTTTTTCAATCTCGAATTATATAAAGACATTATTTATTCAAATAACTCTTTGTAGAAGATGTAGAATTAATCATTAATGAATTTTTATTGTGGCCATGTGAAGAGTGTGAATAATAAATTCCTATAAAGATCCCTCTTGAATTTTCCTGGGAAATAAATGCATTGCCGCACTTGGTCCTGCTCCTCTAATGTCACACATAATTCCATTTGTTTGTCCAGAGGACTCTACAGACTCGAGTTTGTTTGCAGATCCCAGAGCCGAAGGCCAGAGTTGCATTGACTCTCTTTTTGGCTCCTTTATTTCTCTACCCCTCGTCTTCTCATCCCGCGTCTGCTTTTAACACCTAACCATATTCATGTATTCAGTGAGGGGGGGTGAAGAAGGGGTTGATGAATGGAAAAATTCCTCAGTGCCTTGTCGTCCGTACACCACTTTTTTTTTGTGTTCCCTGACTCACTTCACTCCTCACGTTTCCCAACTTTGTTTGACACTTGTCTTTGTCTTGTGGAAAAAAAATAACATGCCACAACACTTTTAAAGCTGTCTGATCGTCTCTTCTCTGGGCACGCACAGTGCTCCTGTATTCCTCTTATTTTCAGACTATATGGGTGTTCGCATCATGTTCTAGAAAAGGATATTTTACATTTAATATCAGTTGTATCTGTAAGTGTCTTCTAATTTCCTATCTAATGTCTATTTAAAATTACTTTACTTCATTCCTGTTTGTTATTAATCCAGCTGGTTAAAACTTCCTGTGTTTTGATATACTGTCAAAAATCCTTCTGACCCTAAACATTTGAAGGGTAGTGTATAGATAATAACTATATGACTTCATCTTTATGTCAGAAATAGACTTCAGTACTGAAGTCAAATGCCAGAATAATAGCCAAATGTGTCTTCATATTGTAATGTATGAAGTCTGATGTTATTTCATTCACGTAATTAGTTTTTAATTTGTTTACATTCTACTGCCAAATACTTTACAACTGTCTTCTTTGCGGAGATGAAAAAGAAAAAAGGACTGTTAGGAACAACATTGACAGGCAGAGGACATTTTTTGTTCGGAAACTGATGAAGTTGAGGCTTATGTTTCGAGTCTTCAAGCCCCTGAATGTGACAAGTTGAAGTTTAGATCCTCACATGTCTCTCTTTCTCCCACGGCTTTGATTTTAAATAAATAAAGGACAATTGGGAAGAATGTGTGCCCTTTATTCTGCCCCCTGGGTGGCCACACAGGTCTTCTGCCCTCTGTGCACACTAATCTGTTTGTCTAGCAAATATTATTGTTTTCATTGGGGCAGCGTGATTGGGTTACAGAGCTTATTTGATTACTTATAGAACTGTGACAGTTTTGCAGAGGTGAAAAAGAGGAGCAAACAGACAAGCCTGGGTGTGAAGCTCACTTTAAAGCATAGATGTCTGACAGTGTGAATGATGGTTTGTTTTACAAAACGTTCTTTAGGCTGATTTAAATCTGAATGACATTTCACCATTTGGCATTTAAGACAGACAAGATCCTGTTCACTCGGAGAGTAAAACATTTTCCCTTCATCTTGTAAAATGTCTTTGTAAGGTTTACTGGCTCAGTGATTAAAAGCCCTTTTTCTTCTTTTTGGTGTTTGATATTTCACTTCTCTTGCCAAATCTCTTTTGAATAAATGTGGAATTTTTCAATAAAAATCGGAAATTGTTCCTTGTCACAGTCAAAATGATTTCCTAACTCACACCTTGCTGCAGCATGCTGGGTTTTATATATATATATATATAATACCAGCTAAGTTAGTTGAGCGCAGCTTCCTTTTTGCCCTGTGCCTCAGAGCAGGCCAGCTGGCTCTGTGATCTCCGGTGGGAACACACAGCCACCGAGCCAAACTATGAGAGAAATGTAAACTAAAGTACTGACTAAGGCTGCAAATACAGTACCAGCTAGTGTCCATGACAAACAGCGCATATGTCAAAATCCTGTCTGATTAGCCGAGATAAGCTTGTTTTGAAAAGACGTGACAGATGATGGCGCGTCTGCTATGTTAGAGAGTCTGCACAAACAAAGGAAGCGCTTGAGACAAGCATAGTCAGAAAATGTGTGCATTCAAAAAAGCGCATACGGGTGATTTGAAAACAGAGAAACTTTTCTAGGATGATTTTAAAGGGGAAAAATGTCTGACGTTTTATTTTTACGATACATTTTATTGTAGTGGCTGTAAGTGGTTTTTTTTTTGTGAAAAGTGGCATTTCCCAAAATGACCAGATTTTATATAACATTTTATAATAAATTGTAAATACGCTTATTATGGTAAAATGTTGTATGTTAAAGTCTGTAACATTTTAGACTTTTCATATCAACAAAATATCTTCAGTGCATTTGACATTTATATTTAGTTTTTTGCTTTTGTTTAATAACACAGAATAGCTGTCTGTAATATATCTGTGATGCCTAAAATTTTAGATAGACTTTTATTCTATTTCAAAATGCAATTAATTTTAAGATTTTAAATCTTTATCTGAGCTGAAGCTACTGTATATTATACAAGATGCCTAGTATTTTTTACTAGTATTTGAACATTTTAGTTTAGAAACATACAAACTGTGTTATCCAATAGACTTGATTTAAGGATTCATAAAAAAAAATAAATATGTTAACGCACGTTAATGTTTTTTTAATTTTCAAAAGATCAGATTTGCTTTATATTAATCACCCTTAGATACATATGGCAGTTAAAATTATCCTGCTATTAGATTATGTTATCAGTGTTATTGCAATGAAAAGCAATTGGCAGCACTTAAAAAAAGTATAATAGTTTTATTAAAACTCTAATAAAACACCCATATTCAATATATAATTAAATGCATAAGTAATAAATAATGAACATTTGCTTCAAGCCTAGCTTTATAACCAGGCTAACCTTATAAGCAAAACAAAGTGGGATAATGTGTAACGTTCAGTCACAGCTCGCAGTTGTGGTTTTATTGGCATTTCACAACTTCAAACGTGTCTCATTTTAGAGTCGGAACTATCAGCTTTGTAAAAGCAGATATATAACACATGTAAAAATGTTCTGGTCGATGTCAGTGACTCACAGGAGATGAGACATCCTCTCCGACACCTTCATGGAATTCCTCTAGTGACACGGAGTATATGAGAAATGTGACTATCGGAGGGATTAATGAAAGGCAGATGCGTCGCTGAAAGTTTCACCACATTTTGTTTGTCATTCTCACCATCAGTTAGTGTTGATCTTGAGTTTGAATTAAACACAAGGCTAAGAGCCCCATCTAGGAGGCATTACTGTGTTTATTTTAATGAGTGTTCATTGAAAAATGCAAATAATGAATGGAATAAAAACCATTTTTAAAAAATAGTTTCAGGAAGTCAAAAATGTAAATTGCATGAGGTTTCTCTGAGAAGCAGATCATATAAACAACAGATTTATGAGGTTTCTGCAGTGCGGCTGGTAGGGGATGCACATGTGCTAAAAATCAGTCGTGTGGAGTTTTTTTCAATCCGCCGTTGGGGCATCTTCTGCTCAAAAAGCATGAAGTTGTTCGTTCATTCAAATGTTTTGTGTTTTTCAATCAGGTATGCTGGTGGTGATCGTTCTTCTCCTCATCGCTATCATTGTCGTGGCTGTTTGGCAGACTTAATGAAGAGGAAGTCTCTAAAGAGAAGAAAGACGGCACACATACGGACCGCGGAGACTATTAATAAAACCGTTTTTGAGGTGAATGAGAGATACTGGTTATGTTAACACACATCTACTGTATAAAACCCTCTCCTGTCCCCTTTTACATTTATAAAAGTAATGGAACCAGTGACTGGGATAAAGCCAAGGAATGGACCACTATGAAGAAGTAAAATTCTTAGCTCCTCAGATAATGATCAAAGTAGGTTTCGGAATGGAAAGAAAAATAGAAAAGAGCTTTGAATAGTGTTATGAAAATAACCACGAGCTCGAGATGCTCCAAGGGGGGAAAACCTATTTCAATTCTTTGTTTGGAAGTGAAGAAAATCATCCGTATCCATCCTGTAAACAAGGTCTGAGTCACAAAGCAATACAAAATATATGTATATACAGTATAATTAAAATGTATTACCTCTTAACTTCTCTTTCTTTATCCACTAAGCTACATTTACAGATTGTTTTGTAAGTAAGAAAAAACTGAATGCTTGATTTTTGTCTTTAACACTTTTCTGTCAATTGTTTTAGCGTGAAAATGTGACCGTTAGAGATTTTCGAATGAAAAGGCACACAGTAATGTTTTGAGATTTTATTTCAAATGAATGCTGAATGTAGTTCTACCAGGTTGGTGTTCAGTAGTTATCTTCCCCCTCTGGATTTTAATCACAACCATCTAAACAACCACAAACTGTAAAATAAAAAAAAATTAAAATAAAAGTAAAAAAAAAAAAAAAAGACAATCCACAATGTCTTGTGTCATTAAATATTTTCTTATAATAACCATAATATATTAGTATGCACTGTAAAACAATATTGCAGATGTCTTGTATTTGCCACAGCTAAATTTACAATTCATAATATGAACAAGAAGCAATGTATGTAAGGTCTGCTGGTAATGTCAAATACAGGAGCCATCTTTCCACTGCTGCGAAAAAGTAAAAACTGAACATAAATTTACATCATTGGAATACTTAAAATAAAAAGGAGTGCGCACTAAGATACTGAGTGCCAAACAAAATACATTTACATGTGCCGTTACGAATATTGTTTGTAACCGGTAAATACAGCGTATGTATAAATATCTGTATGTCATACATTGTGTACATTTACAAGAAATAATCATTGAGTAAAGATGATGATTACTGCACACGTAAACCGTTCATCAAATCCAACTTTCTCTTTTTGGTATTTGAAACTGAATCGATCGGTTCTTGCAGTTTATTTTCTTATTGATCTGTGAGGAACTGACCACACAAGCAAACGTTAAATGACCCTCAGTGATCAGTGGAAAAGCTGTACTTTAGAGAACCTCAGTCTCATTAGTAACAAAATAAATGTGTGTGTGTGTGTGTATGAGCAGCGTTTCTCACAGTGAAGAGAATTCTCTATTGTAGTGAAACATTACTGTACATGCATTCCTACATTCACAGATGCTAAATGGAAATGTTTATGGAGAGATGCCCGTTGCTCTACAAAACTAAATACTAGTTAATGAATACTAGTTAAAGGTAGTTCGTACACTTCTAAATACTGTTTTACACACAAGGAAAAATACTAACTATACACACCGTTCTACTAACACTTCCAGGACTTCTGAGAAGGCCTGTTCATACAGTCGACTCGTCACACTGTTTTAACAAAAGGATGTCATCATCCATATCTGGACTATAAACAATTGAATCAGAGCATCAAATGGAGCAAGAAATGCTGTTTGTATTTCGAGTCATCTACCTCAGTCATCATGTCTTATACAAAAATATACATGGTGGATTTATTCCAAGTTCAAAAATAATTGTAAATGCATGCTAATAGTTTTAGGATTTGTACAAGCATGCTATTACATTTTTATAGATACGTAATCAGTTTAGGTGGTGTTCTTGTTATAAAGACGTTGTGGCATGATTCACAACACATGGCTTTCTACCAAATTTAGTCTATTTGTGTGTGTTGAAGAGAATGGGCACTACTTTAAAGATGTGCAAAGCATCTATTCAGCAATTGTTAGATTATTATTATTATTTTTATCTTTGAATTGACGAACTCTGGCCCACCGACAGTAAAAAGAGAGACATTGAACAGAAACCTTTTGTTGTGCATTTGCTGGGACAGTTTCAGAGTCTGTAGTGGTCTGGGTAAAAACCAGCAGCACCAGTCTTCAAAGATTAGTAGTGTTATTTGAAATATATATGTTACACTGTACAAGAGCTCTTCTGTGTTGCGCTTTTCAATTTTTTTTTTAGTTTTTTTTTTTTTTTATCTGTTTTCAACGAAAATTGCAACAGTATTTAAATGAATACTTATATAAAAAATATGCACAAATGTATGTGTTAAAGTATGCGTAAAGAGATTTTCGTGGAGGTTGTTACAAAGCCGTACTTTTTACGGGGGGTAATGTTATAAATTGGCTTAAGAACTTCAAATAACTTTTGATAGCCATCATATAAAAAAATCCTTCCGAAATCTCTGAAATGTTGGCATCTCAGATGCCATTATGTATTATGCATAAGTTGGAGCATATAAATCTTTAAATGCAAAACTCATTTATGAAGATTTTTATATTATGTAATGAAAAGGCAAGCTTTTTTATTTATTTTTTGCTCTAAAAAAAGGTTATCAGGTTTTTAATGTACCAATCCTCATTCCCCAGGTTGTTTTAGAATATTAAATATGGCTTAATCTGATTCTTAACCAGACTGAAGCCATCCATAATGTATCTGAAAGCCATTTAACATAAAATACCTTTCTTTATGCTGAACACAGGTGCAAAATTGGCAAACAGCAAACAAATCTTGAAGGAAACAAATAAGAAATGAAAACTGCATCGTGAACTCCTTCACACATGTTCCTATTTAAAAACAAACAAAAAAAAAAGTTAATATTCTCTTCATGCCTTTATTCAAAGCAGCCATGTTTAGTCCCTCTTTTTCTTCTCTTGCTTTCTCTTATGATCTTTTCATCCACCACGTTTCTCTGTCCGGCTCTTGTTAGCCACTTCTTTTCTTTTCCCCCTCACTATGCTTTCTTGCATTTTCCTTTCTTCTCACGCTGCTGGAACTTCCGGAGTCTTCGAGCCCAAGTGTCCCTCCATTGAATGACCAGACTGCCCTTGTCTGCCACCACTCCACTTTGTCCAGGAGAATCCTCGTCATTGCCCAGCAGCAGGTACTTCTTGCCGGGCTTGATCTTTGGACACTTGCAGGCTATGTCCTTTGCTCTGACCCACAAAAACTGATCTCCCCTGCGAATTCGACTTTCTCCCTGTTTGTAGACCGAGATTATGTTGACGGTGAATTTCCACCACTCACTGGCTTTTTCTGCCTTTAGGATGTGGACCTGAACAGCTGGAAATAGAAAACAGAATTAGCTATGTTTCCATTATTAATACAGATGGGAGACACTGTATTTTGTTCTTTTCAAATAGTTAACATTTAAAAGAACTTTTAGACAAAGTTATTTGAGAAATTACTAGTACAAAAATATTTTAGTGAAAGAAAAAAAGGCTAAACTTGAATACATCAAATGTATGACCATTTATGTACACAATGGGGCCTGAAAGTCTCAGAAAACTAGTTTAAATTTTGCATATTTCTAATTTAATACAAATGTATCTTTTACAAGTTCTATTATTTTCATAATTTAGGTGATTTTGTTTTGACCCTGGATCACAAAATCAGTAAGAAGACCACAGGTATATTTGTAGCAATAGGCAATAATACATTGTATTGGTCTTTTATACCAAAAATCGTTAGGACTTTCATAAAATTATTTCTTCTTTTTTATTTTAAATCTGATCTATTTTTTTCTGTATATTTCCTGTATATTTAAATTGTAAATCACAGGTTTCATGTGTGGTCTTCGATATTGGGATTCCACTCCACATGTAAATTTCATCCTAAAATCTGTGTTGAATAAATGTACACTTACTGCACCATATAAATGTTGCAATACACTGCTCCAGTGTGCCTACATTTTCAGCCTCAATTGAAATGCTAGTTCAGCCATGGGTTCAGAGTCTGGCTCTAACTCTGATTAAGTCGTTTGTATCGTCTCAGTTGTCTCAGCAATGCAGGTCAACCTTCAGTTTAAAGTGCTTTCAAATAAAGCATGTAACTCAAACCATGCCGCAGTTTGAGATTCCTTGCAAGTGTGAATCCTTAAAATCTGCTTAAACTGCCGGTAGACTCATGCTGTTCCCCTTTCATTATTAATAGCCTTCAAGGTGGTGACTTTGACAAAAAGGACCAGCAAAACAGGCAGATTTAATTTCGTCTGCGTAATACTTTGCGCTTGGCTAAAGACTGTATTATGACTAAAATGTTTTATGCAGACTAATGCTTGGTGATCTATGCTTCTGTCTATTTACATACTTTACTCAACTTTTTAAAGGCTGGTGTATAGAGTATACATGTATTAAGCAGTTTTTCCCTCGGATATGCAATATTTAACCCCAGGTTGCAAATTCAAATACAGGAATTCAAGTTTTACTTACAAGGACCCTGTCTCGCATATACATTAATAATTTTTTTTATCTTGTGCCACACAGCATCCTATCTTAAACTTCTCATTTGTATCAGGTACCAGGATATGGAAAGTTCTATAATAGCTTAAAAAAAAAATAGAGAATTAAAACATACATGCTTCAAATGTATTTTGATTATATTAAATGTCAAGGTATGTTTATTTAATGCCATTTAGTTTAAATTGTAAATTCCTTTCCATTCCTAAAAATGTTTAGTTGTTCAAATCAATGTCAATTGTTTCAAAACTGCCATTTTGTTTCTTTTGTGGAACACAAGGTTCATTTTTGAAGAAAGTTTTTGTATTTATTTTACATTTGACGGAAAGTGAATTAAAGTGGTTCATATGATTTGTTAATAACATTCCAAATATTATGATGCCTTTCAACAGCATTGTAATTTTTAGCGCCTCCTTAGCTTGTTCCTGAAAGACAGCAATGTGTGATTTATGAAATACTCATTCTTTGGGGTCAGATCTTTTCATAACGGTTAATGGAATACTAATCTTTCTCAGTAATAATAATGATCATCAGGAAATAATTACTAATTTTGATGAGTTTCCCACATAAAATGATTATATGTCATTAATCATTTTACAGCATTACTTTCCTTTGTGTGTTTTTTTTATTAACTTGCCAGTTTATTCTTTAGAAAATCATCTTTTGTCTTCCACATAAGAAAAAAATAAAATTGCAACAACATGAGGGTAGATACTGTAAATGAAATGTATTCCTTTTGCCAGAAATCATCACAAATGAAATTCAATAAACTTTAACTTTGTCAATGTCAACATTTGGAAAAGTGGAAGTCATTTATCTAGTGACATGTCACACCTTATGGAGGCCCAGCTGTGGTCAGGTTTCCTGTGGTGTTTTATGGGTACTGTGCCAGTGAGGCATAAGGCTGTAAATATCATGCCACAAATGGCCCGATTCCCCTATAAGTCTTTTAGATGACTCCACCTTCAAGTTCAATACCATTTCCAGCCATTTCCCCCCATGCTGCTGTAGCATAAAGCCCCCCTGATGCTCGAGAAGGCAGAAGGAAAGTGGATTAGGTTTAATGCTCAGAATGTGGGAGTTTATCCTAGATTGTTCACTTTTCTGTAAAGAGGGAGCTGGCCGGCTCTCCGTAAGTGAGGACAACTGTAAATTGAATGCAGCGGGGGACCATATTATCTGGATAAATTCTTAAATGAGTATTAAATGAGTAATGGCAGTGTAGAAAGGAGAACATGCAAAGCCTGTCTGCAGGAGGTAACGACACTGAGTATTCATCACATAAGATGCAGCTAGCAAAGTGTGCCAGACCTCCTCTCGACACTGCAGGGCTCCCCGGTGTTTCTCACCTTCAGTGCAACTGATTTTTGAGAGGTCTACTGAGCATAAATGCTTACTGTAATATATAGTGTTCTTGAAGGCTAAAGTACCTTATATGTATCAAATCATGTCTTTATTGTAACATTTATCACACACCGTCTTTACAGACTGTTCATTAATTATAAAAGCATTCCGTGTAGTTAAATGGTATCCATGGGATACCATCCAATGAGATCTATTAATTAATTTAAATAAATAAGTAATGCCATTCATACACACAGTGATTAGATTAGACCTCTTCTTATCTTCTCACCAAAATATCCAAATTATTTTTAATTTCTTATTTAATATTAATTTTGATATTTTGGCGAGCATAAAAAATACATTAGGTTGATACAACTTTCCTGATGTTATAATGAGTTTCTGTTACATTTCTGAGAAAAATACAAAAAAATGGCAAGTCTCTTAAAAATATCTATATTTTTTAAGTGAAAAGGCAGTTTGTAAAGTGTTACAGTTTCCCCGAACAATATTTATAAATGAATAATGAAAAAAATGAATTGACCATAAAAATATTTTGATTAATAAATGTGTATACTCGCATATATTCAGTCTGTGAGGACAAAACATGCTAAAAAATACTTTATATTTAATAGCTAATTTATATTTTTATTGATTATAGTCATTATTGTACATTAAAACCTTGAATATAATATAAACAAATTTAAACCAACATAAATGCAAATAATACATTTAGTTTCCTGTCAGATGTTTTTAATTGTGGACGCTATTAATTGTCATTGACCCATATAATAGCTCTGACAAAGATCAAGGCAACATGTTTATGTGTTAGAAGTATACAAACTATTAATGCAAAGAATATTTCAGTTATAGCTATATGATGACTCATATCATCAGCAGTATATTGTAATTCATTCAGCCTCAATAAATGACCTGTGCTGTCTGAAATGATTCAAAAGAGCTGTTAAAATGCTCTGGCTGTTATTAAATCTGCTAAGCTCTTTAAGTTCCACGGGGTCTCGCTTGACTGATGAAACGGCCCCACCTCTGTAGGAGAGGGGCTGCACATCTGCTCCCTTTCACGGACAAGAGAGGGCCTGCTGCCCCCAGGAATGCAGGACAGGGACATGCTCTTCCCCTAATGAGGATATCTGTGAGCACTACGGTCCCTTCTGCCCGTCACACTGCCATGGCTTGATCCGCTTTGGGCTCAAATACCTGCTGGGCTGTCCGTCAACGCAGCCTCCCTTAAACCCTTCACTGATGGCCTTTCCTCCTGTTTGATCCTTTGACTTTCTTCTTGAAAGCCCTAAGTAAGCCATTACTACAATATACCAACACTGAGGGGGCTCGAGGGAATTCAGCTTTGGATGAAGAATAAAGATGTTGTCGAGGGCAAGGATTTGAGCCACCTGCGTGAATGCGGGAGTGCAGGATGGACTTTTCTCACTCACCGTAATCTTTCTTGCAGTACTTCTTCATATTGATCTTCAGCTTGCCTTTGGATGCCTTGCAGTAGGATTCACAGTCTAAAGTCGGAGGTTAAAAGAAGAAAAGGAAGGGCAAAAACACACAATTAATTAATGCAAAAGAAGGAACGTTGTCAAAAAAAAGACACTTCTGCAAACTACACATCTATCCCAAAGCCCTGGCCTGTTGTGACACCCATCTGCCCAGTTTAATTGTGAGGCTGTAATAGGGCTTGTGAGGCATTCAGTGAAGTGTCTTTGCTCCTTAGAAAAGCAGGAGACAAAAGGTCCTTCTCGTTCTGCTCTCTGGATGTCTGGACCCTCCCCTGCTCTGATGGGAGCCCTCTAAGGCCAAGCGTATTGTGCCACCCAGCAATTTTTTTTTTTCGGCTCCATGCTAATTTCTCACCCTTGTCTCCACTGTCAGTGCCATGATGGGCCTGATTAGGGCTTTTTGAATCACGACTCCTCCCTCCCGGTCCTGTCAACCCACCCTGTACGTCTGTCCTTAATGCCGCCCTCCCCCACCGCAACCCCTGAAGACCATTTCAACCTTTGGCATTTATTGGTTCGGCACTCAGGGAGGTGGCGGTGAAGGGGGAGCAATGGTTGTCCGAGCACAAAGGGAGGTCAGGGGGGAAATTAGCAGCACATAAAGTGTTTAAAAAGCTTGTTGTGTGTAAAAATAAAGAAGAAACATGGCGTTTCGGGCCAAGAGGTTTGGTTCAAATTGCACTATTTTATAATTTTTTTTACCTGTCCAACAGAAACCTACTTTCGCCTTAGTTGTGCCTCAGTTGCACCTAAGTTTCCGTACGAAGACTCGATTAATTCATTAAAAAACACCTCTTTGGAGCATGCAGATGTTTAAATAGAGAAGATTTCTCTTGCCGTTCCCCTTACGCCCCACACATTGTCATGGCCTTCTTTTAGTGGATGGATGGAATGAGAAGACTGAGGAGGGGGAGAGAAAAACCTTTCAGCTCGCCTGCATATGAACAAACTTCATTGTTTCGGCCGACCCTCGCTCCATGCCTGCCTTTTACTTTCTTTTGGACTCGCTATTCTCTCAGTGTGAATAAGGTTGCCCGGGGAACGAAGGAATCAGAAAAAAATGCCCGTGAAAGTAGTCGCGCCAAAGTAGTTGCGCGAGGGACTTCGAGGTGGGGTTGGGCGAGTCAAAGCGTGCACACTGTAGATTGGAAATGGCAGAGAAACTGTAACCTAAATGAAATTGAGAGTCCATAGTGTGGCAGCTTCATTTCCATTTAAATGAAGACTGTAGAGCAACCGCTTTGTTTTCTTATAACCCTGTTTAATGCCATCACGATACTTCCCTTTGAAAGCCATCATTTCTCATTAGCTCTCCTTTAAGGAGGTGATGAGCACCCTGAGATTCCTATTTAAACATCTCGTCCCCCGCAGCAAGGACAAATGTACTCATTGTGCCCCCTCTTGAGTTAGGGGAAGTAGGGTTAGCTCGCCGTCCCGCCATGATGCTCCCACAGAGGCCGGTTGTCGCCTTAATGGATGTTTTTCCTGCTGTCTTTTCGAGTGAAAGCTGTGTACGAGAGATTTTGGCACAGAGGCTGTTAGCGATGCCAGCGAGTAAAAAGAAAGCTGCGTGTAAGTTTGAATGTGAGGCTTGTTTGACACTGAAGAATGAGTGGAGGGCACCAGTTACATGCTGACTGTGGGGACCCCTGCGGGGTAACATTTGTGAATTCTCTCTGTGGCTAGATGTTCGAGGGAAGTTGTGGGTCTGGATAGTCGACGGAGAATAACTCGAGTCTGTGCTATTCAGCGTCACTCAGCACTTCTGAAAAGCCTTAACATCTAACACTGACAATCTAACCTGCTGGGTCTTTAGCGCTTGAAGACGGCCAGACACACTGTACTCCGTTGTTAGCAAAAAGAGCCTAAAGCTGACCTGAGGTCTGTTTCCAGTCAGACCTCGGATGGAATGGACAATCCTATTCACGGGCGCATCGCAGATCTGGGAATTGTAACAATGAGGCGTGAATGAGCGCACAGGGGGAAGGCTTTCTCTGTGCGGAATGAGACTGATTGAGAAACAAATTGCTGCAAATAAAGCATGTAATTAGATTATAGCCAGAGCCCCAAGCTCCCACTGGGGCAGGGACTCAATGGGCAAGCTGGGTCTATTCCAAAGGGAACTGCTTTTTTTCTTCCACTTTCCCTCTCGACCTCTTAAAATATCCTTCTCGTTTTTTTTTTGTCGTTCGTTTTTTCATTCCATTCAGCACTTTGGGAGAAAAATAGCTGTCTCCTCGAACTCTGACAATGGTTTAAAGAAACAGCCCAAACAGCGCGTGCAGTTTTGATTCAGAGTTTGTTTTGGTCACGGTAGCATCGCTCTAATGGGGAGAGAATGGGTAGAAATCAACTTCGTTACTGTAAATGAAGCCCAGAGATGTGCAGGGACCATCGCCAACACTCGGAATGGGAGAGAGGAGAGGGCAGCTTTAAAATAGATGAGAGCTTTGCATTTATGATGAGACACTAATTCAACACTATTCACTCTTTTCTCACTTTCCCTCCCTCTATCTCAGTCCCCTTTTTTGTTCCTTCCTTTTATAATCACAAAAAGCCTTGTTGAGTTCTATGGGACCATTTGGTCTTACAAGGGTGAAAGTGTTAAAGGGATAGTTCACCCAAAAATAAAAAATTCTGTCATTATTTGTGTCACTATGACTTATTTTCTTCTCCGTCAGAAAAAGGCACGATTGGAGGCTGTTTGTAATCATGTTACTGTCTCATACTTTAAGATACTAATATAACCTTCAGGGCACATAGACCAATCAGTACCTGTGCTAAAGGACACAGACATTGATGTCTGAAAAATTAGGGATATAGAACTTGGTCATGCAGAAAATATGCTTTATAAGTAATAATAAAGTGTTTAGAAAAAAAGCAATATAGAGAGATACGTATTCTAATAAGCAATTACAGTGAGTTACCAGATAATCATATGCATTTAAAACAATGTGAGGGTGAGTAAATACATCTTTTTTTCTGGTTATGTTAAATAAAACCACTATTTACAATTGAGCAGCTACAAATCCATGCAAAATGTAACTTTAAAGACAATAGGTGCTGATCTCCTAATGCAGGTTTGTAGAGACATCTCTTTCAGTCATAGATGAGTGTGCGTCTGAGGGATTATGCAGGGGTCTTGGGAGTGGTGAGTCACACCATGCATGACCTAGCCACACAATATGTGTTTTGTCTGAGCTGAGCAATCGGAGGTATTCGCAATGCATTCCTCCCCTCTGTGGCAGTGCTGAAGACATATTAATATCCTTCTTCTCTCCTCTCCTCTCTCTATTTTCCTCTGTCCTTCGGCCGTTCCCCTATTTCATTCTCATAGACACCTGCTACACAGCTGCCTGCCCCACCCCTCTTTACAAGAACGTACAGGTTCTCTCTCAATCGCAGTCTTTCTCTGCATGGGCAACTGCTACAGAGAAGGGTGGAGGTGCCCTGATAAGAACATCTGTTTGCAATCATCTATTGGATGAGGTCATATTTTTAGCCGTGTTGCGCTATCCTGAGGTGAGCTTTGGGCCCGGAGTGAAGGTATAATGTATGCGGTCCCATTTCATGATGTGTGGGTGGTCTAGTGCGTCCATTTTGATGGGGGCACTCAAATATGTCTGTCCCGTGCTCCACCTCTCCATCAGCTTGATTTGGAATGCTGCACTTTCCATGGAAGGTTGCTCTCAAAACCAGATGGGTTGAGCGTTTTAAGGGCTCAAAATCAGTGTTGCTCACATTGACTGGATTGAAGGTCACACATTTTTTGCAAATAAATTACGTTTTTAAAAATGATAATTTCTTAATTAAACTGGCCAATTGTTCCTTAAATTATTGAAAATTTAGGGTGTAATAATTTTGCCTTTATTGTTTGTACTGAAAATCTGAAATTAATTCCAATTGACAAAAAAGATAGAGGCATCATATTATATATATATATATACAAAAATGGTACAAACATATCTTTATTGTACGTTCTTAGCAATAAATACAAAAAATAATAATTTTAATTAATACAAATTGCACAGTGTAGAGAGAAATCTTTTTTTTTTCATTTTCATTTTCGTATTTTTACAGCACCGCTTTAGCTTATTCTTTTCTACAAAAATAAAAAGACAAGCACAATGCAAGTTTAGTTTTACACATATGCTGCCATGTGCTTTAGGCTCAGGCCATGACAAATGGAAACACATTGAGGTAAATGGGTTAACCTTTCCCTCCGCTTTGCCTATTTGTTTATTTTGCATGGGGTCATAACACCCTCTATCTCAAATCATTGATACTGTAGTCCATTAAAGAAAGTCAGTTTTCACAATGCAGTTCTGACATTTGGCAAGAGCCAAACTACCAGTCATGAAAGAATTGGTTTCAGATGGGCTAGAGAAGAGTGAGCCTGTATTGTAGGACAAAGGAGAAATATGTGCAGAGAGAATAAAAGACGGTAGAAGAAAAATGTGAGGGCAGAGAAAATATCCCAAAGAAGAATGAAATGAGGTCCACGAGAGAGAGAATACCAGCAGCTCTGCTGTCAATCTTATCTGTCAGTAAAGCATTAGAGGTCTGCGACGATCAACCAACAGCTGCAAAGTTTTTTTTTTGCACGCTAGAATTCCTCCGTGTCCGTGTGAATGACGAATATTTCTTCAACAAAAACTTTCCATACGGGTAAACTAAAGCATGTTCTCTCTCTATGTTGAAAATACTATGTTGGGTGGAAAAAAGAGAAGCTGACGGCTCAGGGAAGAAAACTTGGGAAATTAAACATCTGATCATGAGACACTTAGTCTGTAATTGCAAGACATTTTAGGGAAGTGTTTGTATATTTGCGGACAGTGTTTTACTGTCTGATGCCTAATGTAATCATTTGGCAGGCATGGAAGTTAAGTCTGCTTACTTTTAGACATATTTATAAAACATCTGCGGCAAGAATGAACACGTCAAGGGATGTAAGTGTAAAAAATGGATTCTCCTAAAAAATTATGGGTTAGTATGAATCAAATCCCACTTCATGCACAAAAATGAGGAAAACCTTCAAATGAATTAAAAAACGCCATTTACATTTAGAGCCATTAGAATTAGAGCAAGAGCACAAATCAAATGTTCCTCTTCCAGCAGCAATAATTGTTGTAAAATAGTTATTGGGTGTTAAATAATGGCGCAAATACCAGTAATGTGACGAACGCAACCATTAGTAAATCTCGTTGTGTGATTTATTTGAATACTCTCCTCCCATAAACTTTGCGTCTAAAAGGAAAACTCGAACTAATGTATATTCAATAAGGTCAGGTGCAAAAATAACTGCCCAAGCCTTTTCATCGCTAATTCGTTTACTGCATGTATTTGGTAAACCTGAAAGTAAGATTTTAATGCCCAAAGACAGTTTGCGCTGATCCATCATTTAATCAGATTTACTCATTTAATATTCTTCTCATAAGAAGCTGAAATCAAATCGGAATAACTAACCTGAAGGTTCCTCTGTGCTGCTTGCAGTGGTGGTTGGTGGAGCAATGGGAATTTCTGTTCCAAAAAAGAGAGCAAAATAAAGCAAGCATGAGAAAAAAATTACATTTTTTATTACACAGAATTAAAAATTAAACAATTATGTTTAAAATATAAAAATATATTCTCAAATTTAAAAGATACTGGTTACAAATCCATTCTCAAAGTGGTTTAAAATTTTCACAACAAAATTACTCTTTCTTGATGTCCAAGACTTGATTCTTTTATCTTTCCTTTCATGGCCTTTTCATGAATGGAGGGAAGTTTACACTCAGTAAAGCCATGCGTGACGAAAGACCTTTGCAACAAAGTGATTTAATTCATAAAAAGTGGTAAAAAATAAGAGTAGTCTTTTGCTGTATTGGAACATAAATATACAAGAAGAATAGGCAGTTACTGCCATGAGGACAATACAAGAGGAAAACTGAAACAGCTCAGGCATACTAAGAGAAATATGAAGAAGCTGATAAAAGAGTGCTCTGTGGAGCTGGTGCACAAGCATGCAAAAAAAAGAGCCATTTGAAGGAAGAAAGAATCAAGTCTTCTGATTTAAAAGAAAATCATGAACGATCTTCATCATCTGCTGGGGTTCAGAACTGTTTTTATGCTCTTGTTGAACTGTGACCCTAAGAAATGGCACAGAGCCTAAATATGTTTTTCTTGCTTTTATGGTGCTTTGGCCAATAAACAAGGCTTAAATAAAGATATCACTCGTTTTGGACGTCATGTCAAAATCAATTAACAAAAGGAAAGTCAATTTTGGTTTTGGCGTTTTAGAAAGATGTGCGCTGTACAGTGATACACATTTTCTGTGGTGGTCTTTCTTCCAATATCAGCACTACACATATTGGGCTCCGCTTGGTGAACATGGGAATGAGTTTAATGCCAGATTGAATTACGGTACAAGCCTGTTTCAAATATTTGAACCCTATTGATTTATGGTCTTCAGAATAAGAGGACATAGTAGTATTTGTAGCCAAGAGTTCCTCGTGTTAAACTGAGCTCGGCACGGATTTTGATGCTGCTTAAATTTATATGGGCTATTAAAATAAAAACAGATTATTTCACAATTATGAGAGAAACTAAATATTTTCAGTTCAATTACTGGAGTGTGCACCTTTCCAAGTTTCACACATCAGTGCTTTCCCAGGAAAATCAAAGATATAAGATTCCCTAAAGTTATACTTTAGGTTAAATTTTTTCCATTAAACTCTCTGCCAGAAGTCTCTCCTGAGCCATTCTGTTATTTTTTCCCCCCCTCAAAATGCTTTTTGGAAATCCAAGCATTGTTTTTTCGACGAAAGCACCACTTAAACAGTTTGATTTGAAATGCGAACACCAGTGATGGTTAATAAGTTAAGCTTCATTCAGGATAATGCAGTGAAGATACTTGTGTTCTTTGAAAATGTAGTTATTTTACTGATTTGGTCTATGAAGTAAAGAATGTCAGATAATTCTGTGGAATGACTTTAACAAGACATGGTTTCAAATTCCTTCCACCGTTCATAAATGCAGATTTTCATGAAGAGTTCCAGCTTTGTATACCATGGACAAAAACATTTGTAAGCATTATGGCTCATTGGGGATTGAAGTGGTAAAAAAAAATAGTTCTTGACATTGAGTGATCCACATACTTATGCAGGGGGCAATGGGAGATCGGCTCTGCTGGTAGCCTTTAGCACAACGGTTGCATGTGATACCCGTCACACCGTCTTTACAGGGGCATTGGCCTGTGGTTTGGTTACAGGTTTTGCCCGCGGCCCCAACAGGATGGCAATCACAGGCTGCGAGGAACAGAAGAAAAGAGATAAAAGAACACACGTGTGGGGAGACCCACATACAGAAACAGTACATACATACATACAAAAAGCACAGATAAACAATAAATGTGGCATTTAAGGCCCAAGTCTGGGGAAATAAGTGGGTGAAGATTTGTGAAGCAGTTGAAAAACACACTGTGTTTTGTGAAAGTGGTGAGCAGTCTCTAAAGAGTGTGTCTCGTGACAAGAGCATGCATAAACATACATATTCAACACAACTTGGGTATGATTTTTTTCTGTATGCATTAAACATAAAGCAGGGCACTTCAAGAAAAGGCATTTTTAAATTGTATCAGGGCTCTAAGTGTATCTGGACATTTTTGGAATTTTTTGGGGGATACTCAAGTTTTAAATTTAAAACCTCTATACATTTTCTGAAATCTCTAATCGTAATTTGTAACCACTCTATAACAATATTCAAATTGGCACATTTCCTGAAAATATGTTTCCATAACATGTGCTTTCTTTTTTCATCAGAACGTTGCTTGTGCCAATAATGTCTGTCACATTTCCTTCCTCTTGGGAGGTCTTTCTCAAACATATGGCTCAGCGTCTCTCTCCACTTCTTAAAGCTTGTGAACTGATTGTATTGCCTTTGTGTCAAAACTCCTTTCAAGTCCGTTTTCTTAAATTCCCACCATGGGTGGTTACATTAAAGTAATTTCGCAAAGAGTCCAATGCCATTTGCTCAATATTTCCCCCACCGACACTATAGAAGTGATACACTGTCAAATGTTTAACACATTAAATGAATGAATTGGCTCATATATTTGTATGAGTAATGAAGCAGAAAGAGCTGTGCTTGAACTTTATTTCTTTTAAGCCTATGCTAAGAGTGGTGAAGTGAAGTTCCAGTCCCAGTGCAGTCACTCCCTGAATGTCTGTCTCTTGTCACTCTCTTGTCATCATAGCCAAGTTTATGTCTTGTCTTTGGAGTTGTCATTAGGTAAAATTGCCACACTTCATCTCTCGTCACAAATGTGCCGTAAACCTCCCTAAAGATTCAATAAACAGCTCAGCTGACTAATTCCTAATAAATGAAACGGCTTCACACCCTTAAATGTGGTGCAGGTCATTTTCAGAAATGTTTTTTTGGAAATAGATGATCCAGAGCATGAAATGCTGAGGTTTCTGCTGCAATATATATATGAGCCGTTGTAACCGGATCATTAATTGAGGGACATTAATACTTATGACTCACTGATCCTGTTGCAGCAGTTCAAAAGTAATATTCTAGAGCGGCTTTGCACCGGAGGTAGCTTTTTAAGAAGTTCCCGCTTTTTGCTATGCTCACACTGCAGGAACTTGGGACCTATTTAGTTCTAGGATCTTCATTTGGTGGAACTTAATTAGCTCCTACAGCAGAGTAGGGTCTAAAACAGTTCTATAGGAACTATCAGTGACGTATGCGTATGCTGAATGGCCAAACGCATACGAAGTACTGGCTACCCAGCATTTTTAAAAAGCTGCGTAAAATGTTTGACACACAACACAAACAATTCGGATCAGGTCGCTCTCCATTCATCGGTTGCTGAGGTTTTAAATTGTTTTTTCTGCCAGTGCGAATGCAACTAGGAAAATGGCCTAGAAGAGAAATGCTGTCTAGTTCAAGAAACGTGGTGCGAAAGCTTTAATTTAGTTTTTTTGGAGTAGTGATCACCATAAAAAATTATTCACACTTAAGCCTTAACAATGACTACAATGTACAAAGACTACAATGGAAATTGACTACTTGAGGAAAATGGCATCTCCCCAACAACTGTCCAAATCATCACTTAAGCCAACCAGAAAAACGATGTAAAACACATGGAGTGCAGGTGTATGTCTCTCAAACATTTTAGCTTCTGCTGTCTGATAAGGACCTGTCTGGAGTGGAGTGTTTAAGTGGTTGTCCACTTAGCAGTGAAGTGGTGCTACTACACCAGATTCCTGTAGTAGATATGGATCTACTGTTTCCTCTCCTTATCCACTCACTCTCAACACTGCCATGCTCCCGAAGTACTAAGCAGAGTTTACTGATATGCAAGCCTGTAGTTCTTTTTTTCTTATTTCCGAGATAAACTCTAAATGAACCAAAATTTTTATTTCTGGCATTATTTACTCATGCTATTCCAGACTTCCTTTTTTTTAGTGGCAAAAAAATTTCACTCCATTTTGACTTTTCTTAAAGCATTTCTAGAGAATTTTACAGTTGGAACAGAAAGTATTCAGACCCTCTAAGATTTTTCACTCTTTGTTATATTGCAGCCATTTGCTAAAATCATTCCCTCATTTATGTACACACAGCACCCCATATTGACAGAAAAACACAGAATTGTTGACATTTTTTCAATTAAAAAAGAAAAAACTGAAACATCATTGCTCAGTATTTAGTGGAAGCACCCTTTTGATCAAATACAGCCATGAGTCTTTTTGGGAAAGATGCAAGTTTTTCACACCTGGATTTGGGGATCCTCTGCCATTCCTCCTT
>JAUCMT010000114.1:8519977-8544319 GCA_032357475.1 Enteromius thamalakanensis
CTGGATTTGGGGATCCTCTGCCATTCCTCCTTGCAGATCTTTTCGAGATCTGTCAGGTTGGATGGTAAAAGTTGTTTAACAGCCCTTTTTTAGTTCTCTCCAGAGATGCTCAATTGGGGTTAAGTCAGGGCTCTGGCTGGGCCATTCAACAACAGTCACAGAGTTGTTATGAAGCCACTCCTTCATTATTTTAGCTGTGTGCTTAGGGTCATTGTCTTATTGGAAGGTAAACCTTCGACCCAGTCTGAGGTCCTGAGCACTCTGGGAAAGAGTTTCATCCCTGTACTTGGCCACATTCACTTATCTATCGATTGCAACCAGTTGTACTGTCCCTGCAGCTGAAAAACACCCCCAGAGCATGATGCTCTGGTCTCATCAGACCAGATAATCGTATTTCTCACAATTATGGATACCTTCAGGTGTCTTTTAGCAAACTCCAGGCTTTCATGTGTCTTACACTGAGGAGAGGCTTCCGTCGGGCCACTCTGCCATAAAGCCCCGACTGGTGGAGGGGTGCAGTGATTATTGACTATATGGTTCTACAACTTTCTCCTATCTCCCGATCTCTGGAGCTCAGCCACAGTGATCTTTGGGTTCTTCTTTACCTCTCTCAGCAAGGCTCTTCTCCCCGCTCAGTTTGGCCAGATGGTCAGCTCTAGGAAGGGTTCTGGTCACCCCAAACGTCTTTCATTTTAGGATTAAGGGGTCCACTGTGCTCTTAGAAACCTTGAATGCAGCAGAATTTTTTTTTTGGCCAGATCTGTGCCTTGCCACAATTATGTTTCTGAGCTCTTCTGGCAGTTCCTTTGACCTCATGATTCTCATTTGCTCTGACATGCATTACAAGCTGTAAGGTCTTATATAGACAGGTGTGTGGCTTTCCTAATCAAGTCCAATCAGTATAATCAAACACAGCTGGACTCAAATGAAGGTGTAGAACCATCTCAAGGATTATCAGAGGAAATGGACAGCACCTGAGTTAAATATATGAGCGTCACAGCAAATAATGTGATATTTCAGTTTTTCATTTTTAATAAATCTGCAAAAACAATTCTGTATTTTTCTGTCAATATGGGGTGCTGTGTGTACATTAATGAGGGGGAAAAAAGAACTTAAATGATTTAAGCAAATGGCTGCAATATTACAAAGAGTGAAAGGGGGTCTGAATACTTTCTGTACCCACTGTATATACATTACGTACATTTATAGAAGAAGACTAAAGAGTAGGCCAAAAATGAAGTGCCTGGTAAGAGCATTTAATCCATTTGAAAGAGATCTGCACGCGGCAGCTTTACTAGAGCAGATTGCACAATGTGAGAAGTTTAGATGCCTGCCAATAGTTTACCATAAAGCTGCTGTTTGAAGTCTGAGCTCCTCTCCTCCATTAAAAACATCATGTTGAGAGTTGGTGGGGTAATTTGTGTGTTGCTGGAAGACGGCCAGCTCAGCCCAGGCTCAGTATTGTAGTGCTTAGTTTCTGCACTGGCCCACAAAAATGTCTGAAGCCAATAAAGGGAAGAGAAAATGAGAGAAACTACACTCTATGAACCACTTAGTGTTTTTCTGATATCTGTTGTCTGTTTTTGCTTTAATTCAATGTTAAGGAGGTTTAGGACAAATATTCCTTTTTTTTCCAATAGCAAGCATTAGCATAATCATTTAATAAAATTATGAATGTCACTCCAATCACCACAACTGGTTTTTGTCAACAAACGTTTTGCCAAATTCTCATTTTTATACGCTACATTCTTATCTAATTGAAGCCAGCCACAAAAGAAGTAGTTATTTTGGAAATCTAATGAGAAAAGTGAGGTAATGTAAAACAATATTTTCAAATCCCCAACAGAAGAGGTTATTTGTGGTTAATAATAGTACAGTTTTCTGACAATGCAAGACACATGTTCAAATGGAAGGCGTAATAGTGCACTGTAAAATTTAATTAGTTGACCTTCCTCAAAAAAAGCATGCAAACCGATTGCCTTGGAAAAATAACAACTAAAGTCAAAGAAGAATTGAAATTTGCATTTACAAAGGTTTATTTAGTGTTGTAAACTTACACACAAGTTCTGCTAACTCATGTAACAATTCCTGCAAATTTCTTGTTTAAACATCAGTCTAGTTTACTTGCTAAAAGTATGCAAACCTATTACCTTAAAAAAGAAAGTAAGAGTTACTCAGGAAATTTAGTGATCTAAACATCCATTACAAAGGAATGACAACACTGTTCTTTATAACATACACATACAATTTTAATTAAATTTAAGGTAGTGACAGTTCAAAGTTAAATGTAATGATTTTCGATATAATTTTTACTTGTATTACAGACATTTTGAAAGAAAGCAAAACAATCTGATTTGGGAAATGCTTTTTTTTTCTATCCCAAGTCAAGCATCACACTGTAAATGTTCTTCAAAGGATTGGGTAATCCAAATGCAGCAGAAATCCAAATGTAGCAGTAATTCAAACGTGGCGCATGACAGCCCATAAGCAATTGGTTGAGGCAGATTCTTTGCAGTACTTTCCTGAACATCAATGGCAGAAGACACAGGGTCAAGGCAGAGAAGATCTGGAGAAGTAATTTATTTTCAGTGATAGTCTGAACCCCAACACACATATCATTAATTCACCCAAACTTTAAAAACTCAACCATGACTTTTATTTTTTTGAACAGAAATGAAGACTAGACGTTTCTATCCTTTAACTGAATCTCTATTCACCCAAAACTTGATCGTATAAAGCAACCATGTGTCTTCAGAAGACTTGAGCTGCTTTTCCACTGTTGGGACAAACCATTCTCATTGCTTAACCATTTTGTTCCGGCCCAAGCTGATAGGGATGTGTTTTAATTTTTTCACTGTTGGACTGGTAACGGTCTGTGCTTGTGTGGCAACCAATGTGTTACTTTGCAAGACTTAAGATGTGGTACCAGATGTAAATAAATGAAATATTTCTTTACATTTTTATATATTTTTTTTTTTATTACCTAGTTTGCTTTATTCAAATCGCATGCATGTCAAGAAAAACTGTTGGTTATTCAAAAGACAAGTGAACAATCCTGAGCAGCGACATCGCTCAAGGCGTTCTACAGCACAGTTCAGTGTGTTTAAGAGTTCTAGATCAAGACTGGTTTGTAATCAGACCATGCCTAACCAAATTCAAGTAGAAATATAACTAAAACTGCTCCCTACCATTCATAGAACAGTTTGGCCCATTTTGGGTGAACTAGTTATATAATCAATATGAATCTTAATGCAAACATCTCAGTGATATAACACCAAAAACAAAGCTGATTTCCCCACATTTATGTATTTGTTTAAGGTGTAGCTATGAGTACTTACAAAGGCTGGTTGTAGAAGTATCTGAGGTAGTCACAAAGTAAAACAGGTTTGTCTTTGATGGGTGTGAATTTTTGTTAAATCTGGGTTCTAGAAGTAAAAAACATACAAGTAAGTTTTAAAACATAAAGAAAATACAGTACAAATATTAGTGAAAGTTTTAATTAAGAAGTAATCATTGCTTATTTTCCAATATTAAATACAATTAAAACAGCAAGATACATTTTAGGGGTTGCATGATGTGAAATGTCCTATTTGAAATGATTTGAAATATAAATATAAAGCATCACATTGTTATAAAATTACAGTGGGAACACCGCAAATGATTACAGTTGGCCTAAACAATTAACGCTAACTCTATTAGTAAAATAAAATCTATCAGTTGCACCTAAATATTGACTTCAAAACCTGCTGAAAGCTCATCTTGGCGACTTTTGGCATGTTCTTGAATTATACTAAGGAATTTCCATACACACACACACACACACACACACTTTTAAGCTTACCTTATTATTTTTGTGTAGAAACATTCAGTCTTTATCCAGTGGCAGTCGCTCTCCTTCTTCTCGGTTTTAGTAATCTCGACGTCAGCGAGCATATTCAAAACGTAGCTTGCTCGCATGCACTAACCTCCGCTACTTCTTCTGTTGTTTTCTTATCAACAATATCAACTCCCACTGGTGAAGTAATGTCATTAGTTTTGTTGTGGCGACCTGAATATTCTTAGTAAGGCTTACTTACTTGTCAAAAATGATCTGTAACTTAATGAATCCTAGTAAGTATAACAACTAAGTACAACATTAAGTACAGCTCTCACTGCAAACATCTCCACTAGCGTACTCAGTACTAACTTTCTTAGCTTTTCCCAGAACCTTAATGAGGATGGGGAGAAAATGAGTCTTCTATTTTGTCTATTTGTATATAACCCCGTAGCAACTACACATTGAGATTAGATTGACTGGCTAAGGTTTTGCTGCCTGGGATCCCATCAGAGGCTGATGTCATTTTCTTTAGTTTGCTGGTTCTAGCAATCCATATAAACTGAAACATTCCATATGATATTAAACCAAGCTGACCAAGAATGTCTGAACTATTAACATCCCACCCAATGGGGTGATGTCGGACCAGTGTGGCTGATGGTTTGCAGAGCGCCACACACTTATATGATCTGAGCGTGGTTTACTGTATTACAACAAAATGGCTCAATTGACAAATCAAATCTTCAAAGGAGTCACTCTCTCCAGTGGGCAGGAGAAATGATGAAGCAAATGTTTCCTAAGCAGAATAAATTAAACTTATGGGGCAAACAACTCAAAGAGAGGAACAAGATGCACCTTGCAATGCAAAGCTGCCTTCACTTTGTATGTTTACAGTATGGTTTATGAAGGGTAAAGCCACAAATCAAGTTTCAATAGAAGCTCTAACCTAATACAGAGTGCGGCAGACTCTTTGCATCATTCTTTATGAATTTTAAAGGTTCCTGTTACTCAATGGAACAAGTGTTTTCAGTTCCACAAGAAATAAAGCAATAAAGGTTTAGAATGACATGAGGGTGAGTAAATGATAAGAAATGAACTTTCCCTTCAACAAGATACATATTGAACAAGAAGCAAGGAACCTCTGTTTGGGAACAAAAAACACTGTAATTGTTTTTCCTGGAGTAAATTCTTACAGTACATAGTTGCCGCTATTTCATTGCTCTGATTAAGAGTGTGTGGATTTGTCAAAAGAAAAAGTATGCGCTGAACACATTGAATTAATGAGCACGAGGGGAGTTAGGTGCTCTATATTACAACATGCTTGCCGCTTTTTTCATTAACTTGCAATACATCGCATATTTAGCTTGTGAAAATGTTTTCTTTGGCAGGAATTAAATATCATGCTTCATATCATTTGTCACCTTTCTATAATTACCACACATCCTTTTATGTACATCTGTTTTGATGTAACCTAATACAGCTGTATAACTTGGACAGTGTTTGATTGTAATTACATTAGGGGCTCTAACTCTGGCAAATTTCAGGATTAAATCGAACAAAATGTCTTGTTTAAGTTACAGATTTTCTAAATCATGATGAAATGTGTTTTCAGAACTGTTTAAAATGAAGCAGCATTCAGCTAAGATTAACAGGAGGTCTCCCTCTCTTTTGAAAACTGCCAGTGCTTTTCTGTGTTTAAACCTCAAGAGTGTGTAATGTACTGAAGGAGAACCGGAGCGAACCGACATAAGTATCCAAGCAAGTAAAATATTAAAATACTGAAAAAGGTTTTGAGCTTGTGCCTATTGTGATGATGCTAGCAGTGCTCATAAATGTTTCAAGCGTAAAATAACAAAAGTCTGATGAGGCAGTTGCACCTGAAGATAAATGACTTGACCAAAAACAGAACAAATGTGCATGATTGTTGCGAAAGAACGAAAGCAATGAGAAATGTATAGAGACAGACAAAAGCATGCAAACAGATGACAGCAGCAGCAAACATTCATCACTGGGAATTCTCAATTAAATAAAAAAGCTTGCATGAAATCCTTCTTACGACGATATATATATATATAAATATATACACATTAGAAATGGCTGTGGATCACAATGATGCATTTTGAATCCAGAATTGATTTCCCCCCAATATTTCCTCCATTAATGCGTCTTTCATAGTAGTACATGAATATTTCGAAGAGTTCATTATTAATTCTGTAAGAATCTAAAGGGTATTATGGCTATTTTTAGTCTGTTATTCTTTTTTAAAGTTTTCCTTGAACCATTAGTGAATTCCATTTGGTTTGTTGACCCTAATTCCAAGTGCCTGGGAAATCCTCCATGGCCTCAAATCTCAGGGAAACTGAAGAGTTCATTAACTTTCCAAGCAAAGCAGATCATTTTAATAAAACTTTAGAAAAGAGGCCCAGGGTCATCGGAGACCTGCAGGATTATTCACCCTTGATTTTAATTACGGAAGCCTTGCGAAAGCAGAAAAAAATTAAACCGAAGAGAGATCTAATGCCAGCTTGACTGAGTCCCATCCTGTGAATCTGTCAAAAAACATGTCACTTTAAAACAACATATTTCAGCAAATATATGACCTTTAGCCTTTTTAGACTCATCTTTTGCTTTTGCACACTGTATTAAAGAAGTTTACAAAATTCTGCAGTTAAATGCATCATTTGACCAGCCAACATATCCCAACAGAGCACACCTCACCAATGAGAGTAATGGGATGCTGAAAGAATCAAGTCTTGTCCACAGGAGAAAGGAAGTGAAAACAAAAAGAAGTTCTCTTCCCTCAATAAGACACATAGCATGGGGGTTAGCGGAACACACAGTCGGATGATGAATGTCTGTTTGCATTCCAAGTCGACAGGAGAATCATACGAGAGCCCAGAGAGGGGTAAATGTCAGTCTGGAGTATGGGTAGAATAGATATGTTGGTTAGGTTATGCATTTTTGTAATGCCTTTCCATGCAGTGAATATTTTTAAATGCTCATTAATCTTTTTCTTATTCATCAGGTGGAATGTGATCTGCGGTCAGAGAGCTGGGAAAAAAAACATTGACTTTTACATTAATTAAAGATGTTTGAATTTGCATGAAAAGTATGTGCCTAAATCAATCAGCCTTCATCTGAACATTTTAAGGTGTTAAAAATCTGCAGTTTATACTATAGCCTTTATATAAAATATACCACAAAAAAGAGTTTAATTGGTTACATTTGCAAACTTTAAAACTGAAGTTATGCCGTATAAAAATCACTTAAAAAAAATTTAATATAAATTCAACTTCTTTACAACTTAAGCTGCCTCTATATAACAGCAGGGTTAATTGCTTTGTTGTGTGGATGTTGTAAATGAGGACTCATGCATGCGGGAAAACAAACACCTTCTGTTCAGCCTTCAAGTATAACATTCTCACACGATGCAAAAACATTCCCCACCGTCTTCATTGTCAGATTGATGGATGCTTTTATTTATTTACCTATTTATCTGTTTGGGAAAACAGAGCCTTTAACTTTCAGCACAGACCTAATATTTTACCCAGAGCTAAAGCTGGAAGTAAATGATCCTAAGCCGTCACGGACAGCAGCAGAATGGACCTTGTTATGAGGAGACGCTAAGGTGTGACGGGGGGCTTGTTTGCACAAAGCATCTTGCCCCACGGCAAGGTTCGGCAAGAATAGCCTCTCTTTTCTTCTGGACAGCTCCCAGGTAAGAGTGCTGTCTGCACACCTGTGGAAAGCTGCTGGCTTGTTCCCTTCCTGTCCGTCCTCCCCCTAACCTCAATTCCTCTCACTCATCTGACCTGTAACGAGGATCAGTTCACACCTCTGCTCTGTTTGTTTGGCTTGTCCTGTCAAACCATCCCCCAAATGAATCCCAATAACTCTATGTCAGAAAGATGTAACCTTCCTCCTCCGCCCCTCCCCCATGCACCCACATCCCTGTCCTTGGGCTGCATGCTGACAGAGACTCATGGGGGTTGAGGAGCACAGGAATGTGAGAATTCTTCCTTTGGACCTGCTGACTCCTTCATTTGAGGGGTAACGCATTAAGAATGGTCGCCGGCTCATCTAATTGGTTCCTTTGTGGTACTGTGTGAATTTCTTTGTGTAGAAAACAGCCAGCTAATCGCTTAGCCATAGCATTTTTTGCTTTCCTAAAGAAGCGTCAAGTGATAAATTGTAAACTTTGGGCCCTTAAGACCAAACCCAGTCGCTCTTTTCACCTATGGTGTTTAGATTCTGTACCCTTCATACCTTTGCAGGCTTTTCTGTGAGAGATGGGCTTGGACATGTCTCTGTAGTAGCCCTCCTTGCAGTAGTGACAGTGGCGGCCCGCAGTATTGTGGCGGCAGTTCAGGCAGACTCCTCCGCTTTTCCTCCCGGAGAGTTTGTAAAGCTCCATGTTGAAACGACAACGCCTTGCATGGAGGTTACAGTTGCAGGCTGCGGAAAAGGAAACAAAGAAGATGCATTTGTTTAAACAGTGTATCAAACATTTCAAGCCATGTACATTTAAATCAGAATATCCAAATTCCAACTAGTCCTTTTTTGTCCATTTGGTTTGAGCACAAAAGGACTGTGAGCAACACAGGCATAATGCTACAAGATAAAAAAAAACATCATTAGTATTAATAACATAATATGTAGAAAGAATAACAACGCATTTTAAAGTGTTTACAATTTTGCTACATTTTTTAAGCCTTATACTCACTTATATGTGTGCTACAATACTATAATATTGTGAGCTAATTAAAAATTTTTAAATGACTGTTTTTACTATTATTACTGTATTTTAATATACTATAAAATGAAATTTCTTCTGATGGCAAAGCTGTATTTTCAGCAGCTGTTATTCAGTCTTTACTGCCACACGATAATTCTGAAATCATTCTAATATGCTGATGTCGTGCTTAACTAAAATTTCATATTATTATCATTGTTAAAATGTACTGCTTTTGATTCAGTGATGAATAGAAAGGTGAAGGCCTTTATTTAAAACAATCAATTTATTTGCAATACATTTTGTCACTTTTGATCTATTTAATGCATCCTGGCTAAATAAAAAGCATGAATTTCTTTTTAAAATCATAATTATAAAATACTAAACCAAGCTTTTTAATGCCAGTGTATTTCCAATATTCAAACACACAAAAACATTTTTGGTGTGTATTGACAAATATTTTAGAAATAAGTAAATTAGTTTACATTTAATTGGTGTTACAATAATTTTGTAATTAATTAATAACACTTTCCACTTAAATTCCACATGTACATTTTCAGATTACCTGGATAAGCTATATGTATGTCACTGCCCGTATTTAATCACATGATATCTTATATTGTGAAAGTCATTAGACTGTCTAAATCGAGAATCAGGAGAAGTTTTCTAATCATTATGCAGTAGTGATAGCGGCCTCAGTTTGACAGCTATGTCTTCACCAACTGCAGTAAATTAAGAGTCAGGGAATTAACTTCAGATAATGAGGTCAGCTCCTGAGCTTTTTCTCTGACCAGGCCTGCTCTTTCCCAATGATGCCAAGCAATATCAGACAAGGCCTCCAATTACCATTTCATTCCCAATCCCCACCATGCAAAGGAAGCCGTGCTCTTGCTTGTTTACTAATGAATAAAGTTGCTGCCACCAAGTTTAATTACTGTCTGATGTTTATTCATGACTGATTTGTGTGCAGACATGTTCTCTTTCATTAAGCCTGGGTGAGACATTGGTGTGGCTCCTCCTTATGTATTATTCAACAATAAATCCCAACCCTCCTACCAAAATGCTTTGGGCTGTTCAAGCACAGACAACTGCTGGCAAGGCATAGCTGATGCACATTCTCTGAGCAACTTCAACAGAGTGTTTATTTGGTCTGATGCTAGGAGACTTCAAGACAAAATAAGCATTTTCATGAGATGGCATAACAACTTACAAAAGCAATTGCATGAACTTCACCAAAACAATGTTGTTGTTTTTTTACTGATTTAATATGATTTTGCAAGCTTTATTTTCATGAAAATAGTCTAAAACAACTTTATTCTAAGGACGACCAAATATGATTGCACAGTTTAAACAAATGAAAAGTATAAAAACATGTTATATGCAGATATTTGTAAATAATTATCTACTAAAGCCAACATTTTAACTATTGAAGCATGTATTTATAGCACCATAACCAATCCTTAATATACATTGTTTATTACTCAGCATCTTCGTGTGACAGTACATTGCAAATGCATGAAATCTCAAATAAAAATGTGTATTTTTTTAATTTATAAAAAGTATTGTCCCAACACATACACAGAACATTTTATATTTTTATATATTCAATTTTTAATTTGAGTTGTTAACAGAAAAAAAATAATAATTACAATGTATCTAATGATTTTATTTTATTTTTTCACAAAATAAAAATAAATAAATAATGTTTTTGTATTAATTACATTTATTTTTTATTCTATAGACTGCCTTGAGGGTATATTCCATTTATTAATTTCTAATTATTTTGCACCTTCTGATTTCAAGGAACAGTCACACACTTATTTTGACATTGTTGTTAACACTGTCTGTGTAAGTCACTTGTTTACAATGCCATCTAGTTTCTAGACTTTTTTTCTTCTTCTTCTTTTTTGGTAAAACTCCACTTAGTATTTACCTAAAAACTCTATAAATTGGCTCATCTCCACAGATTTTCCACTTGCTGCCAAAAAAATTCAAACTTGGAATATGTTTTTCGAGATGCCTGCAGGACACGAAGGATGATAATTTGGCCTGTCCTAGAAGTGTCTCCTCTTCAAACTTGCTCCATACACGGCTTGTTTGCTTTCAAACAGGCATACTGTTGGTATTAATTCTGCCTGCTTGTTTGGATCCCAGTGGAAACTGATCCTTCCTACCCTCTAGCTATGGATTATTCACTTTTGCTAACAAGGCAAATGCAATCCACTATTCAGCCTCCAGCCTCTTTAGATTTCTACAGACTTGCTAAACTTATTGATAAACAGAAAATCCAAGTTGTTTTCTCTAAAATAAAAAAAAAGTACTACATTTCATTACTTTTTCAAGGCACACAAATCCCTTATAATACTATTGGACAGACATAAAACTGAGAAAACTAATCACAACAGTATGTTTTACCAAAGTAATGAGAAAAATCTGTTATTACAATGACATCACCCAAAAACCTTTCAGCTGTATTCGTTCTTTCTTCATAACATTTAAAATAATCTGTAGTAAAAGAAGTGATGTTTTATGTGGATTGGGCAGCATGCTCTGTCTTAGATTGTAATTTGTTGCAGTTACAATTAATGCATATACTTAAAGATTTAATTAAGCAAGATTTGATTTCATTTATCATTTACTGAAAGTTTCAGACTTTATATATATATATATATACACAGTATATTATTTATCAGTTTGAAAACCCTGTTGTGGTATCACTACGCACCTAAAAGAGCTCCACTGGAAGGAAATTGCACTGTCAACATGTGAGGCTATTGGTAGTAGTATTTGGCTCACACTGCTTCCTCTTGCCCTCAGTCATGAAAAAACAACCTCAACACACATAGGGCAGCTGGAAAAAGCTGTTTCAGTACCTCATCTGGTTTCCTCATGATCGAGATTGTGATTGTTGTGATACGCCCCTGTCTGTTTGAACACACACACACACACAAAGCATACGGCCTCCACGCACCTGCTTTTGTACGGAATGCAGGATTCAGGGTGGTTGCCTCTCAATAAGAGCAAACACAAAGCGGCTGTACATTAAATGTCGCCCCCCCCACAACCACCTCACTCAGACACATTTTGTCTCACTTCTACAGCTTGCGATTTGCTCATTTTGCCCTTTCACACCTTGCTCGGCCTGCATATATCCCTGTATCTTTGAAGTGCTTTCAGACCCACTAATCTTCTCATGTCATCTGCCTTAAAAGCATGATCATAATTTAAATGTTGCTTTATGTGACGGAACAAAGGAAAAGTGGGAGGAAAAGCTCATCCCTATGGTGGTACTTCCTAACCACAGAATGGAAGATTACCTAGTTGTTCAGCCAGGCTGGTGAACGCAGAAACCCTCATCAGTGAAGCCGACAAAACAAGCTATGCACACTTGTAGCTACACATCCACTTAGCCGATAAACTCCAGGCAGAGATAAGGGGGTGAGATGACTCTGATTGGCTGGGTTGGGGAGAAAGCCAAACCAGATGCGTTTTGTCTCCGTCCCCTCTTTAGTTCAGCTCAGCTCACTGAGAGGCTGATAAACACACACAGCCGTGAGGAAAGAGTGTAAGGTGATAGCTTTGGAGTGCAGCTAATTGGTTTTGACTGTCTTAAGAATGTTCTTAGAAGAGTGTTACAATCTTGATTTTGTTTTGCTTGTTATTTGTTAGCACCTTTTTTACCTTTGAAGGGAAGTAATAAGAGACAGAAGAGACTTTAAAAAAAGAGAGTTCTTGTTTAAAAAATAATAATAATAATCATACCGATGTAAAACTTTTGAGCAGTAAATATTGTATTCCTCACTCTCTTACTGTTAGTTGGCAAAGATTACGTTTTTTTTTTGTTTTGTTTAGTTTTTTTTTTTCTCCATATAGATACATTTAATTGACAATTGTAAAAAAAAAGCATTACAGCATTTCGTTTATCAGGTGTGAGATTTTTGTTAACCTGACCTTATTTTAAAAAACTTTAGTGTGCTAAACACTAGCATATTTTCTCTTCTCTTCCTGAAATGTATGAACATACCAATAAGCAGAATTGGGGAGTAACTACTTACATGCTAGAGAATTACGTAATACTAAGTAACTGGAATTAAGTACAGTTACTGACAAAAAAGAATGCAGTTAAATTGCAGTTATGAAAAAAGTACATCTAAATTTTCTCACAACCAAACTCAAATTCTTTCATAAATTGTATTGACCACTCTAAAATATGAGACAAAAATGTTTGAGGAGTGTAGCATACAGAATAGAAAACATGCTTATTATGTAACTGTTATATTTCCTATTTTGGTTTTTCGGTTTATTGTTAGAGACCAGTGTTTTCTAGCAAATATGTTATTTCAAAAGCAGTATCAGATCTGTCTCTTGTTAAGATTTTTAACCTGTATCTAACCTCGGAATCATTTTAATAAATAAGGTGCTAAAGTCTAATTTTGTTGTTGCTGTGCTTTAAATTAAATTATATTAATTCTAATACAAGTGATGAAGGATTTTGAATGTCTGAGAGTAATCAGTGTAGAGTACTACTATAAGGTTAACCCTGCCTGCTATAAATGTTTCAAAATAATTAACAATTGAAAAGTAATCACATGTAATCTGTTACATTACTTTAATAAAGTAACTGAAAGGTTACACTACTTATTACATTTTAAATATGAACTTGCAGTCTATAACCTATTACATTTAAAAACGTTCCCAACACTGCCAATAAATGAGAAGATTCATTCTAATTCTCTAACACTAAAAGTTCTCTAAAAGTGTGCTGTATAAACAGTGTCAGACTAGAGGCCATTGGTAATTCTTCTCAGTTATCAGGGATATCAGTCCAGCACTCAACACTATTGGCTTTTTTTCAACGAGCCTGTCAGACAGAATGAAGCTAAAAAGACGTCACCCCTTAAACATAATTTAAAGATTACAGCTGTTGTTACAACAATTTGAGTGAAGGGTGAAAAGAGTGTCGAACATATCAGATTTCAAGAATTTTTAGCTTATACTGTAATGAATTTAATATAAAAACTTATGGAAATCTATACAAAGACTTTAAAAAGAGAGAGTAAAATATCTGAAGCTATTATAATAAGAGGTGATAGCACTATTGTACACTTTTTTATGAATGAAACAACACGCTTGGTGAAGCATTACCAAAATGGTGGTGCACTAAATCAAATGGGGGTAAAAACAAACCCGCATTCCGTGACTTAGAGCTAAAGAATCCACTCACAGCTCATACATCCTTTAGCAGTGAAACATCTCAGGCATGTAATATCTGTCTGTTCCGACACCGTCTCAGGTGTGAGTCCTGACCTTCAGTGTCAAAAATCACCACTCATATGTCATGAACTCTGGGGCATGAGATCTGTCCTGTATCGGGGGTCGGTGCCACCAGACTCAATACCAACACCTAACACCGAGAAGTTAGGCCGAGGGGTGCTATCCTTACTGGGCTTTTAAACAAACATGGTAGAGGACCCATCCATGCCTAGTTTAGTTTTAATCTTTACGTGCCCTTTTAAGTAATGCGATTAGCCCCCGAGCCCTGTAAGACTTAATGAGAAAATATTAGATATCACCACATCAGCCTTGTTTTGGTTTGGTCGTCTTTCAGCAAAGTTAAGCATGGGGAGTGTGCTTGGGCGCTTGTATGACATGTGTGTGTGTGTGAGTGGAATGTAAGAGTGCATGTGTGTGCCTGTTTTTCAAATGTTGCGTCAGTTCAAGGCTTTTGCTCTGGGCCTTAAATCAATACTGTTAAAAAAAAGTTTCCCTTAGGAACATATGCGTTTTCTTCATCACTGAGACAATGATGAACGTTTGCATTGTGGTTCTGTGGTCAACCAAAGATATTTAGTGGTTTGGACTGAGAGAAATAAATAAGTTATAGCATATATTCCCCTTACAGTGTCAGTCAATCTTTTTTTTTTCCCATTATTATTTACTCACTCTGATATTGTTCCAAAGCTTACTTTGTTTTACTTACCGAAAGTAAAAAAAAAAGTAGATATAATTTTTCAAAATCTTTTTTCATTATATTTATGCTGTCATCCAATATTTGTAATGTTATTATTTTAAATATATATTTTTAAAAAATCAGGTTATTACTCCTTTCCATGTCATTACAATGGATTACATAAACAACAAAAAAAAGTTTAAGGGAATTAATCCTTTTTCCAATTATAATAATTAGTCGTTCTTCACTGAAAATGAAAAGATTTGGAATATAGTTGTTATACAAAGACTTTTATGATTCTTTTATTATGCTTTTGTGTCCTTTTTAAAGCTTAAAGTTTCAAATCGCATTAAAAGTAATGGAATGAAATTCATGTGTTTCATGGAATATAGAAAGTCACGTTGGTTGGAACAACAAAATGATAAGAGAATTAACATTTTTGGGTGAGGTAGTGTACCTAATGTACCTTTTTGCAGTCACTTTATCCATAGTTGCACAGATTTGAAAAAATGCCTGTTGACTTCTACTGACTTTGGAAAATGATTGTATTTAATTGTATCTCTAAACGTAAAGACTGCTGTTAAAATTATCATAAACATATAAACTTATACGGTCCCACTTTATATTAGTTGGCCTTAACTACTATGTACTTACATTTAGACTAATAATTTGGTACTATGCACTTATTGTGTACATACATGTTTTTATATTGTACCTATATTTTTAAAAATACCTCAACTTACATTTATAATTACACTATTGACTCATTACACCTTAAAGCCCCCGATATACTTTAAACAAAACGGAAGAATGAACTGAAATGAACAAAATCAGGCCCAAAACAAAATCTAGAGTCTTGAGTTATTTTTGGCGAGTTCGTTTTAGCTCCTAAACACCTTTGAGCTACCCATTTGTCCGAGGCGGTTATGCAAACCATGAGTAGCAGCAAAACTGTTTTGAAATACAATATGAACACAATAAATACATTTATTGGTGTAGTTAAGGCCACCTAATATAAATTGTGACCACGTATACTATTAAAGATAGCACATGGATCAATTAATTTGCATTATTATGGTAAGATGTCTCTCCCCTCCTTATATGTCTACTGTTTCTGGCTGACAGCTATATGAATGTTGACATATTGCTTCGTGATCGTTAAACACATAGTTTCATTTTCATTTGCTGCTCATGAGAGTATTGAAAATTTATTGAAAATGCGAAAGACCACACCGAAGCTGATTATCTGATTCACACTCTCTGGTATGTTCTTTTATAGGGCACTTTATTCATAACTCTGTTTTTCACAAAACAATTAACGTTTCACATTCACAGTCCAATAATAGCAGATTGGAATGTAATTTTTTTAATAGTATTAAGGAACACAACAAACACAGCTACACTTTACAGTTTGTGCTCGTATGGTATCTTCTTACAAATTGCCATTCTTAATCTTCCAGTGTTCATAAAACAGACTGTAACTGCACGCAATGCCTGCTTTTTGTTTTAGTTAGCGCGGCTGTTGGAGCTCTTCTTATCAGTTAATTCAGACAGTGCTTTCAGGAAACTTATAGCAGAACAATGTATGCATCTACATACTAAGAAAAAGTCATTTAGCAGTGCATATTACTAATCAAAAATTATGTTTTGATTTATTTATGGTGGGAAATTCACTAAATATCTCGATGGAACATGGTCTTTACTTAATATACTAATAATTTTGGTAATGGTAATAAAAAATGTATACACTGTATTTTTGCTTATCTCTACAAGTATGCCTATTTGACATATGACTGATTTTGTGGTCCAGGATCACATATAGGCAAAAATATTGTGTTATAAAGTATAATGTAAAACTATGAAATCATATTACACAATAGTTCACATGTGCAATTTCTTTTTTAACATATCAAGGTGAATTAAAAGCAATACTGGATTCTTCCCAAGACCCTGACATTTTGTCACTCACGTTGTCATTTTGTCAACAAGAAACATACCTGTCTGAGATTATTTATTCTTTATGCAGACAGCTGTCTGCACCCTCGTGAAGCAAAATGTAAACATTAAAAATTGCTCTTAAATATATAAACAGCTATTAGCCAAATCATGACTCAAATCTGGAATGCTTTTAATGAGTCCTGAAAAAGTGAAAACCTACAAATCACATGTTTGGAGAGTGAGGTACCACCTCTCCTCTCCTCCAGTCCTGCAGTGAAAGAGTCTTAGATTTCCAAACTATCACCTTGGCATGAAATAAACAAATAAAAGATTAGAGGAGTTGAGGCAGCCAGGAAAAGAACATATTACCATCTGAGTCTTTGATCAGACGAACTGGTGTGGACACACTGGAGAATAACAGCGGGGGAGGATCACGTCCCACACGTCAACAGTATACTTTTAACAGGACGCACATTTCATGTAGTGCCTCTCTTCTCCACCCAGCATGCTGAGAGAGCTGAAGAGCGCTCAAGCTTTTGTTTCCACCTGTATGTGAACCCCAGAGTCAAACGGATCTGACTCAAGCCCTTTGAGTCCTAATTCAAGACAAATGCGAGGGCTGTCAAACAGAGAATCACTCCACACGAGCAAAACTCTCTCACACACACACACCCAAACACACACGGCAACCTGTCTTTGCTTTGCAAGAGCGCCCTTCATTTTATAAAATTCTTTCATATTGCGTTAAAACAGACACAGAAAAAAAAGTTAGTCATAATGTTGCTATTACTGTTGTTCTGTTTGCTCTTGGTGGTGTAAAGCTACAAACATTAACAAAAAGGAAGCAGATATGCCTGTTTATTTAGACAAACAAATCAAAAAGCATGACCCTGGACCACAAAGACTCAAGGGTATATTTGTAGTAATAGCCAACAATACATTGTTTGATCTTTCTTTAATGGCAAAAATCATTACAATTACGTTTAAGATCATGTTCCATGAAGATATTTGTAAATTTCACGCTATAAATATATAAATGTACAATTAATTAATGACTAGTAATATATATTGCTAGGAACTTTAAAAGTGATTTTCTCAATATTTCAATTTTTGCAGATTGCAGGTTTTCAAATATTTTCAAATAGATGTATCAAATATTGCCATCTCCAACAAACCACACATCAGTGAAAAGCTATGACTGGTTTTGTGCTTCAGGGTCACATATTTATCTGTATTCTGTTGTTAAATTACTAAATAAGCTTTAAAAGTAGCACTAATTAGGTTGGGTCTACATGTTTATCAACTCCCGGATCAGTAACACACTGACATTTAAATGAATGTGCTGCAAATGTGTACATTTTTATTGATAACTGCACGACATAACCTTTTAATTTCAGTCCAACTCCTGGGATGATATCCGCTGCATTATTCATCACTGGCTGAAGAACGCTCGGATTATGACTTGTGTACCTCCGGTTCTTCATAATTAGAAATTCATCCACATGGGAGCCCAGGAGCACTGCTGTGCATGGCTGCTGTTGGTTAGTAATAAAACATGCTCGGTTTTGGCAATGAATTTAAGAATATGGGAATTTTGGAGGTTCTGGAGGGGCTCCGTCTTTCAGACCACAGTGCATACAAAAACATATGCTTTAATACACTTCCAGCCACTGGCTTAACATATCAGATCAAAATCATCCAACCACCAAAAAGATAAGGTGAGCTAAAATAAGAAGCACACGTCCTCCCCTCTAATTTTGTTTTTAGATTTTATATAAAATAATAATACATTGATCAAAAAATAGGTAGTATACTTTTAGTTTCTCATAATTTAAAGCATGTTTCTTTTAACTTCTTTTTCCACTAGTTTACTGTTTGGCAGTGCTAGTTTACTCAGTAGTAATTAAATTTTCTACCCATCCAGTAATTGTAGTAAAGCTGAACCCTTTTATTCTGTCACTGCTATAATGTAAGTGTCAGAGACTCTTTGTTCTTAATATATAATGTTCCCTCTATCTTTATCTCACTCTTTCTCTCTCTTTCTGTCTGTTCTATTGTTATGAAGACGTTAAGTAGGGCCAGTGTGATAAGAAGGATGGCTCGGAATGCTTAGAAACTAATAAGGTTTTCAGGTCAAGAGGTTCCTAAGGGTTTTATAACCACAACAAAGACCTCCACTTTCCGGCATTAGCAACCATTTAATGACCAGCTTGCCCCCTCGTTAGCGGTGATCAGCTGTTCTAAATAGGCTAGTGCACCACCACTCGCATCAGAAGCGATTCGCTAACTGCATGCCGCGATGCAGGAAGTAGTGTGTCAAAAAACAGAGTGCATCTATTTCCTTGCTAAAAGGGGCTTTTGTATTTGTATTTGGAGTGTGTACGCAGAGAAAGCGAAAGAAAGATGACAATAACAGAGAGATGAAGATTCTGCAAGGAGAGAAAAGGGGAAAAGAGAGAGAAGAGCAAGACATAAACAAAGGAGATAAACAAGAGAGTATATTTTGGTTTGTTTCTTTGCCTTGAATGAACTTTCAAGGATGTCTGTTTTGTGTGATTCGCGTTGAAGAGAATTATACAGAAGCAGACTAAAGCGGACACCTCTATTCATCCCAGCTTGGTGAAAGCCTTCTGGGATTTATGTAGATTCCCCAGACTGCGCAAAGCCAGACACACAAAGATGAGAAAAGATCCAGCATAAAACGCAGAGTTTCTACTGCCATTTCACTTCACATGCACCCCACATCTGGCAACAAGCTTTTTCCTGGGACGCCCCTCTAGATCTACGCGCCAAATGCAGTAACCCATAATGCAGGACCATTCTTTGCCATAGAAGCAGATCACAAACGATGGAAAAAATTGCTATATATTCCATTAGATAGTTTAGATGCTAACGAATGAAGTGTGACACTGAACACGTTTCCATTGTCCAAGGCAGATGTTAAAAGGAAATTTACTTTATTGCCTGGTCTGTCTTGGTTCACTGGTTTAAACATCGTAAAAAAATCTTCTTAAGCTATGATCCTGAGCAACAAGACTAAAGGCCAGTCACCGCAAGATATAAAGCATTAAACAAAATCAACTTAGCAGCAGTCCTGTTATAAAGCCAACAACAATAATATATTCATCCTTTTCTCTGAAAAGGGTCTTGTGTAACCTTAATGGTACCATAGGCCATTGGGTAAAACCTGCCAACAGAGAACCTGCGAACACTTTGAGCCAAAATGCAATGGTGTCAAAAGGCACCCAGCGTTAAAGCTCTGTGTCTTATTTGGGCTTAGTTCTGTGAAACTAAGGGATTGCTCAACTCCTTGTCACAGATATCACATTCGCTTGGAATGCTGGAAATCTGAGCCACAGCATTAACCGTACGTAGCTCTCTTGGCACTCAAAGAAGAAGAAAAGGGGAACTCTTTATGAAGACATTATCTTGTCAAATTAGTCAATGAAGTCATCGATAATGTTGCAGAGTTGTATGGTGTGGCAGTTTTATGGGAAAATAACCATGTTTGAAAATTACAGTGTTAATTCTTCCCCTCAGGCCAAGAAAAGCCCTCCTGAGTAATATTCTATTGCTGTCACTGTTCCTTAATTAATACTTTGTGTCAAATAACAGGTTTAAATGTGATTCCATTCATTTTCTGAAAACCTTTTGGCATGTTGGGAAAACAAATGACTTTGCACATTTAAAATGTTGCTATGGACATTCTGACATCTGCAGCCAAACAAATGTTTTATTTTGTGCCCTAAACCTTAATGTACAGTGGCTACACTTTCCATTTATTTATTTAATAGAAATTGCTTTTTTTTCTTGTACACTTGGGATAAAAGGGTTGCTTTATTCATAAACTGTTTTTCTGATATTCTACATTTTTTTAAATGAAGTAAATATACAGCTTTGGTGGAAACAGAGCTATACCGACATATAATATAAGCTTTATCCACACTTTTTCCTAACTGTTTTGCCATGGAAGCACTTTGAGACAGAGCCTCTTACTACACTACAGAAAGGAAAATTCATCCCTAGAAACACTTGTGACTCAACCCAAAGTCTATGGAGGAGGAATCGGATCGGTTATGTTTCCACACCCTCCGGATTCAAGGATGATTCGCAAAGTTTGTAAGACAGATGACGCCTAAGGAATGAAAGCCCATCTATGAGAAGTCGACTGTTGTCTTGGGCAGCAACTCGACTCCACAGTCTACATCCAGTTTACCACCTGCTGTGGTATTTGCATAGCAGTGCTAGTTCCTTAAAACTCAAATATCTCTGGTGTTTTCTGTAAATGGCTTTCGGGAAATGGCTTCTGGTATACCACATTTGGAACTGGCACATTTTTAATAGCTGAGGTTTGAAGAATCATTACAGCACATATGAATGTGTTTAGAGGCAAAGGCGATGTTTTTCACTGATAATACTGTATAATTATTATAATGTTCATTTTTTTAAGTGTTAAAATCAGGTAAAAAATGTTAGCCTATATTAAGTATATAACAAATAAAACAAGCACAGACAGGCTGGGAATACCGCCTTTTATTCTATGCGATTAGCTTTCATGTGATTTACTAGCTGACCTTTTCTCCCTCCATTAGCCTCATTAGCAATAACAATGAGGCCGTCACATCAGGTGTGAGCACTCTAAGCTACTCTTTTCATTTACCCCCCACGCACATACCTTCCCAGAGTTCATTCACACCAATGTGGTGGGAAGGTCTCAGGGTGACCAGACCTTCTGGAGCAGATGTCATTAGCGCGTGTCACCTCTCCGATTTACCGTCCTCGCTCAACGTTAACAAGCGTTCACGCTGTTTTATTGGAACACAACTCCACTGCAGCGGATTTTTCAAGGAAATTTATAGAGCATGAAAATGACTTCAGTTGGGCAAGCAGGGACTGCAGTGGAACAGGGGAGAGAAAGGGTATGAAAGACCATGGGAAGTCTGTTGGCCGATCGGAACAGATTGCCTGGAAATGACCCCGGTGTCCATCAGCCAGTGAGAGGGGGAGCACTTCAAACATTTTTCAAGGCTCAGCTCTCTCAGTGCATTGACCTGTGCGAGTGTTTTAACAGGCTGCTAATTAGTAGAAGGAGTCTCATGGGAGATATTACCCCATACCGAGAGACAAAATACAAATATTGGTATGTAAACTGCACCGTATTGGAGCCACATTTTCTAAACACGCTTCAAAAGTGTTCATTTGTCATTGTTAATTGGGAAATATTTGATTTGTATGTTCTCCACCTCCACCTCCACCTTAAGGTAAAATTTCCATCTAAAGATTATAAATGAGGACATAGACCACAAATGCACCCACCAAGTTCTCAGTGCATTGCCCAGGACGGTAGAAACATATCACAGCCAGAATACAAATATAGCGAGACTAACTTGTCTTCCATCCATTTCCATTGTTCTCAGACGTGCTACTAAAGCCTTGAATGGGCGGCTGTCCAAACCTTCATCAACAGTGTTTTTTCTCCTCCCTGCCACATGTTTCACACACCGTCTCTCCCGGTGTGAGCGGGGAGCAGACAGGAAGCCTCTAAAACTGTAAATCTAAAGCCCAGGTTGCCGATTCATCCTGCTATGACATGTTTATTGTTCTTTTTCTAACCGTTGTCCTCACTCCTCCGCCATTTTTTTGGATGACGCCATTCTCTCCCTTTTACTCCAGAATCACTTAGCGGCTTTCTTGAAAAGCTCATTGTGGTGTAATCAGCGTTTTTCAACATGTTAAAGTCATCAGACGCTTAGCGTGAGCCTTCAGAGTGGCTAATTGCGTGTGAAGAAAGCACCTCTGTGGCCACCGACCACGCGTTCCCTCAAGAGATCTTCCACAAGACAGATGGTCAAATCACATCACAAAGCTATTAAATCAATTTTATCACATATTCTCTAAGCCTAACAAGGGTAATTTTCAATGCTAAATTTCAGTAAATGATAAACAATGTGCGCCATAACCTGCTTTAACCCTTATCTGTGCCACAGCACAATGAAATGCTGCAATTAAACATCGTTATCTAAAGTTTCCAAGTGTATTTAACTCTGGTTAAAAAGGGAAAATTGGGAGCCTGGCAAATGCCACAGTGATCGTAATTACTTTCTTTCAGGGGAAATTAGTTGATCCAACAATAACAATCACCAAAGTCAGAAATTTAAACATATTTCATCAGCTGGTTTGTTCCACTTAAATGACTTCAGACAATGATTGAATTTAGTTATTGTTGCTGTACAGGTTCCATAGCCATAATTACCACAATAAAATGGCCATTATACTGTCCCAGTTCCAACTGGCATTCCAGTATATATAGAGGAAAACCACTTGCTCTGTTACCTTGAAACACTTATAACTTATAAGTAGCAGAGGGGGGAAAAAAACTTTCCACCTGTTGTCAAACTTAGAAACACAAGACACTTTCTGTCCAGATATCCACCTGCTGAGAGCCATTACCTAAACTGTGAGCTGCAGAGGCAGGTGCAGGTTTTATTGTCTGGCAAAGGATTGGATAATGCAGAGGCCTCTCGCTGATAACGGCAGAAGGTGCAGGCGGTGACACTGTAACTGTCATTAAATGATAATTACTGCACCACAGGCTTAATGAGATTTTAATGTCTCTTGAGCAGACACCACTGGGAAAAAAAGGTAGCCTTAAGCAATGTGAGTTACCTTAAACGAAAGCCGTGGTGATTGTGTTCAGAAACACTTTTTTTGTGGACTTGCTTTATACAAAAGTTTCAAAAAACAAAAACTGTTTCTTGACTGGATTTCCTATGGCTATTATTTCATTAGCTCAGGTAATAGTCAGGTCAAAGGTAAGCTCTGTTATCTCTGTAGGAAAGCTCTGTAAGTCCCCTGGGCTGTAGATAAGCCAGAGAGAGATGAGATAATGTCACTTTAGATATACCGCACAATTTGTGATGTGCACAGTAAATCCTACACATAATGTTTTGTAGCAGTTGATTTATATTAGAGCGTTTGCTTCAGTGTAGTTTATTAGGTAAAAATACTGTATATTATAATTCATATTTATAATTATAAATAAATAAATATAATGCATATTTAGCATTAACACATTAAAAATTCAAACCTAATGAACTTATACTTATTTCATTCTCTTATCATGTTTTTGTGCATCATAACTTCCCTATATACACTGAAAAAGATGTGTGTTTCATTTTATTAAATGTACACTTGCTGTGTACTTCAAATCTTACATATAATATAATCCAGTTAAGCCTGTGTAATACTGAGTGCACTTTAATGACTATACAAAAACGTTTCAAAATGTTCTTCATAATAATGTTAACTTAAAGGTTATAGTTATTATGTTTTAATAACCTTTTGTCATGATGTGTTGGATGGCATAAGCATTGGTTTACTGTAATTTGATTTTACATTGAAAGTTAATGTATTTTAATTGTACAAATTTCCACCTTCATTATTACAAATGTGTTATTACAAATATATGTATTTACAGGATGTGAAAGTTTCAATAGAAATAACATAACATCTCATAACATAACAACATTTTGCATACAGATGTACTTAAATCTAATTAACTGCAATCAATATTGCAATTGTATTTGTTTTTATTTAGATTGAACATGCAATAACATGAAATTGAGTTGCACTAAAATATGATATATTTTTCCATAATAAATTCTCATTTTAGTACTGTATGATCAATGTGTACTTATTTTTTTTTTTTTTACAAAGATCAGGTTTATAAACAAAACAAAATATTCTTGGTAACTTTCCTCTCATTACAGTTTTTCTCGATTGCTTACAGTTTTTTACGATTGCTTAAGCACAATTTTGAAAACTTAGCCCAGTTTGTCAAAACACTACACACAATTAACACAACCCTAAACCAAAGTAGCACAACACTTCAGATCATTTGCAAAATGG